>JAMXBD010001407.1:0-379382 GCA_024138025.1 Combretum micranthum
ATAAGATTCAAGTTCCTAAAGAAGAGACTTGTTTTCAAATAATATAAGCGAGATAAGATTAGAAACAATGATTCTTAGCGATAAAAGAATTCTTTTTCAAAGGAAATAAAAGAACAAGTATAGAGAACAAAAAAAAAAACTTATATTTTAAAATAATAAATATAAGAAGACAAGACTCATTTTCTAAAACCATCTTAAAAACAAAATTATAAAAAGGATTTCAATAACCTAAATATACTTGATAAAATGATCTTTTGTCACTAAAAGTGAAATTATGAAAGACTAAGGTTACAAGAAAAATTTACTTGTTTTAGAAAAAGAATGAAGAAAATAAAGTAAGAATATACCCATTTATAACGATCTAAGAAAATATAAAGTTTCTTCAAATACTTGAAAAGAAATTATCCAAGTTAAAGTTTTAACAACTCAAATTGAATTGTTTTATGAAATAAATTGTTGAGACACTACCATTAGAAACTTTGCATATAACGTGAGCTTATCTATATACTCAAAGTATTTATCAAATATATGTTCATATACATATATATATTGTTACAAAAAGAATTTCTTTAAAATAAAGTTGAGTTAGAAAAACGGATTTGCGAAAGTTTAGAAGAATTCGTTTTAAATCTGTACCCAAATGACCTTATATGACAAAGGTAACCTTAGAAATGGATAGATCTTTTTGAGTAGGTAGAAAACGGTATATTATATGCGAAATTTTGAGTTAAAATGAGCGAGTTATGGCCATTTTAAGTTGGAATTTCCTCTTATACGATTTTACCGCGATTTTAAAAGAAGTTTAGAATCTCCAAGAATGGAATTTCATGAAACACTTATCCGGGTATTTCTTTTGTCTAGGTGACGAAGGATATGAGAATACCCTACCCGAGGATTACTATGACTAAGAAGATAGCAAAATAGACGAGTGAGTTATTCCTCCTAATTTCGTTACCTTGCTTGTGCTTGTAAAGTAGTGGCATTAGTATACTAAGAAAAGATAAAAATGGATATATATATTTGGGGAAATCAGGATTATGTATGTATGATTCTATGTTTATGTATGAAATGAGAATTAAGAATATCGCAACTTCGAACTGCCTGTTTAATAATTTTGTTTACTTACTTATATGATTGTTTATTATTTGCTAAGTCGATTGATCGCCCCTAATAAACCTTAATAAGGTTTGGCTTAAGAAAATTAAAACGTTCACGCATAGCATCCGTCGAGTCACATCTATTTCGAAGGCTGCTACTTCTATGCATAAAGTTGGATTGGCTGTGATCGTGCGGTACCACGGGCCATGTTCCTTCCTGGAGAATCCAAATCGCTCGGGAAAGCAACTCTAGGTTCGGAGCCGAGCCAACCGAACACTGTGGGTGGGGACCTGGGAACTAGCAGTAGAAGGTCGAGGACCTTCAACCCTGATTCCCTAACCTTTGATACGGAGAGGTAAATCCGTTCTATATATGGTTTCCGGATAACTGTATATATTTGCGTAATCATGTGATTGTTGCATTGTATGCATAGCATATGTGTGAATAAATAAATAAACTTGTTTGAAAACATGGTGCGAATGAAAAGGAATATCTCACTAAACTAATTGTAGCTTATACCCCTATAGATTTTGTTGAAACAGGTATATCCGTGGTTTAAATTGAGGATCATGACATTGAGGAAATCATGGAAGGATGGTTAAGCTTCTATGAAAAAAATAGAATCTTAAGATAAGTAGTTTTGTAAGGTTCTTTAATATAATGACTAATATGAATAGTGATGTATATTTATTTGAAGATAATAGATGGACATGCTCTAAGAATTGCAATGCAATATGTTTATGTTTTATGATAAGTATTCTCTTTGCCTTGTTACTTATTTATTATCGATACAAATTGCGCTACTCCGATGCGTTCCCTTGGTTGTGATGTACGCCTTATACATGATATGGAAGCCTTTGCGTGACTAAGGTAGTCATTCCTAGGCCTTAGTATTGTGCATGACGGACTGCCACGTTTAGAGTACCCATCGGGGCGTGACACTTAGACTTGTCCATATCAAGTCAAAACAACATTTTCTTTCTTTTCTTTATTATTTTTTGGGACTGGTCTATTCTTAGTCCCTGGATGCCTTGATGAAGCTAAGGTTCCCAATACTTGATTGGGATATCTTGATGAAGCTAAGATTCCCAATACTAGATATTTTTATCTTGCTTATTATTAGTTATTTCTAGTATTTTCTCATATCCTTATTATTTTACATGCTCATAATACTTGCATCTACATAATGATATTATCTCAACTAAATTTAAAAGTAGAATTTTATTTTATTAAAGGAACTTAAAACTAAATTTTCTATTATGTGACTTGTCATTAAATAATGAAGTTATTATCAACAACATAGAAATATGATAATACAAGTTTTGTAAAAGTTTTCTAAAAAAAAAGATGTTTTTACCAAGAAAATATAAGAAATAAACACTTTCTTTTTATAATATGATCACCTAAGTTTTAGTAAAATAATTTTTTAGTATTCAAAGTTTTCACAAAAAGCTTAAGATTAAACATTTTTCAACTTTATAACAAAGCCAAAAAGCAAACTAATTTTTAAAGTTAAGATAAAATTAACCCATAAAGTTATAAACCCACTTAGGAAAAATAATGATTTTTAAGAATGAACTTATTTTCAAAGAATATAAAAATGATAAGATCAAAAACAAAAGATTTTATCAATAAAGATGATTCTTTTTAAATGAAATTTGTAGAGGAAATAAAAGGCCAAGTTTAGAAAACAAGAACTTATATTTTAAACAAGAAATATAAAAAGAAAAGACCCATTTTCTAAAACCATTCTAACAAATTTATAAATATGTTATCAACAACTTAATAGATTTTTGATAACTTTGATCTTTTATCACTAGAAGTAGAAATTATAAAAGACCAAAGTTAAATAAAATTTTACTTGTTTTGGAAAAAGAAATGAGGAAAATAAAATAAAAATATACTCATTTATAATAATCTAGGAAAATATAAAGTTTCTTCAAAATACTTGAAAATGAAACTTTTCAAGTTAAGTTTTAACACTTCAAAATGAATTGTTTTATGAAATAAATTATTGAGACACTACCATTAGAACTTTTGCATATAAAGTGAGCTTATTTATATACTAAAGGGATTTATCAATCATATATATATATATATATATATATATTTATCAAAGAATTTTTGAATGAAGTTGAGTTGGAAAATTGTTTCGCAAAATCTAGAAAATTCATTTTAAATCTGTACCCTACGGTTTTAGAATCCAAATGACCTTATAAACAAAATTAACCTTAGAAATGGATAGATCTTTTCAAATAGGTAGAAAAAAGTATATTATATGCAAAATTCCGAGTTAAAATGAACAAGTTATGACCATTTTAAATTGGAATTTCATTCTATGCGATTTTGACGAACATAGTGAAATAGAATTAGAAAGTTTAGGTAAAATTTCTGCGAAATACTCATCCGGGTATTTCTTTTATCACGGTGGTGAAGGATATGAGATTATCCTTCCTAAGGATTACTACGACTAAGGAGATTGCGAAATAGACGAGTGAGTTTTTCCTCTTAATTTCGTTATCTTGCTTGTGCTTGTAAAGTAGTGGCATTAGTATACTAAGAAAAATAAAAATGGATATGCATGGGGAATTCTGGGATATGTATATATATGTGATTCTATGCTTATGTGTGAAATGAGCAAAAAAATATCGCAACTTCAAATCGCCCCTAATAACCTTAATAAGGTTTGGCTTAAGAAAAATAAAATTCTCACACATAACATCCATTGAGTCACATCTCTTTTGGAAGGCTTCTAGTCCTACGCATAGAGTTAGATTGGCTATTATCGTGGTGAGACATGGGCCATGTTCCTTCCTAGAGAATCTAATTTGCTGGAGGAATGCAACTCTAGGTTTGAAACCGAGCCAACCGAACGCTTTGAGTGGGGACCTGGGGACTAGTCATAAAAGGTCGCAGATCATCATCACCAATTCCCTAACCTTCGATACGAAGGGATAAATCTGTTCTATATATGCTTTCTGGATAACTATATATATTTATGTAATCACGTGATTGTTGCATTATATACATAGCACATGTGTGAAGATTTAAATGAACTTGTTTGAAACCATGGTGCGAATGAAAAGAAATACCTCACTAAGCTAGTTGTAAGCTTATACCCTTATAGATTTTGTTGAAACAGGTATACCCGCGGCTTAAATCGAAGAACATGACATTAAGGAGGTTATGGAAGGATGTTAAACTTTTGTGAAGGTATTGAGAACATAAGATGGAGTTATTTGCAAGATTCTTTATATGTAATGTGTGCTATGTTAGTGTTTTGGAAATTCTAAGATGTATATATATTTTGATTTGAAAACAATAGAGGGATATACCCCTAAGAATTATAATTTGCTATGTTTATGTTTTATGATAAGTATTCTCTTTACCTTATTACTTATTTATTATCAATGTAAATTGCGCTTCTCTGATGCGTTCCTTTGGTTGCGATTTACACCTTGTACAAGATATGGAAGCCTCTGCATGATTGAGGTAGTCATTCTTAGACTTTAGTGTTGTGTACAGCGGATTGCTACGTTTATGGCACCTCTCGGGGCATGACAGGATCGATTTTCAAAATCATAACCCAGTGCACCGGATAGTGAAAATATTCTAAAAATACCTTTAGACTCGTAAAAATATAAGGATTTCAAAAATATCAGTTTTATAATTTTTGGTAACTAAAAATATCAGATATAGGCCGTTTACGCATATTTTCTTTACTACCGGTATTTTAATTGTCTAGTTTACTATTCATAGTACTATTTCTACTATTCATTACTATTTCTCTATCTCTACTTTTTCTTACACTCTATCATACCTATACCTTATAATTTACCTTTCCCATATAATTTTAATCAAATCACATCGCACTTTACATATTACTTTATTTTATTAAAAAACAACAATTTTGATCAATTTCTCTCCCCTATTCCTCATGTTGCCGTCCACTATCCCTCTCTCTTCACTCTCATTTTATTTTATTTTTTAATTTATTTAATTACATCTAATTTCCACTCCAAAACTCCATAAGTACCTCATTCCTCCTTCATTATTTCACACAACTTATTTCCAACTAAAACTCTATCAAAATTACTCCCACAAACACTCTCTCTCAAATTCTCTCCCAAGTTTTCTCTTCTCTCCATAAACCATTTCCTACGTAATACTTGTAAAGCCCCAAAAATTTTCATAATCCTTAAAAATAATTCTAGAAGTATAAATATAAAAAACCCGAAAAATCAACTTGAGATTAAAACTCAATTCTAGACTGAGTCAAATACCAGAAACGAAACCCTAAAACTCTAACCAAGTTAAAACTTAATTCCAAATGAGAACAAAAACGAGTTTTTCTCAATCTTGAGAAAACAGGAACCTTTGAAACGAAATATAAAGTCTAACTACCGGTTTAATCAACGTCCGTACATCAATTAAATCACCTAACCGTTTTCTAACACGCAAATCAAGGCAATATATCCAAATAACGATCAACAATAAAATCCTAAAACCTTCGATAAATTTCAGAAATCACAAATTTCAAATTATCACCAAAAGTCAAACTGAGTCAACTCATAACCCTAGACTCGGTTAAACAATTCCGAGAACTAAAAACTATTAAATAATCACAAATAAAATAAAATAAAATAAAACATAAATTTCAAGCTAAAATTTTAAAATGATCAAAACTCGAAAATTTTACGATATTACGAATATCTCGACAAAAATCGGAAATCAAAACGGAACCCTGAAAGTCAACAAGCCTATAACGAACCCTAGTGTTTAAGATCCGGCAATCCCGCGTTTCCAAACCCTAGAAAACAAAATTAAGTTAATGGCCTAGAATAGTTCGTAATAACGTAGGGTAACATAAAAATATCAGATTCGCGAATTTCGAGTGACCTTCGGACCCAAACGGGATCGGTTCTCGAAAAGCGTGTCCCAGAGCTCGGAATATTAAAAATATTCCGTTTATACCAATAGACTCGTAAAAATACAAGGATTCCAAAAATATCAGTTTTAGAATTTTTCGGTAGTTAAAAATTACAGATATCACATTATTACGCGTATTTTTATTACTACCAGTACTTTAATTGTCTAGTCTACTATTCATAGTACTTTTCTACTATTCATTACTATTTCACTATCTCTACTTTTTCTTACACCTATTTCTTACACCTACATATCTATTTTCTTACTTTTTTTCATTTCCAATACACCTTTATTCACATCAATTTATACATTACTTCTTTATTACACAAAATTAAATCAAAGTTGTACAATTTGGTCTTCCCCATGCCCAAAACCGGCGCCATCTCTCCCCTCTCCATCTCAATTATCTTTCTTTTTCATTTATTTTTACATCAAAAAATCACTCCAAAAATTCTATAAATACCCCCTTCCTCTTTCATTCTTTCACACAATTCTTTACACTACCAAAACTCTCTCAAAATCTCTCCACAAATTCTCTCTTCAAGAATCCTCTCTACCAAAACTCCCTCAAACCAATTGCTCACAAAATCATCTCTCATACATAAACTATCAACCACATATCACTACTCACATAATACCCATTTCATTCACCATCTTCATACCTCTTACATACCTTAGGTAAATATTTCTTCCATCTATTATTCATCCATGTCATGTAACTTAACATGACTATGGTGTTGTTTTGAAACTCATATGAGTAGTAAAAGCAACAACATGTTCATGTTTTGTTCTTGTACATAAGCTTCCTATTTTATTATGTTGTTATTATTATTGTTATTATATATATAATATATGTATATATATTTATTTAGAGCATATAAGCTCATTTGTTATTTATTTATTTTCAAGTTATGCAATTTATTTATTTTATGTTATTAAGACTAGTCTTTCTAGTCTTAGACTTGTCCATATCAAGTCAAAACAATCTTTTATTTATTTTCTTTAATCTTTCGGGACTAGTCCATTCTTAGTCCCGGGATGCCTTGATAAAGCTAAGGCTCCAATACTTGATCGGGATTCCTTGATGAAGCTAAGGTTCCCAATGCTTGATATTTTATTTTCTTGCTCATTAATTTTTTAGTATTTTCTTATGTTCTTATTATTTTATATGCTCATGATACTTGCATTTACATAATGTAATGTCTCAACTAATCTAAAAAAGAATTTTGTTTTAAATGAACTCAAAGCTAAGTTTTCAATCATATGATTTATCACAAAATCATGAAGTTATTATCAACAACATAGAAATGGAGTTTTCTCAACGTTTTCATAAATAACAAAGATAGATTTTCAAGGAATCATAAGAAATAAATATTTTCTTTGTATATTATGTTAACCTAAGCTTTTAGTAATATAATTTATTAATATTAAAAGTCTTTACAAAAAGCTCAAGATTTAAACTCTTTTAAACTTCGAAATAAAACTAAGAAAACAAACTACTTTTCAAAGTTAAGATAAATTCATAAGGTGATGAACCCACTTAGGAAAAATAATGATTTTCAAATTTCTAAAAAGAAGGAACTCATTTTCAAAAGAATATAAATAGATTAAACAATAATGGATTTTATCAATAAAAGATGATTCTTTTCAAAAGAGATGAAAGAACAGTTTTGGAAAGTAAAAGCTTATATTTTAGAAAGGAATATAAGAAAACAAGACTCATTTTCTAAGACCATCTTAAATAAACAAATTATGAAAAGGTTTTCGACAACTTAATATACTTTTGATAAATTCTTTTATCACTAGAAATGAAATTTATGAAAGACTAGGGTTAAAGGAAAATTTGCTTGTTTTGGAAAAAGGAATGAAGAAAATAAAATAAGATTATACTCATTTATAACAACCTAAGAAAAATATAAAGTTTCTTTAAATACTTGAAAGGAAGTTTTCAAAGCTAAAGTTTAAATGAATTGTTTTATGAAATAAATTGTTGAGACACTACCATTAGGATTTTTGCATATAAAGTGAGCTTGCCTATATATTCAAAGTGTTTATCAAATATATTATATATATATTGTTACAAAAGGATTTTCTTTAAAATGGAGTTGAGTTAGAAAATGGATTTTTGCAAAAGTTTAGAAAATTCGTTTTAAATCTGTACCTAACGTTTTCGGAACCCAAATGACCTTTTATGACCAAGATAAGTTAGAAATGGATAGATCTTTTCGAATAGGTAGAAAACGGTATATCATATGCGAAATTCCGAGTTAAAATGAGCAAGTTATGGCCATTTTAAGTTGGAATTTCTTCTTATACGATTTTACCGCGATTTTAAGAAAGTTTAGAATCTCCAAGAATAGAAATTCATGAAAGACTTATCCCGGGTATTTCTTTTGTCTAGGTGACGAAGGATACGAGAATACCCTACCCGAGGATTTCTACGACTAAGAAGATAGCGAAATGGACGAGTGAGTTATTCCTTCTAATTTCGTTACCTTGCTTGTGCTTGTAATGTAGTAGCATTAGTATACTAAGAAAAGATAAAAACGAATATATTTGGGGATTTCGGGATTATGTATATATATGATTCTATGTTTATGCGTGAATTGAGAATTAAGAATATCGCAACTTCGATCTGCTTGTTTAAATAATTTTGTTTACTTACTTGTATGATTGTTTATTGTTGCTAAATTGATTGATCGCCCCTAATAAACCTTAATAAGGTTTGACCTAAGAACAATAAAACGTTCACGCATAGCATCCATCGAGTCACATCTATTTCGGAAGGCTGCTACTCCTACGCGTAGAGTTGGATTGGCTGTGATCGTGCGGTGCCACGGGCCATGTTCCTTCCTGGAGAATCCAAATCGCTCGGGAAAGCGACTCTAGGTTCGGAGCCGAGCCAACCGAACGCTGTGGGTGAGGACCTGGGGACTAGCAGTAGAAGGTCGAGGACCTTCAACCCCGATTCCCTAACCTTTGATACGGAGGGGTAAATCCGTTCTATATATGGTTTCCGGATGACTATATATATTCGCGTAATCATGTGATTGTTGCATTGTATGCATAGCATATGTGTGATTAAATAAATAAACTTGTTTGAAAATGTGGAATGAAAAGGAATATCTCACTAAGCTAGTTGTAGCTTATACCCCTATAGATTTTGTTGAAACAGGTATATTCGTGGCTTAAATTGAGGATCATGACATTAAGAAGTCATGGAAGGATGGTTAAGCTTTATGAAGGAAATGAATCATAAGATGAAGTAATTTTGTAAGGTCTTTACATATAATGACTTATATGATAGTGATGTATATTTATTTGAAGATAATAGATGGAATGCCCTAAGAATTGAATAAAATGTCTATGATTTATGATAAGTATTCTCTTTGCCTTGTTACTTATTTATTATCAATATAAATTGCGCTACTCCGATGCGTTCCCTTGGTTGTGATGTACGCCTTGTACATGATATGGAAGCCTTTGCGTGACTAAGGTAGTCATTCCTAGGCTTTAGTATTGTGTACGGCGGACTGCCACGTTTAGGGTAGCCCTCGGGGCGTGACAATACTACAACCCATTCTTTTCCTCTTCAACAAACACATAACCTTAGGTAAATTTCTTACACATACTCATCATGTTCATACAACTTAGCATCAGCTTATTGCATGTTTCTTAGACTCATGAGAGTTAAAGAAGGAATAATATGTTAATGTTTTGTTTTTGTTCATGTTAATATTTTACATTATGTTATTATTTTTATTATGTTGTTATTATTATTATTATTATTTTTGCTCTAATCTAACTTCTATATAGTATTATGTACATTATCTATATATATTTCTTTAGAGCATATAAACTCACTTGTTATTTATTTATTTTCATGCTTCGCAATTTATTTATTTATTTTATGCTATTATTAAGACTAGTCTTTCTAGTCTTAGACTTGTCCATATCAAGTCAAAATAATTTTCTTTCTTTTCTTTTCTTTTCTTTTTGGGACTAGTCTATTCTTAGTCCTATGATACAATGATGAAGTTAAGGTTCCTAATATTTGACTTTACTATTATGCTCTTATTACATTTATCTCATTATGTTGTTTTATTATATTTCTAATAGTTACATATTCTCGTTCATGCATGAATATGTTGATATTGTCTCAACAACTATGAAAAAGAGTTTTATTAAGTAAAGAAAAATAAGAAATGTCTTTAAAAATAAATTTTTGTTAAGTAAGAAATGATTTTTCTATAAAAACACAAAGTTTTATCTTAACAAATCTTTTCCAAAGTTAGAAAAGTTCATAACAAGTTTCTAATAATAATAGTACATCGCATTTCATCCTAGTATACATAGAGTAAAATATCACATACTCTCTTTTTAAAACCAATGAAATAAGAAAGTTTCTTTGAAAATTAATATCGCTAAATCATTGTTCAATAAATATTTTCTTAAACTCATTTATCCAAGTTTTTTACCAACACTCTAAAATACTAAAGTCTAGACAAGTTTTACAAAATTATCAAAGAATAACCTTTCTAAAGATAAGCCTTACTTAAGAAATGAAAATAGTAAATAACTTAGAAGATCATTGATATTATTTATTTAAAGTGGATCTAACTTTAGGAAAACTTTAAAACACATAAATATGACTACTTTAAGAAACTTTAGTCATTACCAAGGAATACTTAGGAAACTACATTTTCTAACCACTAGAAATAAAGTTGTAGGAATCTTAAATGATTAAAATTACATTTTAAAATTTAATTATTCTCAATAACTAAGAAATGGAGTTAAAAGAAGAAAATACTCACTTATGATAATTTAGGAAATTTTCCCAACAAAACAAAAAGGAAATTTCTTTTTAAGTCTTAGCATAATCTCACTTTTAAGACACATTATTTTACAAAAAATCATTTTTGAGGCAACACCACTAAATTCATGCATATAATTTGAGTATATATATATATATATATATATATATATATTCAAAGGATTTTTCAACCATACAAATAACTATATTTTTGTACAAGAATTTTTGGATAGAGAAAAGTTTGAAAACTTGAGTTTTGAAATCTGGAATTTTCATAACAATTCTGTATGTCACTATTATGAGACCCAAATGACTTCTTTTGATAAAAATAACCTTATAAATGATAGATCTTTTCGAGTAGGTAGAAATCGGTATATAATATGCGAAATTCCGAGTTAAAATGAGTAAGTTACGGCAATTTTAAGTTGGAATTTCCATTCATGCGAATTTTGACGAATTCAATAAGATAGAATTAGAGAATTTGAGTATATCTCGGATGAAATACTCACTTCAGGTATTTCTTTTTTTTAGGTGTTGAGGATCAAGATCTTCTCTTCCTCGAGTATTACTTCGACTCATAGAGGTTCACTATGGACAAGTGAGTTTCCTTTACATTTATGTATCCGTGGATGTGCTTGTAGAATAGAGCACTAGATGTTAGGAAAAGATAAAATTGATATGCATGCGAGTTATCATGGGAATTATATATGTGAATTATTATGTGCGATCAATGAACGATAAGTATATCGAAACCTGATCTGTGATTGATATAATTGTTTCTATTTATGTATTGCTATGTGTGCAATTATTGTTTACTTGCTTTAAATAAATTGATGTCGGATTTGATTCCCTACAAATAAATTGCTCATGAATATCACTTAGATATTATTTCACATTTTGCTACTACTTCTCAGCGTAGGACTGGAAAGGTAAGCTGCTTAGCTACATCTTGAGGATTTAGGACGTTTGGCGAATACAGCCTCAAGTTGTAGCCAAGCTGGATCGATCGCTTTGGGTAAGGAAAGCCTGGAGACTAGTAGTACGGTTCGTTGGAATCCCAAGACGCGCGCAAACTTTTAAAGAGGTCATTTGGGGCCTAGTATAAATCATTCCTTAACCACTGATGGAGGAGTAAATCCATCATACTTACAAAACCGGATAGTCGTATGTACTGTTTGATCATATGGTTGTTGCATTTCATATGCTTGTTTAATGAACTTGGATGAATGCCTGTTATGAGTACTATTGCATAAGGAATATCTCACTAAGCTAGTTATGCTTATACCCCTACAGACTTTTGATATTGCAGGATCGTTATTTCGCACTTGAGACCAACTTGATCATCCGGGTAGAATCTTTACTTTGGGAAGCTTTTGGAGGAACTCTGTTTTGAAGTCTTAGACTAGATTTCCGTTAAAATCTTCTAGCTGTAGTTACTCTTCATATTAAGACTATGTTGCTATGGTAATTATCAGGGGAGTGCCCCTTAGAAGTTATAAGACTTTATATTTCAATGAAATATATGAAGTGTTGTTTTGTATGTTCTGCTGCCAATATCTTAAAATGCATTACTTTACCGATCTCCCTTCGATGTGAATGTACACCTTGTACCTATATGGAAGCTTTCGAGTGACTAAGGTAGTCATTCTTAAGTTTTAATATTGTGTACAGAGAGCTGTCATGTTTAGGGTAGCCGTTGGGGGCATGATAGTTTAAGTTGGTATCAGAGCATCAAGATTAGGGAAAGAAACAATAAGTTTAGAAGTAGAAGTCTTAGAGATAGAATAAGTTGAAGATTAAGCCATGAGAGTTTTAGGAAGAATCATAGAATCATAAAAAGTAGGGATATACGGGAGACCATATGTTTTATGACCATACCTACGATATGTAGATGGCCTTAGAACTAGTTTATACCCTTAAAAAGAATAGGTTGATTACCAAATCGTTTTAAGCCTTAAGAAAACACAACCTTTGTAAGTTACAGTTAGTAAGAAAACAGAGTTAAATTGCTTTTTGATAATGGAACTAAAAGAAAAACATGTTTATGTAAAAGACTATACGACCAACTTTAGGTAACATAAAAAACGAGTGTCGTAGAAGTAATAAAGGGATCAAAAGCAACGATATTCTTTCAAGAAATTGGAAACTGGAAGAAGGCGAAACCAACTCCGGATTCCCTCAAATCTCAACGAAAGGATCAAGAAAAGAAGTAAGGAGCCACGATGAGAAAAAAGTGTTGCGTTCAACCACGACGTAACGCCTTAGTATTAAATCGCAACTAATTAAAAGATGCAATTAAGTGTTTAAAAGACAACAAGTAACCTAATAATTTCTTAATAATGTGATCCCTTGTTTTGTTTTTATGGGATTTATATTATCTCTTTTGTGAGTAAAATTTATGATTTTAATTTCTTACCTTGTGATTTCTTTAAAATGTGTATTTGAATTTCTTAATTTCTTATTAAGCTCCTATTAATTCCTATTTTGCAAATTTATTTCCATAAGTTTTGTATTTTGATTTCTAGTCTTTATATTTGAGATTTCCGTGATTTCCGTAAACGTTAGTATAGAGCGTATAATAGAAAACTAAAATCTAAACGATTAAACAGCTGTCCAAGTAGACGTAGAAATACGGAGCAAGGGGATTCCAATGAAATACTAGTTGAATAAGGAGTACCTCCGCAAAACCAATCGGAGAATACCCCTGCTCCTGCCTCGAACCAGCAAAATGACTTTGTTGCTACCTTGGACAAATGAACTAGTTGTTGACTATTTTGATTCAGCAACAAAATCAAAATATTCCAGCTCCTGCTCCACCTCAGAATGCTCCTGAAGTTACGGTAGAAGCACCCGACGAACAGTCGCATGCTGCGCCATTTCCACCACCGCCATCGTCGAGATCACATCGAAACTTGCTCGATGACTTCATCAAAAGTAATAGCTACTTCGATGGAGCCTTCGGAAAACCAGATGAGGCCAAAGACTGGTTGGCCCAAGTCAAGAGATCACTTGATGCTTATGAGGTGCCCCAACATTTAAGAGTCATGTATGGGACGTTTCTGTTGAAATTTAATGCCCAAGTATGGTGGGAATCGAAGAAGCGAGAATTGTCTACTCCAGTTACTTGGGATATGTTTCAAGAAGAGTTCTTGGAGAACTATTTTCAAGGGAGTCTCAGAGTTCGATACAATGCTGATTGCTTACATATTTCTCAAAGGGGAGAACCATCGAGCAGTATGAAACCAAGTTTAGTCTCTTGTTACAGTATGCTCCTGAATCCTATAAACACAGCGAGGAGTTAAAGAGACAAGTTTTCATGAGTGGATTAGAGGAGGACCTAAGGATTTGTTTGGTGGAGTTTAACATAAGAAGCTTTAGGGAGCTAGTGGAAAAGGCTCGAATTATGGAAGGAGCTAAAAAGATGAAAACAAAAGCTCCGGAAAAGAAAGTGTTTGTGTTTGGAAGGAAGCTTTATGAAGGACCAAATTCGAGATTCAAAAATAAGAGGTTTAAGACCTTTCGAAGTTTCAAAGGAAGTGGAAGCAATCAAAAGGAAGTAACCAAGGTGGATATTACATGCTGGAAATGCCGAGGGAAGCATTATCCAAAGTCTTGCCCATAATTGCAAAACAAGTGCTACTTTTGTGGCAGCCGAGATCATAAAATCTTGGAGTATCCCAAGAAGAACACCAGTGTCTGCTATGTGTGTAAGCAGCCAGGGCACTTTAGAAATGAATGCCCTAAGAGGAAAAATGCTCTAGTGAGGTCGTCCAACACCTCAGGAGGATCCGCCCTTGTTAGAACCAACAATGGCAACGGAAATGGGAACCGCTCTAGCACATCAATGCATGGAATGAGAGTTTACAACCTGGAAGGCTAGTGGATGTGTGAGGAAGTCGATGATGAAGAAGAAGGATGTGAGTTTGCTGCCTTTGAAGGAGATGAAGGCTATGATCATGGACTTGTTGCAGGTTAGCCTTAACCTTAAGCTATCGTTTTGTTTGTTTATAGTATCTTTTTACTTTATCGAATATGTAACAATAGAATCCCTATATCTCTTTAGCCTAAAGCTTTAGAAAAGTTATATAAGTATAGTATGGTTAGTAACTAGTGTGTGTTGAATGCAGGAAATATACGAGTAGCTAGTGAGATCGCTTATACCTTATTTGATACCGGAGCCACCCATTCGTTTATCACCCCTAACCTTGCTAAGAAGACTGGTTTACCTATGGTCACCACTGCTACCAATTTCAAGATAAAGACACCCACGGGTAGCATCGTAACCACCCGAGAGATGTTGAAGGAATGTCCCTTAGAGATCCAAGGACACCATACGACAAGTGACTTGATTATGTTAGAGATAAGCAAGTATGAGGTGATTCTTGGCATGAGTTGGTTGATTCGTGTTAAAGCTACGGTAGATTGTCGAGAGAAGAAGGTGAATATTAAGGATATGAACGGGAAGGATATTGAGTTCAAAGGAGAATTCGCGGTCGTAAGGATGCAAGGATTAAGTTCACTCAAGTTAATAACGAATAAAGAGGAGATCAACCGACAAATCAATGCTATAGAAGAAGAAAACGAAGGACCAAAAGTGGAGGATATACCTATAGTCAATGAGTTTCATGATGTTTTTCCTGAGAAATTACCTAGATTGCCACCAAAGAGGGAGATCGATTTTGAGATTAGCTTGATGCCAAATACCAAGCCAATATTGAAAGCTCCATACCGCATGGCACCGGTAGAGTTGAAGGAACTCAAGAAGCAATTCCAATGGCTTTTAGATCAAGGATTTATTCGCCCAAGTGTATCATCATGGGGAGCACTAGTCTTGTTTGTTAAGAAAAAGGATGGATCTATGAGGTTATGTATTGATTACCTGAAGTTGAATAAGGTTACAATCAAGAATAAGTATCTATTGCCCTGGATCAATGACCTCTTTGATCAGTTGCAAGGAGCAAGTGTGTTTTCCCACATTGACCTGAGGTTCGGATACCATCAGTTAAGAGTAAAGTTGGAGGATGTACCAAAGACCGCTTTTTTAGACTCGTTATGGACATTATGAGTTCTTAGTGATGTCTTTTGGTTTGATAAATGCACCTGCAGCTTTCATAGACCTAATAAATCAAATCTATAAGCCCTTGTTGGATAAGTGCATTATAGTTTTCATCGACGACATTTTGGTGTACTTAACTATACGAGAGCAACATGAGGAACACCTCCGTATGGCGCTTCGGACGTTAAGAGAACATAAGTTGTATGCTAAGTTGTCAAAGTGCGACTTTTGGTTGGATAAGATATCATTTTTAGGACATGTCATTTCTGGAGATGGCATATCAATTGATCTTGAAAAGACTAAAGTAGTGATGGAGTGGATGCAACAGAAGACGGTAACTGAAGTATGAAGCTTTCTTGGTCTAGTTAGTTATTGTCGAAAGTTTGTAAAGAATTTCTCGACTATAGCCAAGCCCTTGACATAACTTACTCCAAAGAATGAGAAGTTCATTTGGAGAGAAAGGAGTTTCCAAGAGCTCAAGCAAAAGCTTGTATCCACACAGATACTCGTTTTGCCAAACCTTGAGAAGCCATATACGGTGCATAGCAATGCATCAAGAAATGGTATTGGATGTGTGCTAATGCAAGAAGGAAAAGTGATTACTTATGCTTCATGACAGCTAAAACCACATGAGCAAAATTATATGATGTATGCCTTGGAGCTAGCTGCTGTTGTTTTCGCACTTAAGATATGGATGCATCACTTGTATGGACAAAGATGCGAAATATATACAGATCACAAGAGCCTCAAGTACCTATTCACTCAGAAGGAGTTGAATATGCGACAACGGAGATTGTTGAAGCTTATAAAGGACTATGATCTTGGAATTAATTATTGCCTAGGAAAAGTTAATGCCGCTCTATTGACTGCCCAAAAGGAGTTGGTAAGAGAATTCGAAAGGCTGAATATCGAGTTCATTGGATAAGATGTAGAGGTGGAAATATCTAACTTGGTGATGGAACCAACCTTTGTGGGGCGAATTAAAGAAGATCAACGGTATGATGAAGTCATACAAAGGATCAAGTAGGAAGTGCAAGTGGAGAAATATACTGACTTCACCATAGATGAAGAGGATGTAGTAAGGATGAAAGGAAGGCTATGTATGCCGAATGATGAGGAAATGAGAAGGGAAATCATGAATGAAGCTCATAACTCGGGATACACAGTTTACCCAATAGGAACTGAGATGTATCAAGATCTTAAGAGCCACTTTTGATGGAATGAAATGAAACGAGATATAGATGATTATGAGATGAAGTGTTTGACTTGTCAACAAATAAAGGTGGAACATCAAAGGCTAGGAAGATTGCTAAAGCCTTTGCCGATGCCCGAATGGAAGTGGGATCAAATCTCGATAGATTTCATGTGTGGATTACCAAGAACATCGGCAGGATATGATGCAATATGGGTTGTGGTAGATCGTTTGACTAAATCGGCTCACTTCATATCAATCAACATGACGTACTCGATGGACAAGCTAGCCAAGCTATACATAAAGGAAATAGTATGTTTGCATGAAGTACCCATCGGGATTGTATCAGATCAAGATCCCATATTTGTATCTAAGTTTTGGATAAGTTTACAAAGGTGTATGGGGCAAAGTTGCATTTTAGCACAGCTTATCACCCCCAAAACCGATAGATAATCGGAATGGACAATCCAAACCCTAGAGGACATGTTGTGTGCTTGTGTTATAGAATTCAAAGGGAGTTGGGATGCTCATTTGCCACTCATAGAGTTTGCCTACAACAACAGCTACCACTTTACCATACAAATGCCGCCATATGAAGTTTTGTATGGATGACGCTATAGGTTGCCTTTGTTTTGGGATGATGTTGAAAAGCTAGCTATTGGACCAGACTTGTTACAAGATGTAGCAGACAAAGTATGGATAATCTGACAATGAATGAAGGAGGCCTGAGATAGACAGAAAAGATTGGCAGATCAGAAAAGGTGAGTTCTTGAATTTCAAGTGGGAGACCACATATACTTAAAGTTAAATCCGATCAAGGGTATACATAGAGTATGCTCATAAGGAAAGTTAAGCCTACAGTACATTGAACCTTTTGAAGTGCTTGAACGAGTAGGAGATTTAGCTTATCACCTTGCCTTGTCGCCAAACCTGTCAGGAGTACACAACGTGTTCCATGTGTCTGTCTTACGTAAACATGTATTCGATCCAGATCGAGTAGTGGAATTGGAGCCAGTGTTGCTAAAGAAGAACCTTACCTATGGGGAACACCCGATGCGGATTTTGGATTGAAAAGTCAAAAGCTGTGGAATAAGGAGATCAAATATATCAAAGTACTTTAGAGGAATCATACCCATGAGGAAGCAACGTGGGAGGCTGAGGATGAGATCCGATACAAATATCCGAATCTATTTGAGGAATTAGGTATGATAGTTAAGTTTTGAGGACAAAACTTTCTTTAAGGAGGGTAGGTTGTAAACCCCTAGATTTTTCGATGATATAAGTATACTCTAGAATCGAAAGTCAAACCGAAACCTTAAAATTAATCTAGTTCTATGTTTAGTCTAATTAATCTAGATCCAACAATCCTGTGTTTTTAAACCCTAGACAACAAAATTGAGATAATTATGGATAATAGTTCATAATAATATAGAAAAGCTTAAAGTCATCAGATTTGCAAATTTCTAATATCTTTTGGATCCGAATGAGATCAGTTTTCAAAAACCATACCCTGGTGCACTAGATAGTGAAAATATTTCGAAAATACCTTTACACTCATAAAAATATAGGGATTTCAAAAACATCAGTTTTAGAATTTTTCGGTAACTAAAAATATCAGATATAGGTCGTTTACACTATTTTCTTTACTACCGGTATTTTAATTGTCTAGTTTACTATTCATAGTACTATTTCTACTATTCATTACTATTTCTCTATCTCTACTTTTTCTTACACTCTATTCTTACAGTCTACCATACCTATACCTTACAATTTATCTTCCCCATATGACTTTAATCAAATCACATCATACTTTACATATTACTTCTTTTTATTATAAAACAACAAATTTAATCAATTTCTCTCCCCTATTCCCTATGTTGTTGTCCACTATCCCTCTCTCTTCACTCTCATTTTATTTTCTTTTTCAATTTATTTAATTACATCTAAATTCCACTCCAAAACTCTACAAATACCCCATTCCTTCTTTATTCTTTCACACAACTTATTTCCTACTAAAACTCTACCGAAATTACTCCACAAACACTCTCTCTCAAATTCTCCCCAAGTTCTCTCTTCTCTCCATAAAACCATTTCCTACATAATACTACAACCCATTCTTTTCCTCTTCAACAAACATATAACCTTAGGTAAATTTCTTACACATACTCATCATGTTCATGCAACTTAGCATGAGCTTAGTGTATGTCTCTTAGACTCAGAGTTAAAGAAGCAATAATATGTTAATGTTTTGTTTTTTTTCATGTTCATATTTTACATTATATTATTATTGTTATTATTGTTATTATTTTTTTACTCTAATTTAACTTCTATATAGTATTATGTACTTATGTATATATATTTCTTTAAAGCATATAAACTTACTTGTTATTTATTTATTTTCATGTTTTGTAATTTATTTATTTATTTCATGCTATTATTAAGAATAATTTTTCTAGTCTTAGACTTGTCCATATCAAGTCAAAATAATTTTCTTTCTTTTCTTTTCTTTTCCTTTTGGGACTAGTCTATTACATTTATCTTTTTATGTTGTTTTATTATATTTCTCATAGTTACATATTCTCATTCATGCATGAACATGTTGATATTGTCTCAACAACTATGAAAAAGAGTTTTCTTAAGTAAAGAAAAATAAGAAATCTCTTTAAAAATAAATTTTTGTCAGGTAAGAAATGATTTTTCTATAAAAACACAAAGTTTTATCTTAACAAATCTTTTCCAAAGTTAGAAAAGTTCATCACAAGTTTCTAATAATAATAGTACATCGCATTTCATCAAAGTGTACATAGAGTAAAATATCACATACTCTCTTTTTAAAACCAATGAAATAGGAAAGTATCTTTGAAAATTAATATTGCTAAATCATTGTTCAATAAAGGTTTTCTTAAACTCATTTATCAAAGTTTTCTATCAACACTCTAAAATGCCAAAGTCTAGACAAGTTTTACAAAATTATCAAAGAATAACCTTGTTAAAGATAAGCCTTACTTAGGAAATAAAAATAGTAAATAACTTAGAAGATCATTGATATTATTTACTTAAAGTGGATCTAATTTTAGGAAAAATTTAGAAGACATAAACATGACGATTTTAAGAAACTTTAGTCACCACCAAGGAATATTTAGAAAACTATATTTTCTAACCACTAGAAATAAAGTTGTAGGAATCTTAAAAGATTAAAATTACTTTTGAAATTTAATTATTCACAATAACTAAGAAATGGAGTTAAAAGAAGGAAATACTCACTTATGATAATTTAGGAAATTTTCCCAGCAAAAGTAAAAAGAATTTTTTTTTCAAGTCTTAGCATAATCTCACTTTTAAGACACATTGTTTTACAAAAAATCATTGTTGAGATAACACCACTAAATTTATGCATATAATTTGAGTCTCTCTCTCTCTCTCTCTATATATATATATATTCTCAAAGGATTTTTCAACCATACGAATAACTATATTTTTGTATAAGAATATTTGGATAGCGAAAAGTTTGAAAACTTATGTTTTGAAATCTGGAATTTTCGCAACGATTATGTACGTCACTATTCTGAGACCCAAATGACTTCTTTTGATAAAAATAACCATAGAAATGGATAGATCCTTTCGAGTAGGTAGAAATCGGTATATAATATGCAAAATTCCGAGTTAAAATAAGCATGTTATGACCATTTTAAGTTGGAATTTCTATTCATGCAAATTTTGACGAATTCAATAAGATAGAATTAGAGAATTTAAGTAGATCTTGGATGAAATACTCACTTTGGGTATTTCTTTTGTTTAGGTGTCGAGGACCAAGATCTTCTCTTCCCTGAGGATTACTTCAACTCACAGAAGATTGCTATGGACGAGTGAGTTTCCTTTACATTTATGTATCCACGCATGTGCTTGTAGAATATAGCACTAGATGTTAGGAAGAGATAAAATTGATATACATGCAGGTTATCATGAGAATTACGTACGTGAATTGTTATGTGCAATCAATGAATGATAAGTATATCAGAACCCGATCTGTGATTGATATAATTGTTTCTATGTATGTATTGCTATGTGTGCAATTATTGTTTGATTACTTTAAATAAATTAATGTCAGATTTGATTCCTTATAAATAAATTACTCATGCATATCACTTAGAATATCATTTCGCATTTTGCTACTACTCCTCAGCATGGGACTGGAAAGGTAAGCTACCTAGCTACATCTTAAGGATTTAGGACGTTCGGCGAATACGACCTCAAGTTGTAGCCAAGCTAAATCGATCGCTTTAGGTAAGGAAAGCCCAGAGACTAGTAGTACTGATCGTTAGAACCCTAAGACGAGAGCAAACTTTTAAGGAGGTCATTTGAGGCCCAGTTCAAATCATTCTCTAACCACCGATGGAGGGGTAAATCCATCATACCTATGAAACCGGATAATCGTATGTACTATTTGATCATATGGTTGTTGCATTCCATATGCTTGTTTAATGAACTTGGCTGAATGGCTGTTATGAGTACTTTTGCGTAAGGAATATCTCACTAAGCTAGTGGTGCTTATATCTCTATAGACTTTTGATATTGCAGGATCGTTATTTCGCACCTGAGACCAACTTGATCATCCGGGTAGAATCTTTATTTTGGGAAGCTTTTGGAGGAACTCTGTTTTGAAGTCTTAGACTAGATTTCCTTTAAAATCTTCTAGCTCTAGTTAATCTTCATATTAAGACTATGTTGCTGTAGTAATTATCAAGGGAATGCCCCTTATAAGTTGTAAGACTTTATATTTCAATGAAATATATGAAGTGTTGTTTTGTATGTTCTATTGTCAATATCTTAAAATGCATTACTCCACCGGTCTCCTTTTGATGTGAATGTACGTCTTATATCGATATGGAAGTTTTCGAGTTACTAAGCTAGTCATCTTAAGTTTTAATATTGTGTAAGACAGGTTATCACGTTTAGGGTACCCATTAGGGCGTGACATCAATAATGGTTTATGTGTGGCTTTGGCGAGCTAAAACTATTTATGTGAAATAAGGTATTTGAGTAAACTTCACATACCAAAAATTAATGTGATAATTAAGCTTAGGCATGGTAAAACAAGCATGCAATCACCAATTCTTAGATGACTTATGCATAAGCATGTGAAAAAGTAAAATGTACTAATATCTGCACTCTTGGTACACAACACAAAAGGCACAAGCACATGTAGCACAATAAGTTTTAAGCAGCATGCAAACTTTTCACTAACAAAATGTTAAAAATAATAGTTAAGTAGTTTTGTTTTGTTGGATAACATATTTTAGTTAATTAATTTATTTTTATTATATATACCTCAAAATTATTGATTTTAATACTATTTAGTCTATAAAATAATTTTTTTAAATGAATTTTTTTGAAATGTTAATTTCCCATCAAATTAAATACCTAAATGAAAAGATCAATGATAAAAAGCAATGTGATCACCTATGCTTAAGCAACATAAGCATAGACACATAAAAAAGTAAAAGGCATGAATATTCATAGTGTTGGTACATAAGAAATGAAGTACAAACAAGCATAGCACAATAAGTTCTAAGTGGCAAGTAAGCTTTTATTTAACAAAATGTTAGTAATATAGTTAAGTAGTTCTGCTTTGTTGAAGAGCACATTTAAATCATTTATTAATTTTATTATATAAACCTCAAAATTCATTGATTTAAATATTATTCATTTTTAAAATAATTTTAAATAAAAAAGTTATTTGTTTGAAATGTTAATTTCCCATACTCAAATTGATTTTAATGAAAAGTTTAATATTAAATTATTAGTTAACTTTGCAAATTGTTTTATCCTTGTCAAATATGTTTTTGATTGATATTTTACATGTATTTTTAGAAAACCTTCCACAAAGCCATGTATTCTCCTCAATCCTATGGCCCCTTCAAGTGTTGATTCCGAACTCCCTCTCCTTGTGTCACTATCCTCGAGAAACTTGAAACATGAATCCCTTAACTAGTTTTAACACCCATCTAATCCTTTAGATGCATATGCTTCAACATTACTAAGGTTGGTGGAAAGACAATAGAGGTTAAAGACTCGCTTACTTGAGTTAAAAGCTAACTTGAATGAGGCCATCAAAGTTCGGGATGGTAGAGCATACTACACCATAAAGGAAAGTACCAACATCATGTGTTTTAGATGACCACCAAGTGAAGAGAATGAAATTCCCCTCTTTCTCCATTTCAGCTTGATGTACTTGGTATACCAATAAGTCACTATAAACTTTGAGTTGCATCACTATTGTTCCAAGCGTTTTATGTAAATTGTTTATTTCTTTTCAAAGAAGATCATTTCAAGTATCCAAGACCCTTATTTTGATGAGATATTTTGGGTTTTATTTGGTTAATTTGATATAAGCAAATTTCAAATACGACACTTGAATTTTATTCAAAAATTCAATTTGGTACCTAAACTTTGAAGTAATCAATTTAATATGTAATTAAACTTTTCATGGTTATTTTTTTTACTACGTTAACATCACTTTTCTATTCTTGCTGATATGAAAGAGATAACCTACTAGTGTTAGACATTGTCAAGGGAAGTAATCAAAATTGAATGACAAGTTGTCTCTACATCAATGGATAGAGCAAATAGTGTTCGAGAAGTAGCAAAAATAGCCATAAAAAATTATTTGGATATTAAATTAGTTTTTTAAAGTTTTAGTATTAAATTGATTTTTTTGTGTAAGTTCATATACTAAATTGAGCATTTACCCTTTGATATATAATCTCATGATATTGATACTTAATTGGTTTTATTTTGGTTTCAAGGTTATAAAGTGCATTTTAAGCCAAAAGAATGGACTTAAAATGGGTTTCATGAGCATTGAAGGTGAAAATTTTCTAAGCATTGCAATAAGCCAAAAAAAAAAAAAAAAAAACACGTACATACACACACATAGTCACAACATGATCATTTAAGTGGTCATGTCTAGTTATATTTTAATTGAATTATAACATGAGCAGAAATGACTATGTTTAGAAGTCATGTTAAGAATAGTAGCTCAACATAGGAAGGTAATAGGCCTATGTTGCCCTCATGTTGAGAACCAGGGATGGTTTGAAAAGATTTTCAATTCCAACATGGTAGAATGACACAAAAGAGTTGAGGTCTTGTTGTGAACATTCGACGAAGATATTTGAAGGGAGCGCAACATAACCCAAAACTTGACTGTATTGGTGATTACGTCTAACCAAATTTTAAAAACTAATATAAATAGCCTTCATAATTGAAAATAAAAGAATTTTAATAATTTTGAGAATTACCAAGAAGAAAGAGACAAGAATAAGTCAAGAACATAATGTTATCATCAAAGATTACAAAAGGCATCATCAAAGGGTTTTTAGCCGTTCTATTCATGTTCTTTTATATGATTAATGATTTGCTTATGAGATCTATGGAAGAGTAAACTTTATATCTAGATTTAAATGAAATCCAGTTTGTTATGTAATTGAGTTTGCCTAGTTTTTCAATGGAATATTAGTTTCCTTTAATCAAATTATGTGTTTTTCATGTTTTTCTTGAATTAATATTGTTGATATATTACTTCTTGAATTGATTTCATGCAATGTGTTTAAGAAATCTATTTTATCCATAAATCTACCTAAGTGGAGAGATTTGACGCAATCCCAGAGATAGGATGGCATAAATTTTCTACATTTGGATTGAACCTATTATGGAAATCATAGAACTTGATGCAATTTTAAAGGTTTTTGTTAGGAAGATATTCCAGTTAATTAACTTAAAAGTAAATGCTACTATTCCTAAGAAAGATATTGATATATAAAAGGAATTGCAAAGTTCAAGATAATTAACAAATCCATTGAGTTATATGTTGAATCGGAGGCTTTAGATTAGATTTTGATGAGGAAATAAATTACTCAAGCAATAGAGTTACGTTTCATTTAATTGATTAAATATATTTAATGTGGAATATGTTAAAAATATGCAATATAAATTTGCATATGTATCTTATATGCATCAATATCTTGTCTGTTTCATATGTTTATGAGTAAAAATATATATATATATATATATAATTTGTGTTTTTTTTTAACAAACAATCTATTTGAAAATAACAAAAATAAGATGCTAAAATAATCTAAAAACGACGAACCAAACAGATACATGACCATGTTGCACTACACTTAATATCCAAATGCTGGATATGCCTTTGGGCATGACATTCAGAGGCTAGCCTAATCGAAAGTTTGATAATGTGAATCATAGCTAGGGTTCACAAGATAAGGATTGATGTTTGGATGATAGGCATATTTCACATTATTAGAATGTTTTGCATTATGATGAAGTGTGCTAGCATCCAAATGCCAAGGTGTGGGCTTTCAAACATTAGTATAGTCTATCCTTTCTACATTCGAGTTTTGTATGTGACATCTTGAAGATACGTAGCAAAAAACTAGGTGTTAAAGCATTTAATGTAAGGCAAAAGAAGGGAGAAAAAGGAGAAACAAACTAGTTTTAGTCAAGTGCTTATAAATAGGGATGCAACCAAGACGGGTTTGAGATTGGTCATATAAGACCTGAACTCGACTCGATTCCCTATAGGGCCCCCCTAACCTGACCTATGACCCTATAGGATTTTTTATACAATACCTAAATCCGCTCCTATAGGGTCATGGTCGTGATCGGCCTTGCCTCAAAAACCTCATTGCATTTTTACTCTTTTTTTTTCCTTTATCATTCTTATTGTGTAGATGTTCTTGCAAAATGGACAAACAAGATAATATAATGTCCACTCCACATTGCATACTCTATATCAATACCTTCAAAAAAATGTAATTAAACGACAATGTAATATCAAAAGCTGTTGTATATGTGTGATGTGTATTTCTTCTTTTGTAATTTTTTTTATTTTTATATGTACTTTTTTATTTAATTTTGTTGTGGAATAAGAAGCGATTTTTTTTGCATTTATGTTCTTATATCAAAATATGTGATTAAGTGTAATACAAATGTAAACATCCTTTTAAATAAAAAAAAAATATTCCAAACTTTGTAATACAAAATTTGTGAAGCTAATTTTTTATCTTTTTTAGTTGCAGGTAGAATTTTATTTTAATTTTTCTACTTACAAAAAAAGGACATAATGTCAAAATATCAAAAATAATAGAAAATTTACACTTAATAATATTTTTAGTTAATAAAATACACACTTTATATTATATTAAGTAATAAACTATGTCAATTAAAACTAAAGGTATTATTCATTTGACATATTATTTAATATTTAATTGTTACCACCAATAATAAGTCAATAATGGCAATATTACTGCCCCTCTACCATTATATATAAGTTAAAAAAAAAAAAAGAAATTCATTTATTTATAGCAACTTGGTACTATGTGAGTTATGACAAACCTCAATATTTGTTAAGTTTTTTTTTTTTTCAATTCTAAAATTTAAATTGTAATTTTTATATTTTGACGAGTTGGTTCGACCCTATAGGATCATAACTATGACCTAAATCCAACCCACGATCCTATAAGTTCACAAAATTTTTTATCAAACCCGTCTCATAACTCTATAGGGCTTTTAGCGGGTCGAGTACACCATAATGACCTGCCTAGTTGCATCCTTACTTATAAATATGAATTGTTGGATAGAATTAATACACTTAAAAGAGCTCATTACTGGCAAACAAACATTAATTTTTCTCTTACTCACTAGTTTTGCAGTTTTCCATTGTCAGAGAATTGAGTAGCACCTTTAGTTTCAATCTAATATAGAGGACTTATGTTGTCTTAGGTCTAGGATTGTAGTCAATACAAGATCTACTTATTATAGCAATCTTTCAATTATTATAAAATTTGTTGAAAATCAATATACCAATTCTACTAATTCAAGAAGACAATAAAGCACACATGATTTAAACTCAATAAACTAATAATCTATTAAATAAAACATCAATCCCAATTATAGTGGAATTGACTTGAAAGATTGGTCATTTGACAACTATACTGTAATCTTTTTCTGTTTGATATAGTGAAACATATTTATGTGGAAGACACAGTTATCGACTTTGAGTTAGAAGAGATGATTGACCCACAAGGAGAAACTTATGTAAAATTTTGATCAATTTCTTCTTTCCATTGTTCTTATATTTTCACATTATTGGTTGTTTTATAATACCTATAATTGCTAAGTCCTTAAGCACCATTGGTAATTACTTAATCATATAGGGTTAATCTTTAAAATGAAAAAGTTTTAAAATATCATAATAACCAATTCAACCCTCTTTGTTGGTTATTATTTTGGTACCTACAAAGAGAATAGTAAAATTATATAGCAAAGATAAGAAAAGTGCACCAAAACAGAGTTGAAACCTTAGAATTATTGAACAAGCAGTGAAAATTTTATGATGCAAACAATAGAAGCAACTTTAATAGAACCTGTTAGTTTGGTTGAATATATTTTGTTCATTTTAAATATTATATAAAAGATATTGTAATAAAAATCATTTTTCTCTTTTTTTTTATATGCACCGGTAGAGTATAGGAATGTTATTCGGTTACCTTATATTCTCAAAATTGTTTAGAAGGCCCAAAAGGCCAAAAATATTATTTACAATTAAACTTACAAATATTACAACTTCACTTTGTTGAAAAAAAAATTTGTTCATAATAATTACTAAAGTTTCTAGAAGTACATATTATTTAAAGAAATATTAATAAACTTATGTCTAAACTAAACATATGATGCATTAACATGAGTTCAATCCTCGTATAACGGTTATACCAACACTTTTACAGTGTAGTTTGACCTGGACTGACCCAGTCTGTTCAACCAGAACTGACAAGGATAGCGAGCCGGCTCATTGGAAAAGCTAGGATTATTAGAAACTCGATAAGACCTAGGCAGCCCAGGTGGCTGAATTGCCAACCGGACGAGTCTTCCCAGCCCCAGTGCATCCTTTTCCTAGCAAGTTCTTCTTCCTTGTCCATCATTGTTCCATCGATTTGGGTTACTGTTACATTCTTTTTCTTTCTCTTCCTTGAACTTAATCTCTTCCTCACTCCCCTTCCTTTGTTATGACAACAACACTAAAACCATGTTGTATATCCATTTGAGCTACATTCCCAGTGCATGGAGCCACTAAAGTCAGCTCACACTACAAGAACCTAGACTAAGAAAACAGATGTGGAATTTTTTTCATATTATAACTTTTACCTTTAGGTTTTGAAAAATGAGTTTATATAGCTAAGAGAGAAAGAAAGAGAGTTTTGTACTTTGTTTTAATGCAATATGGGGGTAAAGTAAGACGTGTTCAAGTAATATTTTTGACAGAGTTGTCAAGTGAAGTGTTATTTAGCCAAAAAAAAATCAAGGTGATTTATCGGCCATTCGATAAGTTGATTATTGGGATTAGGTAAGATGGATTCCTTTTGGTTTCGTAAGAGTTGAAAGTGGAGGGATAATAGACCAAATTGGTAATATGGACTTTCTAAGTAAAGACGCTTCTAACCTGTTTGAAATGAGTTGTTATTATTGTTGTTATTGTTGTTGTTGTCATTATTATTATTATTTAACAATACTAAAATTTACTAACCAAAATAAACTTCACCGATATTGGTGGTAAAATAATAATAAAAAGGATAAAAAGGATTAATTTATGTTATTTTAAGAATTCTTCTTTTTTTCAAATTTAATTTAGGAAAAATTGGCCTAACCATGATATCACTAAGCATTTAATTTAGGGCAAAAAATTGTCCGACCAATGATGACCATAGCGAAATTAATTAGAACTTAAAGTAATATCTAAATTTATAGTTTGCCTTTTGAATATGTATTGTGTGATTTCAAATCCATACATAGATTGATGGAGTTAGTTTAATTATAGATTTGATTGTGTAAATTTCATTTATTTGGCTTTTATAATTAGGATGTAACTTAAAATTTCATTTTTCATTGACCTTGGTTCAATCTCCAATTAAACCAGATTCAACCCCCTTGACCCCCGACCCCTTAGTATATCCGTGTTAACCCCTGATCCAGGTCCGACAACATTGCTTTTAACTAAATTAAAAATTTCCCAAACATAGACAAACCATTTTGTTTAGTAAAGAAATTTCCATGTAATAATACTGTAAGCCCTTAGATTTTTAGATAAATATAAGTAAACTCTAAGAACTGGAAGTCAAACCGAAACCCTAAAGTCAACCTAGTTATATGTTAAGTCTAATGAATCTAGATCTAGTAATCCCACGCATGAAACGTAAAAACAATAAAAATGAGATAACTTCGAATTATAGTTTGAAATTATATAAGAAAGTTTAAAAAGATCATATTCGCGAAAATTTAATTCGTTTCAAACTTGAACGGGATCAGTTTCTAAAATTAAGATCCCGATAAGTAAAGTAGTGAAAATATTCCAATAATACCATTAAACTTGCAAAAATATAAGGATTTCAAAAGTAATAGTTTTAGAATTTTTCGGTAACTAAAAATATCAGATATAGACCATTTACGCATATTTTCTTTACTATTGGTATTTTAATTATCTAGTCTACTATTTAAATACTAATTTTACTATTCATTACTATTTCATTATCTCTACTTTTTCTTACAACATATTCTTACACTGTACCATACCTATTCTTTACAATTTACCTTCCCCATACAACTTTAATCACATCATACCTTACACATTATTACTTTTCATTACAAAAATACAAAACAATTAAAAATCAACTCTCTCTCTCCCCCTCTCCAAAACCGGTGCATACACACACACCACACACACATTCCTATATTATTTTCTTTTTCATTTTATTTAATTACATCTAATTTATACTTAAAAACTATATAAATACCCATTTCCTCCTTCATTTTTTTCCCCACTTTCTTAACTTTACAAAACTCTACTAAAATCACTTCTCAATTTCTCTCTCTACAGTTTTTCTCTCAAATACTCTATTCCTTTCCATTTCCATAAAACACCAATTTTTCTTTAATAAATTTTCTAAACACACTATCACCTACCTTAGGTAAAAGTTCTAAACCATCTTCTTATTCATGTCATGCAACATTACATTACCATAATGTGTGTTTCCTAAGACCACTGCGTTGAGGAAGCAATAATATGTTCATGTTTTGTTCTTGTTCATGCACAAGATTTCTTGATGTTATTATTGTTGTATTGCTATTATTGTTATTATCATTGCTCTAATCTATCTTATATATGTTATTATATATATTTATGTATATATTTTCTTAGAGCCTAAGTGCTCACTAACCTAACATCTTATTATTATTGCTCTTATAATTATGCTTTTTTTTTTAATTTTTGGGACTAGTCTGTTCTTAGTCTTGGAAGCCTTGATGAAGCTAAGACTTCCAATACTTGACTAGGAAGCCTCGATGAAGCTAAGGCTCATAATACTTGACCTTATTATTATGATTATTTGTTTCTTATATCTTTTTGTATCTTATTATGTGATATTCTTATCTTTCGCATAACTACATATTCTCATTCATGCATGAATATATGGATTTTGTCTCAACAAAAAGGAAGAAGGATTTTTTATTTAATAAAATGAGACTAAACTCTTTCTAAAATAAATTTTTGTCACTTAGAAGGGATTTTTCCATCAAAGGACTTGAATGTTATTTTTAATAAATTCTTTTCAAAAACTTAGACAAGCTCCCCATGAAACTTTATGGTATCAATAAAGAGAATTTCTTCAAATATTTAACTAAGTAGATATACACTCTCTTTTCAAAATAAGAACATGAAAATTTTGGTTTAAAACTTTAAGGTTGATAATTCTTTATTATGAAAATTCTTCATAAAAACTTATTTATAAAGTTTTCCCTACTTTATGATAAAAACTAATAACTAAACAAGTTTTTAAGATAAAATAGAAATAAACTCACTAGTTTAGAAATCCATTTAGAGAAATAAGAATTTACCAACACCCTCAGGAATTAAGTTTCTAAATGGTAAACTCATTTTCTAAGATATAGGAGAACATAGAGATGATAAACTCAAAACATTAGATATTATCAACACCTTAATAAAATTTTGAAATTCTTTCTTTTCAAATAAAATTAGTAGGAAACTTAAAAGGCAAAATTTTAAGATTGAAATTATCTTTAAAGAGTTAGGAAATAAAATATAAGAGGAAACCACTTATTTATAACGACTCAAGGAATTGTAGTTTTCTTTCAAATCATTTAAGGAGAAATTTTCAAAGTCCAACTTTTCAAACATATAAAACAACTTGTTTAAGAAAAATAATTGTTGAGACAACACCAATGAAGTCATCCATAAAAGATGGGTCTATTTATGTATCAAAAAGATTTTTCAACCACATACATGTCTATATATTTGTTTAAGGATTTTTAAAGGAAGAAAAGTTTAGGAAATTGTGTTTTCAAAGGTTGAGAAATTCGTGGTGAATCTATACCCAACTGTTCTGAGGCCTAAATAACTTTTTATGAAAAAGTAACCTAGAAATAGATAGATCTTTTCTGGGATATAGAAAACAACATATTATATGCGAAATACTGAGTTAAAATGAGCAAGTTATGGTCATTTTAAGTTTGAATTTCCTCAAAATCAAATTTCGACGAATTTAATAAGATAAAGTTAGAAAATTTAAGTAGAACTTGGATGAAATACTCATTTGGGTATTTCCTTTATTTAGGTGATGAGGACCAAGATCTTCTCTTCTCGAGGATTACTTCAACTAATAGAGATCGCCATGGCCGAGTGAGATCTCCTTTACTTTTTATGTATTCGTGCATGTACTTGTAGAATAGAGCACTAGATGTTAGGAAAAGATAAAAATTGATATGCATGCGGGTTATCATGGGAGCTATGTATGTGATTCATTATGTGTGGTTAATAAGCGATAAGTATATCGGAGCTCAAGTGGTTGATTAATATAAATTGTCTCATGTATATTGCTTTGTGTGCAAATATTGATTGATCACCTTAAATGAAGTAATGTCGGATTGGAAACCCTTAAAACTAAATTGCAAATGTATATCACTTAAAATATCATCTTCGCATTTGCCACTACTCCTCAGTGTGGAATCGGAAAAGTAAGCTGCTTAGCCACATCTTGAGGAATTAAGATATTCAAGGAATACGGCCTCATGGTGTAACTGAGATAGATCGATTGCTTTAGGTAAGAAAAACCTGGGACTAGTTTTTTTAAATTTGAGCTTAGTTCATTTAAAATCAAACTTAAATTTAAAGTTCAAACTTGAGCTTATTCATTTAAATAGAGGGAAATTGCAAACTATCCCCTAAACTTTTACCTAAGTATGGATTCACCTTCTAAACTTTTAAAATGAACTTTTTGACCCCCTTAAACTTTCAAAAACTAGTATAATTAAGAATACTTAACATTTTTTGTTAAAGAAAAACAGAGGGAAATTGCAAAATTCCCTCTTGAACTTTCTTTTATGTTTAGATTTATCCCCTAAACTTTCATCTATGTATAGATTTACACCCTTGCCCCTCTCTCTCAAAAAAAATGAAAATGTCAATTACCCTTAACTGTGCCAATTTTTTGAAGGTTAAAGGGGTCAAAAAGCTTACTTTAAAGGTTGAGGAGGTGAATCTCTGCACTTTGATAAAAGTTTTGTTGGGGGGGGGGGGGGGGGGGGGGGGTGGTGGTAAATTGTAAATTCCTCTTTAATAAATGAGCTTTATTTCCAAGTTTAACTTAACTCACTTTCCATTTAAACTTTTCCATATATTTGATTTTCTCTTGATCGTATAAATAATGTATAAGTGCTATATGAAATAGATATATAAATATATAATAAAATAGATAATTAGTTTTTTTTTTGTTTTAATTATCTATTTATAAATAATATTATCATAAATACAAAATTTACAAGCCTGCTAAAGGAGCTGACTCTCATGAGCCTGTTATTTAGCTTAAACGAGTTGGCTCATGAGCTTAAGTTAAAGCTTAACTAGTTTAAATAAAGAAGTTTTATTTTAAACTCGAGTTCGGCTTCTTTACCAGTTTAGCTTGAGCAAAGATGAGTCTAAAGCGATCCAAACTTGAATAGTTTAGCGGTAACTCAGCTTGTTTGCAACTTTACTTGACCATCGTAACTTTAATTACCACCTAAGATTCTCTACTCTTTGGTCAACCATTTTTACGTCTTGATCAATTACAACACCCCTCTAATTAACCACTATACTTATCAATCAATTCAACTACTTTACTTTATTGATCAATCATAACACTTTAAGTTTTTTTTTTTAGATTCACACCAACAATTATTGTTTAATATCTATTAAACTAAATTCCATACTTCGATCTTTTCTTTTCTCAATTTCCAAGTTTTTTTTTTCCTTAAAACCCTAGGTTTTACTTTAAAGTCTCAACATATTGATGTTTCACAAAACTCCCCCTTTTTTTTTCATCCTTCTTATAATAAGGGAAAAAAATTCCTAATTTATAAATAAGCTAAAGATACTCTAGATCCTATCAAAACTTTAAAGTTTAGTATTAGAGATAGGGGTGAGGAAAAAAAAAAATCAAACCAGATCAATCCGTAACCTAACCAAACTAGCCGAAAAAATATGGCTTTTTTAACAATTTTAGTTTAAAATTTTTTTAGTCCGATCCAATCCATAAATTTCTAGTTTGATTTAGAAGGTAAACCAAACTAAATCCATAAAACCAAATCAAACCATTTTCGAAAAATATAATAATATTTTATTAGTAAGTTATACGTATAGATTTTTTTATAATGATTGATTAAATATCATATATTCATATAATTTCATTTGATATTTATTTTTGGTGAATATTGATTATAATTAATTTATTCATTTTTAATTTTTTTTAGGATCATGGTGTGATATATATATATATATATATTTTTTTTTTTTTGTGATGAAATGTTGTTTTTTAATAGTTTTTAACTTATAAAGTATGAAAAATTTATTTATTTTGTTATAAACTTTATTATATTTTAATTGTTTAATGTATTTTGTTAACGAGTCATTTTATTCATTAATGAATTTTGTTGATAGATGATTTTTTTATTTTGGCTAAATTTATTGACAGATGATTGATTTGATAATTCTATTAAAAATTATAATTATGACTTACTATGTATTGGTTAGTGAATGTATTTTATTGGTGAACAACCGATTTTATAGAGAACTATAGATTAAAAGTATGATGAATTAATAAAGTATTTTATCGTAGTTTATAATATAAACTTTGTAAATTGATATAAATAATTTAGTATTTACACAAATGTAAAAAGCTAGAACAAAGAAAATTTTTAGTTAGAATTTAATTTAATCCGTAATCCAAACCAACTAAACCATTATTTAATCTGAAACAACCGTTACTTAATAGTTTGGTTTGGTTTTAGAGAAAAAAAAAAAAAACTAAACTGATTCGTGCCTATCCCTAGTTAGAGCTTAGATCCCTAGTAGATAAGTTTCTTTTCTCCATTAGTTGGTTTTAAACCTACGGTTTTTTAATAAAATTACAAAATCTAATTGGTTTAAGTTGCTTACCATAATACACGTAATGGAAGTGTTATTGTTAGCAATTTCATGATCACTTACTCCTCTTTCCTTTAGTTTTCTTTCTTTCAATAAATAAACAATATTTATTATCAATAAAATCCCTAACTCATAGATTGTGTTTTTTTATATCTTTTAAGGATCGTACATGCTAATGAATCTTCTCTTTACCATATTAATGCCTATTTTCTCAATCTCCTTAAACAATCATCTTAAATGATGCTTAATTTGAACTAAAGTAAAACACTTCTAAGTGAAGGGAGAGGATAAAAATGTAATCACCCAAAATTTATACATTTTGAAAATGAAAATCATTAATTAAATAATGTAAAGTGTTTGGAAATGAATTTAGAAAAATCACAAAGATCATTCCAATTTTTTTTCCTTTTAAAATATTAAAATAAACAATCTAATTATTGAATAAGAATTTGAATTGTTAAGAATAAAATTTTAAGATACAATTTTCCATAATTTTTGTAATCAATAATTGGTAATAACTCAATAAAATAATGAGATAATTCAATTTCAACTTTAATAAGATAACAGTAATTTGGTTAAATATGTAAAGAACAAAAATGAGACATCTTGATTTCAATATTGCCAAGATGATCACGTTAATGAAATTATAAGACATAATATCTTTAATGATTAAAGAATTATAAGCACTATATATTTTATATGCACATTAATATAAATATATATATTTAGATAAGAATGTTAAAGTGAGTTCATAACCTTCAATTGTTGAGTTTGTCGTGTTGGTGAGTCAGTGTCGTGTTGTCCTGTGTCGTCTCAAGTTAAGAGACAAGTCAAGTCAAGTCCAGTTGTGTTGTTTATTGTCTGTTGTTTTTATTGAGTCTGAGTCTTTTCTCAAAAATCAAGCAAGTGAAGGCTGAAATCACTAGATTAATTTTTATTGCTTAAAATATCAATTGTAAATTTAAGGAATGATCTAAATCTGGAAATATTTTGTAGAAAATTAAAATAGTAAGAAATTCAAATAAATGTCATAAAAGACCAAAATAATGTTGTCATACTACCTGTAGTATATAAACTTTATAAATTAGAATATTTAACAAAGGAATCAAAATTTCTTTAAGGAATTTAAAAAATGATAACAAAACTTGAAATTAAAACCTAAGTTAGAATTTGGACTCTGGTAATCTAAACAAGTCAAGTAAAATGATTAATAAGACAAAACTAAATAACTTGTCTTCATCAAATAATAAATAAATTAAATTGATTTGAGATTTAAAAAAATTCCCTTTTCTTGGCAATTTGCTCTAAGTATCTTTTCTGCAAATCAAATCTTTTATCTTTATAAATTTAAATTAAATTTCCTTTATTTTATTCTTAAACTCCTAACTTTTGGAAGAGTCTATTTCTATGTTTAGTAAAATTGTATACTTCAAATTTTAGCTTATTTCATAAAATTGGTTTATTCAATTCTTTAAAATCATCAAATTAGTTCCTTTTTCTTTTAATTTGCAAATCACCCAAGCTCCTCAGATTCATTACAAAAAATTATAAAATGTCTTAAATTAGCCATTTTAACCCATAATTCTATTTTTCTTGATTCCCATAAATTTTGAGTAATAATGCATATTTAAATATATTAGTTTTGAATTCGAACTTAAACTAAATACCAAACTTTTACAAAATTAAAATCCTAAACTTGAGTTCTAATTGAAGCTAATGATTTATATTTTGAAATCTTGAAAATTATCTCTTAATTAATTTTAGTACTTAAGGAAATTATCTAAAAAGTTTAAACCAAACCCCTTTGCCCATAAATATCCTTAACTATTTTGGCTGCCTCCTTTTTCTTTCTTTTTCTTCTCTCTCTCTCCACCGATTTCTTTTCTTCTTCTTCTTTTCCTCTCTTCCTCATTTCTTTTTCTCTCAAATCTTACCAAAATTCTCAAGTTTGAAGAGATTAAAGAAAAAAATGATGATGGAAAACATCAAAGAAGATGAAGTTTATGATCATGGAAGTTTCAAAAGCTTAAAGAAAGTGGAAACAAAGAGGAAGCAAGAGATTTATAATGTTTAAAAGAGATACATTTTGCTTTTTCCTTTGTTGTAGTTGTTATTTACTTTGTTTTAGTTGTTGTTTATGTTGGTATGTGTTGGTTTAATGCTTAATATATGTTGGGTGGTAAAGAAGATGATGAATAGTAGATATAGGGTTTGATGGTGTGGGATGAATATAGAAGTGTTAGAAGCATGAAAACTAGTTTATATGATATTTAGATGATGTTTTGATGGAAGTAAGATCTGTAAAAATTGACGAAATGATGTAAAAAGAAGTAAGGAAATTTGTATGGTTTCATATACCTTGCTATACAGCATATATGGAAAGGTGTATGAGTTTCTATTCTAGTTGTACAAGGTTCCTAGTTTCATATACCCTGCCATACAGCATGTATGGAAAGGTGTATGAGTTTCTGTTCAAGCTGTGCAAGTTCCTGGTTTCATTATACCCTGCCATACAGTTTCTGCTCAAGCTATGCAAGGTTCCTGGTTTCATACACCCTATCATAAAAGCATGTATGCAACGGTGTATGAGTTTCTTTTCAAGCTGTGCAAGGTTCCTGGTTTCATACACCTTACATATAGCATGTATGGAAAGGTATATGACTTTCTATTCATGCTGTGCAAGGTTCTTGAGTTCATACACCCTATCATACAGCATGGATGGGAAGTGTATGACTTTTTGTTTAAGATTTGCAATATTTCTGAGTTCATACACTCTGTCATATAGCATGTATGGAAAGGTGCATGATTTTCTAGTTTTGTTTTGAAATTGATACAATTTTCCATACGTCTCTATATGGTTCATACATTTTGTCATACACATTATTAATATGGGGAATATATTATTTCTAATGCGTTTGTGATATGGAAATGTGTATTTTTGTATATGAATGACATGATGATCTTTCTTTAATGAATGAATCATAAACAAAGAGATAAGAAATACTTTGACAGGTAATAGGAACTATTCGTATCTTGGCAGAGCGTCTTCACAACCATGGTAGGGTTCATACTTAGTGTCTGGTCAAATAGGATCATGAAATGGATTTAACTTCTTGAATTGATGTTTGTTTTGATATATTCTTTGTAATAACCTTAGCCAATATTCTATTTATATTTGGATTTCATATATGAAGGATAATGATAATTTGATGTTGTTGATGATTGTTAATGATTGGACGTTGGTGGGGATAATGATTGGGTTCTCAGAAGATTTCTATGGCTTAACTTGGATGTCAAGTGGGTAACATTGACCTTATCACCTTATTTATGCTTGTAATGTAGTTGCATCTAAAGTTAAGATAAATATAATTGAATGTGCATGGGAATTAGGCATTCGATTGTCGTTTGGTGATTGTTTGATTGATAAATTACTAATATAAAAGTGCTCACCCATTGCTTGTAATAATTGAGTAGTTGTAGTGAATGAGTATTTGTAAATCGATTGGTCACCTATTAAAATGACCTAATATTATTTGTCCATTTAATTAAATGAACATGTATAGCATGACATCATACTTGCATTAGCATGGTGTTCACATCATGTATTAATATTTCGATTCTGTAGTAGTGCCTTTGAGAGTCCAGTGAATCTGGTTAGGACTATTATATGATTGTCGACTTTATAGGAACTAAGTAGGCACCGAAGGACGTCACCCGTGTTGGCTCTAAGGATTAATACTTAGGGAAGTTCTGTGGTTCTAAGGGAAGTGGAGGATATATTGACAGTCTAAATATTTTAATCTATGTACAAAATGAGTTCAAGATGAGGTCTTCACTCCTTCTTTATTTAAGGAAAAATAGAGACTATGTTTAATAAAAAGAGTTCCAAAGAAAATCCTCCCTCCTTAGCTATGTTTAAGGAGAAGTTAGATGTTATTTTTCAATAAAATGTATTTCAAATTAAAATCCTTCCTCCTTAGTTATATCTAAGGGGTAGTTACAGGTTACATTTGTTATATGAAATGGTTTTGTGCAAAGGAAGTTATGAGCCGAATGCTCTAAATTGAAAGAGCACCCCCTTCCTTAGTTCACAGGTTGTCACGCCCCAAGGAGTACCCTATACGTAACAGTCCGCCACACTCAATATGAAAGCTTAAGTATGACAACCTTAGCCATTCCTAAAAGATTTTATATTAAGTGTAAGGCGTGCTCTCACAAAATTTATAGGACCACACATGGAATTATGAAGCTTAAGAAGATATAATAACATATTAAGAAAAGAGGATCCATAATATTCAATTTACTTATAACAATACTCTTTACAAACTTAGGGACATTTCTCTAATTCACTAATCTATTACAAGAATATTTGTACATCATTTCTAATACTAAACTTCATCTGAAATTTCCTTATCCAAAAAGAAATTACTTGACTGCAAGGTCCTCGTGGCCTCAACCACAAATAAGGGAACTGCAAAAGATATCTATGGGGATATAAGCTAACAGGCTTAGTGAGAACTATTTCCATAAATAACTTCTTGTAATAAATTTTCAAACAAGTTGTTTAATCAAACAAATGAAATGCAACATACATGTGGGCAAACAAGGCATATAGTTTTCCGGGAACTATATGTTGAATGGATTTGCACCCTCCATTCGGGTTTGGTGATATATAACCTCAAAACAAGTAGTTTTAGTTAAAAGATTTACACTTTCGACCAATGTCGCCAAGCATGTGAAGTCTACTTGAATTGAGTCTTGTTTTCGGATCTTCCGCCAAGCATTTCCTTAACGCCGCCAAGTAATCGCTTTCGAATACTCCACCAAGTGTTGCTTTCGACATGAGCTTACTATCCTTCTCACTCAAGGATAATAACCCAAATGCAATGTGACTCACTTCATGGTATGCATGAATCCATTTATTTAAGATATCATAATATTATTATTATCAAATTTAAGGCGATCAAAGAATTTCATACAAAGCAAGTGTTATACTAAAACAAACATTTAAATCAACTCCGGCCTCGATATTCTTAGGATTCTTTCAAAGAATTATTTTACGTACATATCCATTTGTCTTTTCCTAGCTCTAATGCAACTAAATTACAAGCACAACAAGTATAGCATTTAAAGGAAATAAACTCACGATGCCATGTCGACTATTCTTCTACACGGATGAGTCGTTCACACACTCCACTCAATCGAAATAATCTTCGGGATATAGGTATCCTTCCTCGGAGTCACCTAGCCAAAGAAAATACCCAAAATGAGTATTTCTTGATGATTTTCTTGAATTTTGACAAGACAATGTCAAAAGAACGTTAAAGTTCGTATAAAGGAAAGTTTCAACTTAAAATGGCCATAACTTGGTCATTTTAACTCGAAATCGCGCATATAATATGCCGATTTCTACGATTCGAAAAGATCTATTTATTTCTAAAATTATTTTTATCAAACTAAACCATTTTGGCCCCGAAAAATGGCGATAAAATTCACCACGAACTTTCCAACTCAAAAACAACTTTGGTCCAATCATCCAAAATTTTATTTGATAAATACTTAGTTATCTATATAGTTGAAAAATCCTCTTTTTATAGCTACATAGCTCATATTCATTCATGCTCAAGCGTTTATTATCCAATCATGTTTCTTGAGTAAGGAAATATTAATTAGAAGTTTAGAAAACTATAGTTTACAAGAAATTCATTTTGTAAATCTTTTAAAATGAATATTTTATTTCTTTTATTTTCTAAGGGTGTTTTATGTTTGCTTTATTATTGTTATTTTTAAATAACTTTTTGAAAATAAGTTTTCTTCTTTCTAAGTTCTTCCTAATAGTGCTATTTTTTCCTACTTATTTTTCCTATACAATTTTCCTTGTCTATTTGTTTGCAAAGATCTTTATTTGAAAATTCTTCATCCTTTCCTCATGTTATGTTTTTCATAGAAATCATTCTTGTATAAAAATTTATTTTCTTTATAAAACAAAGTGGGATAATAAGTGATTTAAGAAATAGTTTCTAAAATCTTAGTGGGTTCTTTTTGTAACTTGAAAAGAGATAACTTTATTTTTGTTTAAACCATAGATCTTATACTTTACATAAATTTATTTTTAAGTGTCAAAATCTCCTTTTTGTCAATTATTTTTAGAACTTGAAATTTTGGACAACAATTTAAATGAACATGAATTATGAAAAGTAGCAAACAAACAAAAATAAACATAAATAATAAAATCAAGTATTGGGAGTCTTAGCTTTTTCAAGACTCTCGGGACTAAGAAATAGACTAGTCCCAAAATAAAAATAAAATGAAAGAAGAAAAATTTGTTTTGACTTGATGAGGACAAGTCTAAGACTAGAGACTAGTCTTAAAATAATAAGGAATGAATAAAAAAATTGCAAAGGAATAAATAAATAAATTGCATTGCATAAAATAAATAAATTGCAAGTGAGCTTATATGCTCTAAAGAATATGTATATATATATATAGATAATAATACTTAGATATAGGAACAATAATATGAACAAAAATAATAACATAAACATAAATAGATTTTAATGAACAAGAATAATACATAAACATAATGTAGCTTCCATAACATTTAGTCTTTGGAAACTCACACTATGGTCATGTAAAGTTACATGACATGAGAAGATGAAAACAATAGGAAAAGTTTACCTAAATATGACTTTGGTAGTATTATGTGGTTTTGGTTGTTGTTGTAGGTATAAGTTGTTTTGGATTTATTTAGAGAGAGTTTTGGGAGGATATTTGAAGAGAGTTTTGAGAGGAGAATTTGAGAGAGTTTTTGTAGAGAATTTATGGGTAGTAAAGGTGTGAAAGAAGTAAAAGAGGAGAGGGGTATTTTTAGGAAAATGTGGAGTGATTTTTGTATGATTAAATTAAATGAAAATTGAAACAAATTGAGATGGGGGGGGGGGGGGGGGGGGGGGGGGGGGGGGGAAGGTGGGTGCGGTGGGTGTCATGCACTGGCCATACATGGAGAGGAGAGAGGGAGTGATTTAATTTTTATATTTTGTGAATTAAATGAAGTAATAAGTAAAGGTAGATGTGAAATAAAGTTATGGGAAAGGTAAAAAGTAAAGGTTATAGGTTATGGTGTATGTAAGAGTAGGTGTAAGAAAAAGTAGAGATAAAAGAATAGTGTAGAATAGTATTGAATAGTGTAATGTAAAGTAGATATGACTAATAAAGTACCGATAGTAAGAAAATACGCGTATAATTGCGATATCTTATATTTTTACTTGCCGAAAAATTATAAAACTGATATTTTTGAAAACCTTATATTTTTACGAGTCTAACGGTATATTCTGAATATTTTTACTATTCCAGGCTCCAAAACACGTTTTTCAAGAACTGTATCCGATCGGGTCTGAAACGAGTTGCGGTTTTACTAATCGGATCTTTTTACACTTCCTTAGGTAATTACGCACTATTCTATATTCTAAACTCCTACTTACTCTTACTGAGTTGCTTATTCGGGATTGTCGGACTTAAACTATTACGTCTAACTAGGGTATTGTTGACCTTTACGTCTAACTAAGTTCGTTAATTCCCGCATAAGCTAAAGTCCTAACTTTAAATGACCATATCTAACTCATTTTAACTCGGAATTGAGTATATAATATCTCGATTTCTATCTACTTCGAAAGATCTATCTATTCCTAATATTATTTCCAAGTTTCGAAAATTTTTAGGTCACCAAATAAGCTGATCAGTTCTTATCGGTCGAAAATTCTAATTTCGAAAAATAGTTTTATGAATGTTTGTGATGTTTCTAGCATATAGTTTAACTACACATGCAATATTGATGATTTCCTATCATGAATGACATGATATGAGCTTGATGCATGCATGCTTTTGAAATTATTTACTAAAAGAAAATTTAAGAATTTTTTATTTGTAAAACTTTATGACTATTTACTTTCAAGAAAACTAGTTTCCTAACTTTGACCATACCCATTGTTTTGAATTTATTTTCTTAAGAAAATCAAGTTATCCTTGTCCAAATTGAGTCTTCATTATACCTATTACCCAAGCCTTTATTTCTACATAAAAACTTACATTTTACACTTTGCAAATATGTTTTCAAATAGGATTTGTTTAAAAATCCGAATTTCTTGAAATTAAATTTTTGAATGATTCTTTTGGGAAAAACTTGTTTAATGCATTAAAACTTAAGACTTTAAAATATGTATTACTTAAGGACTCCATTTAATATATAAAACTTCTATTTTGAGCTTAGATGATAGGTGTTCTTATGGCATACATTCAAAATTACGAATTTCATATGTTGACTACTGACTCAAAATTTTCCATCTAGATTCTACTTCTTGTTTTATACATTAATGTCATCAAAACTCATTTCAACTTATAAAAATCACTACTTAATAATATCTATTACCTATACCCTTCATTTTTCACATAAAACATGAGTTTTAAAATTGATAAAAAGGTTTTTTTAGAATAGGGCTTTGAAATCATACGAATTTGTCTTTGAACATTTCAAACAAAAACTTTTCCTTTATAGGTTTCTTGTTTTATTTGCCCAAGGATCTACCAACTACAACATCTATATACCCAAAACAAAGCCTTTGTGAGCATTAATGCATGAAAACATAAATCATCCATAAAGATCATAAATGTCAAGTATGGTAGAAGCATCTAAAAGCTAGATCTACTACTTATGATGTATGAAATGAAGTTTAAAAGCATGAACATGGGTTTTTATGCTAGATCTCTACTTTACCCTATTTTTACATGCATAAACATGAAAATACTTCAACAAAAACTTAATCAAACACAAGATCCACTCTTGTGATGGCTTGATATTCATGTAGTAGCATTTTCTTGTCCCTAGCAAGTGCTCATGGGGACTTAGAGTGAAAACACTCATGAATAATCTTGCCATTACAAGATTAAATGATAGTAAGGCTTAAGAATCATCACCTAAGGTTGGATTTAGTGAAGAAATGAAGAAGAATGAAGCTTGTTGTGTGTGTGTGTGTTGAGGATAGGGCTCACGACAAAAGGAAAAAAAAGAGAGAGAGAGTTTGAGAGTTTTTTGAGACAAAAGAAGTGAAAATGAAGAGAGAGAAAATTAAAAGACTATTTATATTAAGTGAATTAGGGTTGTTTGTTTATAAAAAGAATTAAAATAAAGCAAATTGGAGTCAAATTGGGTGGGGTGGTGGTGCGCCGGCCTCCATGGGGAAAAGAGAGAGAGACTTGAAATTGTTTCAACTTGTAATATATGTAATTAAAAAGTAATAAATGTAATAATTTATTAAGAGACAAAAATTCATGGAAAAGAAAATATAATTGAGTGTTTGTAAGGTTGTAAGACTAGGGTATGGGTGTGTGTGTAGTAGGTTGTACTTTAGTAGTAAATAGTAGATAAGATATTTATTTTACTGGTAGTAAAGAAAATACAGGAAAAAGGCTATAACTGTAATTTTTGTAACCCGAAAAATTATAAAACATATATTTTTGAAATCCTTATAAAATTTCGGTTCTAAATAGTATTTCAAAATATTTTTCTGAGTTTCTAGTTCCGGGGCTCACTTTTCCATAATGGAGCTCATAATAGAAAATTTTTCAAAATCAAAACTTTTTATGGTTTGAAATATACTTTAAAATAATAATCCGCATTAAATTATTCTATAGAGGTTCTTTTATATAGAAATCGAACAAAAGCCGGGCCTAAGGTTCCTAAGTCGCTCGTACTAACCCTATTTAGGGTTTTGGTTTTCGATTTATGGAGTTTACTCGGTTACTAAGAAAACCGGGGTTTACACTTGGGATGCAAGCAGTTGGCACTATACTAGTTGTTGTTGCACTAGAGAATACTCGACATGATGCCCCACACGATGCTCAACAAGAGGGACACTAGTAGGAGGGAATGCAGCCACTACTACTCTAACTCCAAAGAACCTTACGTCTACTATTGGAGAAGAGCTAAGGTTACACCTAGGAAGGTCCTCATCTTCTAGGTCTAATACGTAACCTATTATGATTGGCATAGTTGCACCTCGAAACACCACTCTTTTTCCCTAATTGGGAGCTAATCCTCCATCTCATTATATGTCCTATGTTACAAAGGAAGACTTAAAGAAGTACCTAGCGCAAGTGCAAACAACATCTTCTGCTAGCATCATTAACATGATGCTTCTGCATCTGCAAAGGAAGGTGATGCACGACTACCGATCATATCAAATTATAAAATTTATAAACCCAAGTTAAATCCTACGATTGAGCATAGACAAGTATACTTGTCTAAAGTAGTATATGATTAAAATGGGTGCCATTCACAAGTATCTAAAGAGCAAGTACTAGTAGTGCCATTTTTCTACTATATAACCTTAGTCTTAAGTTGTGAGTATTAACTAAAATCACTAATTAACTAATTAAACTAGATTTATAAGCCTTAGAATTGATTTTAAGTGCTTTTTAAAATATTAATTTAATCACAAAACCATCCCCTAATCTTGATCTACTCTAAACTTTAAAATCTCATGATAATGGATTGATTAATAATTGTTTAGCTCTTAAACTATAGGGATTCAAAATTAAATCAAATACTGCTTTGAGTTAATTGATTCCTAGTTAATATTTTGTTGTATATAAGACTTATATTATTTCCTTCGTGTAATCTAAAGTTAGGTAATATGTCTAGGAAAAGTTAACCGAAAGCTCAAATCCGAGTACCAGCCTTTGGTATATCTCATCTGGGAACATCGTATTGAAGCTTTCAAGGATCTTATGCCCTTGTTAGACTAATGGATGGTTAATTTTAGTCCTATCCAGCAATTATTCATCAAAGATAGGTTGGGTCTGATCCTTCATCTCCTAAAGGTCCATGCCCTTTCACCATGTTTTGAGCTCTAACCTATTTATGGTAACTAGAAGAGGTAGCCTTTTGTTTAGGCTATCATATCCTAAGCCCAACTATAGAAGAATATGCCAAATTACTACAAGCCCCACCTACCTCTGAAGGAATCTATGTTCTAGACCTTAGTCAGGGCACAGCCCGCATCATTTCATAATTTTTTGGAGTAAAAAGAGTCCCAGTAATTCTATCCATGAAAACTTGCAACAAGCTCTACATCAGGTTATCCACCCTGATGGATTGGTTTAAGACTCCCAAAAATATCAAAAAGAAAAGGGACTTTTTTTGTGCCATCTAACATTTAGGAAGACACTAAGGTCAATGTCTTCATAGTTATTACTTTTGCCACCATCTTATTCTTGTATGGAGATCCATTCATTTATTACGAAGTTGTGGAATTGGTGGCCCAAAACTTAGCCAGCAAATCATATATCCCTGCCTTGTTAGCTATGCAAATCAGGAGCTTGAACCATATTAAGTCTAGAGGCTAGAGCACTTTCAAAGCCAGCATGCATCTGATGACAGCTTGGTTTGCCAGTCACATAAGACATCATGGTTACAACTTGGCTAATGGGGCCCTTGTCAGCATTAACTACAATCTCATCCAGTCTTTCACTAAATGGGTCCACATAGATGATGATGAACCCATTTGGAACTTGATCACCCACTTATAAGACATGCTGCTTAAAGATTATGTATGGCAAGCCCATTGGTTCAAATGTTCAGCTGCCATATTAGGTTGCAAAGAATACCTTGCAGTGCCTTTGACTGGTATAACAGGCTGCACAAGCTATTACCCTTATGGCGTGATAAGACAATATAGTTTGCTGCAAGATATCACCATCAAGCTTGATTTGGAACGAACCATAATTGACTACTTAGATACAACCAAGACCCTTGCAACATTGAAGGCTAGAGTCACGTAAGTCAAAACTTCATGGGAAATCAAATTAGTTTATGAAATAGCTCTAGAAAACAAGGAGACTAAGAAATATAAGGCTATACGGTGGTATATTGCCAGTCAAATGAAAGGGAACAAGGACATCCATTATGAGGTTCATGACATCCTTGAACCAACACCACCCGAGCCAAGTCTAGAAATTATAGCTTACATGGAAAACCATATTAGCCTACCTGGAAGTATGTTACCAAGACTTTTGAGGTAAAGAGAAAAGTATGACCTATGAATTACAGCAAGTCAAAAGCAAGATAGTGGCTATAGGGGCAAAACTGAGATATGCTAAGAGAAAGATTTGTATGTTAAAGGAGCAAGTCATCTATCTAAATAAAGTTAAAGATAATTTAAAAATCACTATGTAATGTTTTTTTTTTCAAAAACAAAGAGAAGTGATGAATGTAATAATGATGAGCTCTTTAGTTCTTTAAAGTACAACTCCAATAAAACTTTCAAGATTCACCAGAAATTCTTAGTCATCATCCCCTCCTGCATGTGTGTGTTGCATCATTGTATGTTTATTTTTACGCACATTTTTTGCTTTATTTATCTCCCACTAAACAAAGTAAAGAAAAAGGCTTTCAAAACATGACTAATAGAGTTTGTATCAGCAAGTCTTAAAAGATAGCTCCTAAACAGCTAAGGAGCCCCATTAACACTAAATCACATGCAAGGTTGGTTAACTTTGGAAATGGCAACATCAATTGTTTGATTAACTTAATGAAACAAGCGTTGCTCAAAGTTACCAAACAAATGCAAGCCCTAACTCAAGGCATTGGTCAACTTAAGGCTCCTCCACTATCACAAGAAGGCTTTTCAAGAACACAAAAGGGGACCAATGGCCAAACCCTCGAAAATGATGAGTATCAACTTGAGTTCCATGTTGTTGAACTCAAGAAAGAACTTGAGGTTCAAGCTAAGGAAATGGAAAGAAAATTGTTTGAAAAGATGAGAGTATTTGATGTATTTGATCAATCTACAATATTGAATTTACCACAGTTTGAAAAAGGTGCATTTCTAGAGAAGTTCAAGGTAACTGAGTTCGAGAAATATGATGGGACAGGTTGCCCAAATATGCACACAAGGTTATACATGCGAAAAATGGGGCAGTATGCCAAGTTGATAAACTTATGGTGTAGACTTTTCAAGATAGCCTTATAAGGCCAATGCTAACCTGGTATGCTCAGTTAGATCCTTATGAAGTAGACAAATGGGATAAAGTTAGCAAGAGCTTTCTTCAAACAATATAAGTTCAACATCGAAATGGCTTTTCGATGTGGGAGCTAAGCAATAAGAAAAAGAGAAAAGATGAACCATTCAAGGAGTATACCCAATGTTAGAGCACTCTAGCTACTAGAATCACCACTTATTGCCAAAAAAAAGACTTGACCTTCACCTTCATCAACACTTTGGATGAGCCATTCTTCTCACACCTCGTGGGACATGCATCAGCTAACTTTTCAGAAGTAGTTGTAGCTGGGTGTAGAATTGATAGTACTATCTCGACTAGAAAATTACAGTTTGAAAAAAATCCCTAGTACCAAAAGCCACTTCATATAAAGGAAAGGATGCAATTATAAGTGTGTTCAACACTTCCAATTATGCCGAACCATCTCAACCATTTACTTTGACAACCGACCCAAGTCCGAACTTGTAAGTGGAACATCCAAATCAATAACTTGGTTTCAATGGAAGGTGAAGGTTCACTTGAATTCTTATCCTACTTAGTCAAGTACTGGATAAGTTGTGGGCCAATAATTTAATTAATTTTGAGTTACTGAGGAGGATTATTAACCTAAAAATTATAAACCTGATTTAAATGTGAATACCATCTCGGCAAGTGGGATACTCCACAAATAGCTGTTGGAGACTCAGGAATGAGGTTTAGGATTTCAGTGATGCAAAGCTCATCTAGTTGGACTTTGTTGAAACTCTGAATATTTCAACTAATCTTTTGCCAAATCATGGTTCCATCATCAATATGATCATCACTAAAAGTTTAAAACCCAAGATAGATTTGGACAAATTACCCATCACTCTAGAAAAATTAGCTTGGAACCTTCGAAAGATGACGTTTAACTATGCAAAGAAGTGTGTCCCATGCTAGCTTCATGGTAATGCAATCTATGCCCTAGTAGTAGAACTTCATAGTTGACGAATCCTTGGCCATTTCAGACTTGGGCACTTGATTTGATTGGACCAATACATCTGCCATCTAAGGGATGTATATGGATATTGGTAGGCACTGAATGTCTCACAAAATAGGCAGAAGCCATCCCTTAGAAGAAGGCGACCAAACCAATGGTAGCTACATTCATGAAAGAGAATATAATATGTAGATTTGACATACCAAAATGCATATTGACAGATAACGGAACTCCATTCATCAATGTGCATGTTCGACGATTGCTATAATCCTATGGTATCAATCGTATTAAGTCTACGCCATATTATTACAAAGGATAAGGTCAAGCAAAAGCCACAAATAAGACTATGATCAAAGTCTTTGATAGAATGGTACATGACAACAAGAAGGAATGGCACAGTAAATTACCTTTAGCACTATGGGCCTACAAAACAACTAAATGAACTCCCATGCAGGCAACACCCTTCTTTTTAGTTTACAAAGCAGAGGTTGTGGTTCCAGTAGAAGTTCTTGTACCATCAGCACAATTGGCTTTAAATGCTAAAGTTAGAGCTTGACACATTTCGCATGTTAGACTTAGAGGCATTGGACAAAAGGCATGATATGGCTAAACACAACTTAGTCAATTATCTTCAAAGGCTTAGTGTCTCATACAATTGCTTGGTGAAAAAATGTTATTTCAAAGAAAGTGAGGTTGCCTTTGAGCAGCAGAGTACATACAGAAAGGGATACAGCTCCCAAATGGGAGGGTCCGTTTATAATAGAAGCAATTGATGATACCAGATATTGCAAGTTACGAAATCAAAGATGACCACAATCACTAATTCCATTAATTTTTAGTACATTAAAAGATTTCATTTGCATTGATTGATGTAATATGCAGTTTAACGAAATCATGAAATTTATTCTCTCTCATATGTGTATTTTATTCTCTTTATTATTTACTCTTTTATTGTTTATTTTCCTCTAATAGTATTTTTTCTAATGAGTTTGAGGCAATCCCAACTGTGATGGATTGAAGCGATCCCACAGCAAGTGAGGAGGCCATAATGCCTTAATGCAGAATTTGACCTCGAAGAGACCTCAATAATAAAAAATCAAAGTGATCTTATCACTGCAGTCCTTGTAGTTTAGTAGAAGCATTGCTCCTAAGCACACAACAAGTATAGCACTCTTTTGCACCAATTAAACACAAGATTAAAGTAATCTTTGTTATGTCTAGTTAAAGCAACCCCACACTAGGCTTAGCAATCGTAACGCCTTTCTGTAGATCATGAGGTTGAAGTAACCTCATCCATGATGATCGAAACAATCATGTCATGGTAGCCACAGTTACTTACTACAAGTACTTGCTTTTAAGCACTTGACAGGTGAAAAAACCCTTTCTGTAGCACCCACTCATGATATTGAAGCACTCTTAGCTATGAAGAGTCAAAGCGGCTCCACAGTAAGCTAGGTAGCCATAACACCAACTTATCTATTCTCTTCTACATGGTAGAATTTTTGCCCATGAACATTTAATAGTAAATAAAATAATATAGTAACGCACAAGAAAAAAAAAGGAGCGATAGTTATGAGTCCAAGTAATTCTTATCCAAAAGATGCAGCAATATAAAAAGTATTAATTTTTCAAATGTAAAAAGCATGCAAAAGGAAAGAGAATAACCAATGTCTGATTATTTCATTAATTATAAAAAATGTTGATTACATCAATGATGCAAATGTTACTCTCCACTCATATTAACATCAGTGTCTCCGAGCATCTCGCTTAAATTGGCATTCGATATTTCTTTTTTACCCTACAAAATACTTAACTCCTCCTCCTTCTTCTCTATGTCCCGATTCACTGATTATAAGTCTTTACATATTTGGTGACATGAAATTAGCTTGTACATAGTTGCAGTAACTGATTTTAGGCTAGGAATAGAAAAGTCTAATCGCAATGCACCGTCATATGCAGTATGATTGACTTTAACTCTTTCTTCCTAAGAATCCCAAGGGTGAGTAATTAATAGCATCACCTCACCCAACATAATCATTGTAGACTTGCCCAATAGGGTATGGGCAAAAGAAGAGCTTGCCTAAAATTCCTCGTCTAATGCATATATATGTCATAGCAGCATTATGAGATTAGTAGGTACATCAAGACCATAGAAGTCTCTCTCAGCTTCCACACTCACATCTAGAAGAGTTTTAATTTACCTTAAGGAAACATGACAACAATTGGGGGAGAAGGTTGTGCAACAAGTGTGATGACATGTAAAGCATAAGGACATGTTGTTGATTAATAAAGAGGAGCAGCTTTTCATGTGTACTTTTGTGAAGTGAAAAATCAACATGACTCTCAGTGTTTGCAACTAGTTGGGGTGCTTGGACCTTTGTCGAAAACATAGAGGCTCCACCTGTGCATCATTTGCATTTTCATTTGCTGAAGGTACTCACACCTCAATAACAACATCCTCATCAACAACATTATTCGTAGTAAACTCTTCTACAAGAAAGATACCATCATCATCATCATCATTATCTGTTGAGTCACTATCGACATCTTCAAGCATATAATATTCATCCCCATCATTTCTCGTGTCGGTACAAGCTACTAGAGAACTCTCATAGTTTAGTGGCTTATCACCATAATTTCCATCATCCCATGGAGCATGACTCTTAGAGGTTACTTGCCTATCCTTCAAGTTAGAGCTTGATTGGACAGATTTATATAGAAAATAAAGGAGCTAATTAAAATTTTATAGAATAAATGCCTAAAATGTAAATATACATATATATATAATATTTTTGTAACTTTCGAAGACATGGTCATTTTATAGTGCTTTGATATCCACTTGAATGAGGGAGATAGGGACATTTAACTAAATCTCTCTCTTATTGTATTATCTTGGAAGCATTTGCTCCTTCACCATGATCTTTAGCATCATTGCAATAAATGATCACCTCAACTAATGGCTCCATGGTTTGAGTAAGTGTATAACTTTGAAATACCTTCATGCAATTCTAGTATGATAAGCAATTAGAGGAGACTACCATGTTGCTCTTCTCCGAAGGAATGTATACCTCACAAAGTTCAAAATGCATGTGCTTGAAATTTGCTAGTGATATCAAGGCATAATAAGATTTGAAGTCCATAGTAGGGACTACCTCTTTTGGCATACCTTGGTCACACACAAATGGTGTGCCACTCTATGTGGAGAGTAAAGCACATCTCCTAATTCTGAAAACTTTTCATTTTGACTTTTAAGATCAAGGATCGAGGGTAGACTCCCTGGGATATACCACTAGAGGAGGTATGCAATAGCAAATGACACCTTTTTTTAATCTGCTAATGAGAGTAGATCATGTGCTTCAAGTAGGTAATACCTACAACAGGTTTGGTACCTTGTGATTTTCTCAACATATGGGTAGGAAGTAAATTTAATAAAGTCATCCACCCATTTTAACAAAGAGTGATCAAAGTGTCACCTAGTACCATCCAAATGCCCAAGATCATGGGTGTTTCAACATAGAGTTTTCAGATGTGATAGGTGGAGTAAAATGTCTTCTTAACTTTTTGCAGAAGAACATTTGAAGAAATACAATGTGTGCATAACATGAAGCTACGTAACGCTCCATGAAGCAAACAGCAACTTGGTGGTACAACTTTAGGTGATCATAAAATGAGCCTAAATAAATGAGCGCAAGAGCAAATTCTTGCCCTTTAGCTAGGTGTATTGCCAGTGGAAATAGTCGTGGGATGACTCCTTCTTCAGGAGCTCTAGAAAAAACAAACATGGACAATCATAAGGTGATGAATGCTGCAACTTCAAAGTTATATAAAACTGTGTCCAGAGTTACTATCACAAATGGAATAAAGATTATATATATATAGAAAACGAGGCAGAAACAAGTCTATTCACTTGCTTATCTTAGTAACATGTTGTTTTCCTTCTTTGCTTCTAAAGAAGTACTTAATCATGGGAAGATAGACCTTTTTTTAGATGTCATGATTTCAAGGAAAGCCCCCATTAGAGCATTGTATACTCTCTTGTGCTCGGGTGACTTTAAAGTAGCTGTAACATTTGTACTTCCAAAAGAAGGAAGTTTCAACAGAAGGAAAACATCTTCTAAGGTTAGGGTAAATTCACTCCACAAGGCCATAAAGGTATGAGTTTAAGTGCTCCACCTAGACACTATCACATGCCATTTTACCGCACCTTCCATTTTTTTAAAAGTGTGTTACATAGACATCATGATGGTACCCTATATGTTAGCTCAATTCAATAGTGTAATGTGATGTTTATTCCTAGTGATATGTGATACCCATGCAAACTAGTTTTTAGTGACTAACTTTGGAAAGTTGGACTGAGTAGTTGGTAGAGACAACTCTTTTATACTATTCGTGAAATGTAGCACAAAAGTAGCATTGATAATATTATTTGATTCTAGAGGAGCTTCTGGAATGATGAAGCAGTGTTGTCCACCAGCAGGCGTGTGCACGCATGATCTCGTCATCCTCATGTTCATCCAAAAAGGGTCCTTTTTTTATGAAACTATCAGTCCAACTATTATGAGGAGAAGGGGCCTTTGGTACTCGCCCTCTCAGATAGGCTAGCAGATCTTTCTGACGGATCGAGCCAATAAACTGAGGAGGATTCATGTTGAATTCCTTATTTATAATCAAATGAAAGATGGGCCTTGTAGAATGGGTTATTAGCCTAAAAAAGACTCTAGTACGAATGGGCTAGAAGGTCTGAAATAAGGCTAAAGATTACCCACAAGCCTGTTCAAAGCTAGAAGAGACTAGGTGTCAGAATAACATATGATCACTCTTGGGCCCGTACTAAGAGGTTGGATGTCAAAGTGATGCAAGATTACTGGTAGACTTGTGCCATCTCTATAAGAGAACAGGGAAGATAAGCCCATTATCGAGCCATCTAGTCGATAAAAGTTGGGCCTTTCTTTGGAGAAACACTTGAAAGGTAAATTTTTTTAACTTGCAAGAGAAGATCGACATACATTAGGTTAAAAAAAATCAAAAAAAAATTTGAAAAAAAGAAGGAAGAAAGAAAAAATAATTAAAAATCGTGCAAAAAATCGTAATAAAAAAATCAATAATAAATAAAGAAAAAACCATTTGTTTAACAACGTAATATTTCGAACGTAGACCCACATTCATTCCATATTTATTTATTTATTCTTTTTTTTTTTTTTTGTTCAATCATTTGATGGCATATTTAACTTCTAATACATACCAAGAGATGTCAGCTTCCACATATACAGTTTTCTAAAGATGGTTTATCTTTTTCCCGTCATTTGACTTATTTCATTGGATATGCAAAATAAGAAGTAGGCTGGTAGAAGAATAAAAATGGAAATCTAAAAATAAGATGGTGAGTGTTGCTTCCTATGCGCTCTTAGATTTTTGTTTTTTTTTTTTTTTTATTAATCTATTCTTGGATGAAATTATAAAAGAATAAATATATATATATATATATATATATATTCCTAGTCAATTTGAAAAAAATACAAGTTCCGGATAAATATGATGATTTGAGCACTTTTTAATGTGAACCAAATGAAGGAATACCCGTAAAAGGGCAAAAAAAAAAAAAAAAAGAAAAAGAAAAGAAAAAACGAGAGGCCATGCGTAGTCTCGCTTTGCATGATAGCAGCCTAGACAATGGATACAAAAAGCGATCATTATTAATTATTACTGATTACATATGATAAGATTCGACTTTGAAATATAAATATTAGTATTTAAAGTCAATCTTTAAATAATTTTTTTCTCTAAAGTTACGAGGATATCAGTAAGCACGGCAAATGGGCCATGTTGTGCTATCCGCATGCTAATTTTTGTATGCTTTGCATGTCGCGTGCTTTTGTGTGCCTGGTTTATTCATGGTCGCAAGCCTCCCGTGCCGTGCTTTGTTTGCTTTTTTTTTCACGTGTTATACCATGCAGGCTCATTTATTCACGTGTCGTGTTGTGAGCCTCCACATGCCGATTTACGTGCCTTCAATCGGGTCAATTTTCACAAGGTTTATTTCATTTTTTTTAATTATTTTTTACTTGTGGGTTTTTTCCGATGGCTTTCGAAATTTTAATTGAACTAATTATTCAAATTAGTTACAAATAAATTATTGATTTTAACATTTAACATAAATAAAATTTAGACAATTACTAAAGCAATATTTTAAACTCTATTAATTATAACATGCATTACATTGTTATTAATATTAATAGTAAAAAAAGAGTAATTAATTTAATTTAAAAAAATTATGCGAATGTGATGAGGTCTACCTTGTTGTCTATCTTGATCATCAGCATCGCTCGGGCTTGATAGTGATATGATGGTTGTGGCCATTGTGAGGGTGGTAGTAGATGATGCACTAGTCGATAACTTACCCATTGGGAGAAATTGTGCAGGTGGATACTTATGGAGTTGAACAAGTACCCATATTCTTTTTCGACCTTGGCTATATGTGCTAGAGTGCTCATTATTTCCTTCATATTATATGGATTAGATCTGGATTGTTGTTGTGTTTGAGCTTAACCTTGCTACTGTCCGTATCATTGCCCGTCTCCATTCCTTCATCGTGCCATGGGAGGGAGAGGGACAGATCATCCAAGTTGAGATCAAAACTCTATTCATTTGATTCATTTCCATCTCTCGGATGTGATGCACTACCCTGATCTCTAATATATTGGTTAACTTTAGGATCATACTTAAAATCCAACCTTCTTGCTATGTCGATCTTTTTGAATTTTGATCTTGATTCTAATTTCTTATAACTTGAAAGGTCAAATCCCCATGATTTTAGAATGAATGTGATAAGGCGACCATATGCAAGATTGGTGTCTTTTCTCTTAGGCACTTGATACACGCATTGTATCATCAAAAAGCCGACATCTAATGCTCGGGATCCATCATTGGGTCCATCAGGAAGACATCTTCAATAGAGATGTTATTTGAATTTGCCCGTAGTCATATATTGTAGCTAATCATATGATGGATTAGTCTACAAATTGGTAAGAGATCTTTTTGCTTGAGGTGCTTCACGTGGTCAGATTGACGCTTACCAACACATATTAAGGTGCTAGCTCGATCAAATACCTAGTGGAATGCAGTGATCATATCCTGGATAAGAAGTAGCTGGAGCGAGGTAGTTACAAGCTCTACCAATAGTTACACACCCACTATCCATGGTTGGTGGGAATGATAGAGGGGTAACTTTTCGATGTGTTTCATTTTTTTATCATTACTACACAATTATCTGTAATTATTTTCTATTTGTAGGCAACAACTTTCTCTCTGATTAGATAATCAAACCCAATACAAAGTAATAACGATTCTGCCATTACCAACGTTGCTTCTAGACGTTCTAGGAAGAAGATAGCAATCTTATGGAAATATTTTACAAAAAGTGAAGAATCCACATCAAGTGATGAACCTAGTAAATATGTTATTTGTTGAATTTGCAGTAATAAGTTGTCATCTAAGTCCCACAATGGTATGAGACACTTAAACGACACATAGACGCACACATATCGAAAGGGCATGTTGTGTTGGATGACCCTACCAATGACAATAGGTCCTATATTGAGCATGTTGATCCCACAGCACAGCAATTCAATCAGCAAGATGCGCGAGACTAGCTAATGGAATGGATGGCAGCTACAAATATATCATTCCATGCAATTGGTCATGAAAAATTCGACAGTTGGAGTACGGGAGCCATGCAACCTCCATACCAACATACGAGTCAACAAACATTAAAAAATGATATAATGAGCCTTTTTGAGAGAAGGTGTAAAGCTCTAAAGGAAATTTTGTTAAACCTCCCCTCTAGGTATAATCTTCTAAAATAATTTGTTATTCATGTAGTTTTTTAGATCATATAGATTTACGATATTTACTTTTTGTTTAAATAATGCACTCGATTTTGGTTGTGTATTGTCTCCCTTACCTTGGATGTGTGGAAATTTCTCATCAATGATGTACAATCTAGCTATATATGCATAACTGCTCATTAGATAGATGAACAATAGTTAATCCAGAAGCGGATTATTGCTTTCAAGCTGTTCTAAGAGAGATACATCGGCCAATCAATAGTAAATAACATATTAGAAGCCATCCAATCGTACGTTATACATACTACATTTAGTATATCGTTTGACAATGCATCAAACAACACTATTGCCACTCTTAATTTGAAGCAGTCACTAAAGCCGGTATGTGATGGAAAGTCCTTTCACATCTGATGAGTCTGCTATATTTTTAATTTGGCAGTGCAAGAAGGCCTTACAGCGTGTGGCCTTAACTTACATATTGAGAAGATAAGATATGCGATCAATTGTCTTCGTGTTTCACGGAGATTTAAATAAATGTACGTGGAGTTTGTTAAGACACAACATTTAAAGGAAAAGATAACTGCACTTGATTATGTAACTAATGGAATTGTAAGTCCCCGAATTTTTTATCCAAATTAAAGACCTAAACCCTAATCAGAAGTCAAACGGATTCTTAAGTTAACCAAAACCCTAGTTTACCGTAATCGCTTAACTCCGGCATTACCGTTTTCTCAAGCCCTAGAAAACGAAGTTGGAAAAGTTAGCTATTATAGTTTGTAATAGCTATAAGTTGTATAAAAATATCATATTGAAGGAATTCGAGTGTCCTTCGAACCCGATCGGACATAGTTCTTGAAAAACATGTCCGAAAGCCCGGAATAGGAAAAATATTCCGAATATACCGTTAGACTCGTAAAAATATAAGATTGCCAAAAATATCAATTTTGTAATTTTTCGGTAGCTAAAAATATCAGATATAGCTTTTATACGCGTATTTTCTTACTACCGGCATTAAATTGTTATGTCTACTTTTACATTACACTATTTTCTACTATTCCAAACTATTTATCTATCTCTACTTTTTTTTACAACCTACTCTTACAAACCATACACCTATTTCTTACACATTTTCATTTCCAATACAACTTCACATCTTTCATTTTTTACTTTTAATTAACAAAATAACAAAAAAATAAATTTCACTCCCCCATTTCCCCATGTATGCGCCGGCCACCTCCTCTCTCTTATCCAATTTGTTTTATTTTTGCTTTATTTAATTAGCACAAATTATCTCCCACATTTTCCTATAAATACCCCTTCATACCTTCACTTCTTTCACACCACTTCTTCACTAAAGCTACTCTCTCAAAATTTCTCTTCAATTCTCTCCAAGAAAGTTCTTCCAAGAAGTTCTCTTTAGTTCATCTCTTTTAGGTAAAAATTCTTCAAGAAATTCTTATGTTCATCTTGTAAGCCCCGGAAAATTTCAGTAAATAATTCCAAGATGAATTTCGAAAATAAACCCTAAAAATCACTCCAAATTAAAACCGAATTTCGACAAGTCCTAAATCACGAACGAATCCAGAAATTCTTAATCTTGAGAAAATGAAAATCCTTAAAAATAAAATAAGAACTCAACAAACTCCAATTCCAAAACCACTACGTACGACAAATTCTATACGTAACTCCGACTTTTAAAATCGGGTAATATAGAACCCACAAATAAATTATTAAAAAGTAAATAACAATTAACTTCGGGAATGAAATCCAATTCAAGAATTTCGAAAACATTAAAAGATATTAAATACTTACAAAAATGAAATGTAAAATAGATTTCTCAAATTAAATCTGTTGTATAAACATAAAATATTAGTTTCCATTTTGGCAATGATCTAAACCGGAAATATCACCTGAAAACCCTAAGTGGAATACAATAGCTTAAGTTCGGCAATCTAACACCCTTAACTCTAGAGGCCGAGAGGTAGTTTAAATATGTAGAATAGCTCGTAGTAATATAAGTTTATTTAAAAAAAAATATATCAGATTGGTAAATTTTTGACCTATTTCGAACCCGTTCGGATACAGACTCCGAAAAGCGTGTCCCGGGGCTGAGATATAAAAAATATACCATTAGTACCGTTAGACTCATAATTCCACAAGATTTCTAAATATATCAGTTATATAATTTTTCGGGTTATAAAAGTTACAATTATAATTTTTTTATCGTATTTTCATTTTTACAGGTAATTGATTAGTCTTTTGCACTATTCATTTTATTTCATTACACAATTTTATTATTTTTATAATGTATACCCCGGGTTTCCTAGTAATCAAGTAAACTTCGGAAACCGGAAAATGAAACCCTAAACCGGTTTAGTTCAAGCTTTGTGAGAAAGACTTAGAAACCCTATATCCGGCTTTTCTTCGATTTCATATCAAAAGAAATTTTATAAAATAATTTAATATGGAATATTGTTTCAAAGTGTTGTAAACCCCGGTTTTTCAAGTAACCAAGATAACTCAAGAACCGGAAACCAAAACCCTAAACCGGAATAGGTTAAGATTGGAGTGAGAACTAGGAACCCTAATTCCGGCTTTTCCTCGGTTTCCAAATAAGAAACTTTTATAAGCAAAATTAATTTTGGATATAGTTCTTAATTATATTTCGAAACAAGAAAAGATCATATTTTAAGAAAATTTCAATTCCGGGTCATCCCGAGACCCATTATAGAAAAGCGTGGCCCGGAACTAGAATTTCAAAAATTTACTTATGAATACTCATTTGAATCGAAATAAATAAGGATTTCAAAAATATAAATTTCATAATTTTCCGGCTTACGAAAAATATAGTTATAACCTTCTTATTCGTATTTTTCTTACTACTGGTAATTAAGTTGTCTTGATTACTATTTATTATTATTCACAAGTACAACCTATGACTACCTATTTGTACACCCTACACTTGCAACACTTACCATCACTCAATCACTTCCTTTTCAAAGACTTTTTGTCTCTTAAACATTATTTCAATTTATGACAAATTGTACTCAATTCCATCAAAACAAGTTAAATCAAAATCAAATCAAATCTTCTCCTCCTCCTCATGCATTGGCCGGCGTGAAACCCCCTCCAACAAGCTCCATTTTGCAATTTTTTAAAATTATTTTAGTCTCATTTAACCTAATTCCATTTAATAGATAAGCTACTTTTTCTTTCTCTCACTTCATTCTTTCATTTTCAAACTTTCTAAAAGGTAAAACACTCTTTTTTCTCTCCCTCACCACCTCCATGCCGTGAGCTTCTAAGGCTCTTACACACACACACACACATACACAACTTTTATTTTTCCTTCATTTGTCTCAAGTAAATGAATCTTGCTTCATATATCCTTAGATCTTTGTAATGGCTAGGTTATTCTTGGATATTTCCAACTAAATGTCCCCGTGAGCTCTTGCTAGGGACAAGGAAATATCAAAACAAGAATACCAAACCATCACCAAGTGGATCTAGCATTTAAAGGAGCTTTCATGCCATAAGCTTTATGATTTTTCATCAAAAAAGTGTTTTGAACAAAAGATCTTTTATAAAAATATAGTTTTATGTTTTCAAAACCTATTTAAGCACTTGATATAGTAGATTTATCATTTTACTACTCATACTCATGTAGGCATTTAAGATCTCATCTTTATTTTAAGTTTATGTGCATTAATGGTCTTTAATGTTTTTGTCCTTGGTAAATAACCTTTCTAATACATAGATCTATGGATAGATGAGTTAATAAAGTCAAAAAGGAAAACACTTTTCAAGAAATGGACTTGTGTAAATTCGGATGACTTGAGAAACTAGTTTAAAAACCCTTTTATCAACTTCCTAACATGTGTTTTACAAGAAAAATGAAGCCTATAGGTGATAGATAATTTTTGATGATGTTTTTCATGAGTTTAAATGAGTTTTTACTAAAGAAAATATTTAAAATAAGAGATGAAGTCTAATAGAAGTTTTGAGTTGAAAAGTCATGAAAGCTAAATTCGTAATAATGGATAGATGGTTAGAAAACACTAGTTTTCCAACTTTAAAAATGGTATTTTCTTAAATAAATGAAGTCCTTAGGGTATAGGTAAAAAAATACTTAAAGTTCTAAGTATAAAATGCATTTTTCTTAAAAGAATCAACTTGAAAATGAAGTTTTCTAAATTCGGATTTTTGGAACTACCCTAGTGTAAGACCCACTTAAAAGTTTACAAATGAAGATTTTATTAAAGAAATAAAGGCATTAGGATATAGTTAATATAAGGGTCAAAATTTCTTTAAACAAAGTGGAGTTTTCTTAAAAAAATCCTTATAATAAGTAAGTGTGACCAAGTGTAGTAAACTTACTTGTTAAACAATAGCATGAAATGATTTTCTAGAAAAAGTTTATTTAAATTCTTTAAGTCTAAAAATTTATAAGAACTTAGGCTCATTAGAGTTCATATCATACATTCATGATAGGGAAAATCATCCATGGCATTTAGTTTCATTTTGCACTTAGGAATCTCAAGTGCATTCATGAAAACTGCATTTTCGGAATCAATATAACCCTGTACAGATCTGATCCCTCATTTCCGAGGCTTATATTTTCAGAAACTTGATTTAAACTTCATATTTAGAAAGATCTTCCGAATAGATGAAATCGATATAAATTTGTGAAATTCCGACTTAAAGGACCAAGTTATGGCCATTTTAAATCGGGACTTCGAAAATGCGAATTTCGATTCTACTAGGTTTTCTAAGAGTTTAGTATCCTAAGATGTAGAATACTTATTAGGGTATTTCTTATATGAATAGGTGAACCCGAGGACGTTGACTTTTTTCCTTCCATATTATTATTACTAGAAGAAAGGCGAACCTATGACGGAGTGAGTTTTCTCCTTATTTTATTACCTTGATTGTGTTTGTAGTTAGTTGCATTAGAATTATAAGAACAAGATAAAAATCGATATGAATGGGGATGGGATATATGATAAGGCTTTGATGAATGTATGCCAAAGAATACTAAAGCATATGGAAACCACGATTTGATTAGATAACTGCACTGTTCATATTATTTTTGTTATGTGTATGATATTGGCTGGTCACCCTAAAGAATGTATAAATATTTTGACCTAAGCAAAAAGTAAATTGATCATGCATCGCATTGGACATATTGCATTTGGTAGCGTGCTACTCCTACGCAGGTCGATCGGTATGGTCCGAGGACTCGTTTGGATAATGAGACCCGGGATCAGAGCTCATTCATAGGAAACTAAGGCGCATCGGGGATGCATTCCATGTGTGAGCCTAGCCGAGGCGAGTGCTATGAGCCGAGGGCTTGGGGACTAGCAGCAGTCGTGTAGACTTCAATACCATCCCTAACCCAAGATACGGAGGGCGTAAATCCGTTCTGTGTATGGGTTCCGGATACCCATGCATAATTGCTTGCTCACGTGTTTGTTCATGCATAGCATATGATTGATTAATACTTGCTTGTTATGGTACGGAATTAAGGGAATTCTCACTAAGCTAGTGTAGCTTATACCCCAATAGTTGTTTAAATGAGCAGGTTATTCCAAGAATGCTAAGTGGGGACCGAGATGGTTGAAGCCGAGAATGACTTCGGGATTCCGGCAAGATATAAGAATGCTTGAAGTTTTTGGCTAAGCTTTACGTTTTGCTTTGTAATAGTTTTATGTAGTGAAGTCTTGAGATGAATGTAGTTGAAGTTTGATGAATTGTATTTTGAAGTATAGGGTTTTGTATTTGGAGTATAGTGGATTGTATTTCCTTTACATTGTTACTCAATTGTATCAACATAAAACGTATCATTCCGATGTGTCTCCTTTATGTGTTAGACGCCTTGTACATAGTATGGAAGCCTTCGCGTGACTGAGGTGGTCATTCTTAGGCTTTAATATTGTGTACGGCGGACTGCCACGTTTAGGGTACCCTTCGGGGCGTGACACATCTACTTTGTATGAACTTAATGTGTGTTTTCTAAAACCATGAAGGTTAAGAAAGCAACAATAAGTTCATACTTTGTTTTTGTTCATAATCACAATTCCTTTATGTTTATTTATGTTTCTTTTATGTTCATAACTATCTAATATATCTATATAGCTATATATATTATTTAGAGCATATAAGCTCATAGTCTTGCAATTTATTTACCTTTCATGGAATTTATTTACTTCATTGCAATTTATTTATTTCAAAGTTGATTTTAAGACTAGTCATTCTATTCTTAGACTTGTCCTCATCAAGTCAAAATAATTCTTTCTCTTTTTCTTTTTCGAGACTAGTCTTTTGTTAGTCCCGGGATACCTTGATGAAGCTAAGGTCCCAATACTTGATTTATTTCTTTATATGCTTATTCTTTTAAGTTATTATGTTCTTTTCATATTTTCATAGCTTATGATTCATATACATGCATGAACATAATGGTTTGTCTCAACAAAATAAACAAAGGAAAGGTTTTCTTAAGATAAAAAGTTTTCCCTCTAGAAATAAAAATACGGAGCTAATGTTTAGAGAAACTTATAAGAGATTTTACAAACATACAAAAGACTTATGAAGTAAACAAGAGTTTTACAATAACTTTATCTTTTTCTAAGTAGAACCCCTTTTCATTAAAATTAAATAATCCCAAGAAAACCAAGGAACTAAAATATTCTTGTGAAAAAATTGTCATAACTTTCTTTTTTTTTGGAATCTAAGTTTAGAAAATAAAACCACTCCTTAGGAATTTAAAGAAATTAAATTTAGAAAAAGAAGCTTTAACACAAATAACTCAAGGTCTTTCAAAAGTAAAATAAATATTCCAATAAAATCCCAAGTTCAAAGTCTTTTAAAACCTTACTTTCCATAAGTTGAGACAACTTCTTTTACTTCATACATTGGTTATGAGTCATTACATATATGTATATACCTTTCAAAAAGTTTACAAAAATACTTGAAATATTTATCTTTTCAAATGAGTTTTGATTACAAGAAGGAAAACAAGTTTTTACAAATTCGTGGCAAATCTGGTCGCTATCTTTTCGGAACCCAAATGACCTAGTTTTATGAAAATAAGCTTAGAAATGTGTAGATTTTTTTGAGTAGGTAGAAAACGGTATATTATACGCGAAATTCCGAGTTAAAATGAGCAAGTTATGGCCATTTTAAGTTGGAATTTCCTTTTATACGATTTTTATTGCGATTTTAAGAGAAATTTTGAAACTTCAAGAATAGAAGTTTTATGCAAGACTCATTTTAGGTATTTCATCTTTTTTAGGTGATGAGGGACCCGAGATCATCTATCCAGAAGATTATTTCGATTAGACCTACCGATTATGGAGTGAGTTAATTCTTTTCCTAAGTTAGATTTCCTTGATTGTGCTTGTAATTAGTGGAACTAGAAATTTAGAAAAAGATAAATGAACAAATGTTATGAAATAATTGTTGAATTAAAATTAAGTATATCGAAAGACGATATGTTAAATAAAAGTGTGATTTTTGTATTGTTTTGATGAAATTATGGTTGATCACCCTTTAACACGAATCTAACTTATATGGTTAAATGTTAAATTGAAATTCATTCATGCATATCATGCTTGTGAGTCGCATTTATTTCACTACTATTCTTCGTATGGGGAAACGAGGAAGTGGTAGTGGTGGCTAGTAGGAGCCAGTAAGTCTACATGGGCCAGTAGGAGCTAGGAAGTCTACAGGGCAAGCAGGAGCCGGTAAATCTGCAAATTTTGATGGTCGTATGGGCCTATAACCACCCAACCCTTGTCATGGAAGGTGTTAAATCCATGCTACACTCGATTTCCTATTAATCTTGTGTATTTGGTGGATCATGTGACTATTGCATTTCATATGCTTGAATTAAATGACTTGGTTGTCGTATGGAAATGTTATATAGTTAGGAATTATCTCACTAAGCTAGATTTGCTTATACCCTTATAGTTTTCTATTACAGTATGATTATCTATGGTTGGCCTTGAGGAGCCCAGTGTGCCAGGTATGATTTTACACTATTAGGAGTTTTTGAAGGAAGTTTATGTATTTTTAGTTTTGAGCATAGACTTCTAGGAAAAATCTCTATAGTAGACGTATGTGATAGTTATGTTTATTTTGTTATTAGTATAGTTGATTAAAGACTTTAAGGCGGGGGAATGCCCCTAAGATGATGTACGAACTTGTTATTAAGTGAAGATACCATGTTTATCTATTTAAGTTTATACTTGCTTTTGCTATCTATTTAAACGTAATACTCTTGTGAGTCTCCTACTATCTTGGAAGCACGCCTTGCATATGGTATCGAAGCTCCTGCGTGACTACGGATTGTCATTCATTAGCTTTAATATTATATGCGGCGGACTGTCACATTTAGGATACCCTCTGTAGCGTGACAGGAATTCTATGTTTAAAATGCGTAATCGGGCATTGAAGTGCAAAAGGGCTCTAACTCATTTGTATAATACTGTAATCACCCTAATTTTACATAACTCGATTATTATAATTACCAAAATTATAATATAAGATTGTAAATAACTATAATAAAAAATCATAGAAATCACTCCCAATTTTTCGCAAATTTAAATTATTAAAGTATAAATAAATAATGATCGATGATAAACCAATCAATACTGTAAAATTTAACATCAGTTTCCTTTAGTTCAATACTTAAAAAAATAAGATTTTAATAGAGATATGATGATTAGTAAATTATTTTTTTAATATTTTAAAACTATAAAATAGCATTTGAAAATTTACTATTATTAATAGTTAGGATAAATAATTCCTAAACAATGAGAGCTAATAATATTTTGTGACAAGATTCGATAATTTAACAAATAATTATATTTGACCTTAAATTTCAATTATAATAAAAGACGATTAATTTCTAAATCCTATTGGTTATAAAAAGATACATTAAAGATAAATCAACGGGATTATTAAATATGCAAAAAGATCAAAACTTATCAATACTAAAGAATCTAAACCTTAACTAAGTATTTGAATTATACCAATATGTTGGTTAGAAAATTCTTTAACCCTAATAGATACCAAAGACAAGATTTCGTATCTTGAGCAAATAACTAAAAATATAATTAGAAGTAACTCTAAATTTCAAAACCAATAAAATACAACTCCTTTATAGAAAGTATTGATTATAAAATAATAACCAAAAGATGAATAACTAGAATTATAAATACGCAACAAAAACGAAAAAAAAATGTAACTAATAATCTAGACTTTAGAAAAATATTTGGATTGCACCATTGAACTAGTTAGAAAATTTGAGATCTATAGTTACTAAAACCCCAATTTGACCTATTAGGCTTAGAAAATCTTAATTTTAAAATATAAGACTAAAAAATTAATTAATCGCGTAAACTTTAAATTCAAAATTGGAACTTATAAATAATCTAAGGAATTTTTAAGAGCTTTAAATAAGCTTTTAGAAATAAACTTTCATATAACTGATATTTAAATATGTGTATAGGCTATCATTCACAAACAAAACAAATACCTAAGGTTGGGAATCAATTAAAATTGGCCGTCACTCTTGCAAATTTCATGTAAATCACACCACAAATGAATCAAATTAGTCAACAATTTCAACAAATCAAACACATATAGGCCAATCATAAGACACCAAATGCCCCTTACATTAAATGAAAGAATACAAACTTAAAGCAAATTATCCAAAATAGTTGCAATTTTTTTCTTCTTTCCCGTGATTCATTGTTGTAATGGGAGATAACTTGACACAAGTTGTTCAATTAGTTTTTTCTCACCGTACAGCCTCTAGGAGATATTAATAGCCAATCAAGCCCATAATGTTTGACAATTTAACCATTTGAGATCCAATAAAAACACACTAAATAGCTAAATAAATAAACAATTGTTGAAATAAAATTCTGGTTACGAAACATACACAAAAACCAACTGTGAAGTCTTGTCACTCTCTAAATGGCACTCTAAACGTAACAGTTTGCTACACTTAACATTAAAGCTTAAGTATAACAATTTTAGCCATTCCCATAAGCTTCGATATTAGGTGTAAGGTGTGCTCTCACAATTTTAGAGGACCATACTTTGAAATATGAAGCTTAAGAAAATATAATAACAAATTAAGAAATGAAAATCATAATATTCATTCATTCATAAATAATGTCTTAAAAATCTTAAGGGCATTCCCCCACCAAATATGCTAGAGTCTATTACAAGAAATTTTTATGTGAAGTCTACATCTAAGCTAATGTTAAGCTTTATATAAAATTCCTTATCCAAAAAGGGAAATACCTGACGGCAAGGTCCACGTGGCTTCAACAACAAAAAGCTAAACTGCAAGAGATATCTGCAGGGGTATAAGCGAATAGGCTTAGTGAGAATTATATCCATAAGTAAATACTTGAGAAGCAAAATTCAAAAAGTTATTTAAGCATTCAAGTGAAATGCAACATACACGTAAGCAAGAAAGGCATATAGTTTTCGGGAACTATATGTTAAATGGATTTACACCCTCCGTTCGGGGTTTAGTGATAATAAGTAATCTCAAACCAAGTCATCTTAGTTAATATATGCTTTCGATCATTACCTCTAAACATATTAAGTCTACTCCTGTTGAGCCATGCTTTCGAATTACCACCAAGCATTGTTTTAATTCCTTGTTGCCAAGCATTCGTTTTCGATCATTGCCGCCAAGTATTGCTTTCGACCTTGTTACCATCCTCTCACCCAAGGATAATAACCCCATGCAATGTGACTCACTACGTGGTACGCATGAATCAATATATTTAAGACACATAGCATCATTATTGTCAATTTTAAAGTGATCATAGAATTTCAAACATATCAAATTCTATACTAAGACAAGCAACTCTTTACAATCAATTCCCGCCTTAATATTCTTAGTGTTCTTTCAGACAACTTTAAATACATGCATTTTATCTTTTCTTAATTCTAATGCATCTATACTACAAGCACAATTAAGCACACAATTTAAAGAAATAAACTCACGTTGTCATGACGATACTTCTTCTAATGGAAGAGTCAATCGAACAATCCATTTAGTCAAACAGTCCTTGGGATATGGATATTCTTCATTAGGATCACCTAGTCAAGAAAAATACCCATAATGAGTATTTCTTTATAACTCTCTTAAATTTTGATAAAACTATATCATAAGAACGTCAAAATTCGTATAAAAGACAATTCCAACTTAAAAATGATCATAACTTGATCATTTTAACTTGGAATTGCGCATATAATATAACGTTTTCTACCTATTCGAAAAGATATATCCATTTCTAAAACTATTTTCATCAAACTAGGCCATTTGAGCTCCAGAACAATGGCGATCAAATTCATCACGAAATTTCCCATCCCAAAAGCATTTGTTTCAATCATTAAATCGTTAAAAAAATTGCTTTGATAAATACTTAGTTATCTATATAGTTTAGAAATTTCTTTTTATAGATTTATAGCTCATATTTCATACATGCTTAAGTATTTGTTGTCCAACTAAAATTCTTTAGTGAAAATAAAGTTAGTTAGAAGTTTGGAAAAATTATAATTTACAAGAAATCATTTTTGTGAATTCTTTAAAAATGAATATTTTGATTCTTTTATTTTCAAAGAGTATTTTATGTTTATCTTACTATTTTCCTTGGTGACTTTTCTATAAAATAAATTTCTCTATTTTTTTCCTTTTTGAAACTTTTAACATTAGTCTCACTTATGTTATTAGCTTTCTATGTATTTCTTTTGACTATTATTTTGATCTTTTTAAACCTAGGTTTGAAATATTACATTTTCCTTTTTATGGGGTTTCCTTTATATTATGTTTTTAAGGAAAATATAGAATCATTTTCCTTATTTTTAGAAAACAACCTATTACTACTATAGTTATGGTTTTAGAAAAAACCTTTCAAAATAATGGTATTTCCAAAATTATAATGAGTTCTTCTTAAGGCTTTGAGAAAAATAGATTCATCTTAATAATTTAAACTTGGTGGTTTTGACAACAAACTTTATTTTGCATGAATATGAGAATAATAACAAGTAAAATTATAACAACAAAATAATAAGCAAAATAATATAAGTCAAGTATTGAGAGTTTTAGCTTTGAATCAAGGCTCTTGGACTTAGAGATGGAATAGTCCCAAAAAGAAAAGAAAATTGTTTTGACTTGATGAGAACAAGTCTAAGACTAGAAAGACTAGTCTTAAAATAACATAAAAGTAAACAAATTGCATTGCATGAAAATAAATAAATAACAAGTGAGCTTATATGCTCTAAAGAATATATATAGTTACATATATATTTTTAATTAGATATAATTAAGAAGTTAGCATAATAATAACAATAATATGAACAAAGTAAAATAACAACATAAAAATATAGAAATGGATATTCATGAACAAGAACAATACATGAACATAATTAGCTTCCATAACAATAAGTTTAGGAAACTCACACCATAGTCATGTAAAGTTACATGACATGGTTGCAAAAGTATGAAAAGAATTTTTATCTAATGAGAATATGGAAGTAGCATGTGTAAATGGGTTTTGTGTATGGAAAAAGAAGAAAGCTTGGGAGTATTTTGGGAGAATAATGGGGAGAGTATTTGAGGGGAGATTTTGGGAGAGTTTTTGGTAGTGAATTTGTGGATATTAGATGTGTGAATGAAGTGAAAGAGGATGGGGTATTTATAGGAACATGAGGAGTGAAATTGTGTGATTAAATTAAAGAAAATTAAAAAAAATTAAAGAAAGAAAAAGAGGGAGGGGCGCCGGCCATATAGAGGAAGAGAGGGAGGGAGATGTGATTTTTTTAGTATTTTTATTAATCAAATGTAATAATATGTAAGGTAGATATAATATAAATTCTATGAGAAATGTAAAAAGTAAGGAAAATAAGTATATAGAGTGTAAGAGTAGGTGGTAGAAAAAGTAGAGATAGATGAATAGCGTAGAATAGTAATGAATAGTATAATGTAAAGTATATATGACTAATAAAATATAGATAGTAAGAAAATACCGTATAAATGTGATATTTTATATTTTTAGTTATCGAAAAAATTATAAAACTGATATTTTTGAAAACATTATATTTTTACTATTTCGAGCCTCGAGACATGTTTTTCAAAAACTATATCTGATTGGGTTTAAAATGAATTGCGGTTTGACTAATATTATATTTTTAAGCTCTCTTATGTTATTATGAACTATTTTACATACTAATCTCATACTTAATCTCTTAGGATTACGAACACGAGATTGCCAGACTTAAATTGTTACATCTAACAAGGGTTTTGTTGACTTTAAGATTTTTGGTTAACATTCTAATTAGGGTTTAAGCTTAACCGATCGTAAAACTTTGGGGGTTTAAAACCTATCCCCCTTAAAGAAAGTTTTGTCCTCAAAACTTGGAAATACATACATGAAGCTCCAAATAGACTCGGGTATTTGTGTCGTATCTCATCCTCGGCCTCCTAGGTTGTTTCCTCATGGGTATGATTCCTCTAAAGGACTTTGACATGTTTCATTTCCTTATTCGGTAGCTTTTGGACTTTTCGATCCAAAACTTATACCAGATGTTCCTCAAAAGTGAGGTTTTCCTTTAGTAATACTGGCTTCAACTCCACTACTTGGTTTGGATCAGCTACATGCTTACGTAAGACGGATACATGAAACACATTGTGTACTCCTGATAGGTTTGACGGCAAGGATATGTTAAAGGCTAAATCTCCAACTTGTTCAAGCACTTCGAAAGGTCTGATGTATTGTGGGCTCAACTTTCCTTGTGAGCGTACTCGGTGTATACTCTTGATTGGATTTATCTTTAAATACACATGGTATCCCACTTGAAATTCCAAAACTCACCTTTTTTTATATGCCCACTTTTTTGTCTATCTTGGGTCTCTTTCATCCTTTATCGGATTACTCTTACTTTGTCTGCTGCATCTTGCACCAAATCTGGTCCAATAGCGAGCTTTTCCACATCATCCCAAAACAAAGGTGACCTACAGTGTCGTCCGTATAAAGCTTCATATGGCAGCATGTGTATAGTAGAGTGGTAGCTGTTGTTGTAGGCGAATTCTATGAGCGGTAAATGAGCATCCCAACTCCCTTTGAATTCCATGACGCAAGCACATACATTTCCTCTAAGGTTTGGATTGTTCGTTCGATTGTCCATCGGTTTGGGGGTGATAAGCCATGCTGAAATGTAACTTTGTCCCATGCACTTTTGTAAACTTATCCAAAAACTTAGATACAAATCGGGGGTCTCGATCCAATACAATTCATGTGGGTACTCCATGTAAACGTACTATCTCCTTTATGTATAGCTTGGCTAGTTTGTCCATCGAGAACGCCATGTTGGTCAGTATGAAGTGAGCCGATTTGGTCAAGGCGATCTACCACGACTCATATGGCATCATATCCTGTCGATGTTCTTGGTAATCTGCATACAAAATCTATGGAGATTTGATCCCAATTCCACTTGGGTATCGGCAAAGGCTTCAACAATCCTACTGGCCTTTGGTGTTCCACCTTTACCTGTTGACAAATCTGGCACTTCATTACATAATTAGCTACATCCTGCTTCATCCCATTCCACCAATAATGATTCTTAAGGTCTTGGTACATTTTGGTTCCTCCTGGATATACTGTATATCCTGAGTTATGGGCCTTACTCATGATTTCTTTCCTCATTTCCTCATCCTCAGGCACGCAAAGTCATCCTTTAATTCTTATGACATTGTCATCATCTACCTCAAAATTAGTATAGTTTCCCTCTTGTACTTCCTTCTTTATCCTTTGTATCTTCTCATCATACCATTGCACTTTTTTTATCCTTTCCACCCAGTTGGTTCCAACACTAGATTAACTATCTCCACTTCTACAATTTCTTTCGTAAATTCAATGCTTAACTTCTCAAATTCTCTTATCAACTCCTTTTGATTCGTAAGCAAAGCAACAACTTCTCCATAACTCTTGAAGCTTAAAGCATCTACAACGGCGTTTATCTTCCAGGATAATAATTAATTCCAAGATCATAGTCCTTGATTAACTCTAGTCATCTCCTTTGCCTCATGTTTGAATAGATATTTAAGACTCTTGTGATCCATATAAATCTCACATCTTTGCCCATAGAGGTAGTGTCTCCATAGCTTAAAGGCAAACATGACGACGGCTAACTTTAGGTCGTGTGTGGGGTAATTATGTTCATGTGGCCTTAGTTGTCGTGAAGCATAGGCGATTACCTTTCCTTGTTGCATTAGCATCCATCAGAGACCATTTCTCAATGTATCACTATGTACTGTATAAGGCTTCTCTAGGTCTAGTAAGATTAAGATTAGGGTAGATACTAAGTGTCGCTTTAACTCCTGGAAACTTTACAGTCGTTTCTCATTCCATATAAAATTTTCTTCCTTTTGGGTTAACTGAGTTAATGGCCTAATAATCTTTGAAAAGTCTTTAAAAATTTTCCTATAATAGCTAGCCAATCCAAGAACACTTCTAACTTCAGTTACCGTCTTGGGTTGTTTCCATTCCATTACTGCTTTGATCTTTCGAGGTCTACTCAGATTCCACTTCTCGATATCACATGTCCTAAGAATGATATCTGATTTAACCAGAAGTCATGCTTGGACAACTTGGCATATAACTTATGCTCTCTTAAAGTCTGTAATGCCATCCTTAGATGTTTCTTGTGTTGTTCCTTCGTCTTAGAATAAACCAAGATATCGCCAATGAAGATAATTACGCACTTATCTAACAGAGGCTTATAAACTCGGTTCATTAAATCCATGAAAGCAGCTGGTGCATTAGTTAATCCAAAAGGCATCACTAGAAACTCATAGTGTCCATAACGAGTTCAAAAAGTGGTCTTCTGAACATCTTCCGGTTAGATCCTCAATTGGTGATATCCTGACTTAGATCGATGCAAGAGTATACGCTCGCTCCTTGTAGTTGGTCAAAGAGATCATCAATCCTAGGGAGTGGGTAATTATTCTTGATTGTGACCTTGTTCAACTCCCGATAATCAATGCATAATCTCAATGATCTAACCTTTTTCTTCACAAATAGGACTGGTGCACCCCATGGTGACACACTTGGTCTTATAAAACCTTGATCCAAAAGCTCTTGTAGCTGTTTCTTTAACTCCTTTAACTCCAGTGGGGCCATCCGATATAGTGCTTTAGAAATTGGTTCCGTATTGACCATTAGCCCGATCTCAAAATCGATCTCTCTTTTTGGAGGTAGTTTAGGTAACTCATCTGGAAAAACATCTGAATATTCATTGACAACCGGAATATTCTTTAAAACAGGCTTCTCTTTTTCCTTTTTTGTGTTATCTACATAGCTATCCACTTCTTACGGAATTTCCTCCATCAGTTCAAACAAATACAATTCTTCTTTCCTTGAGATCGTGGATTCTTCAATGAATGTTATCTTCTTTCCTTCTTGGTCCACAAATCTCACACTCTTATTGCAACAATCTATGGCTTTAACAAGAGATAACCAATTCATGCCAAATATTACTTCGTATTTGTTCATCTCCACCACTATGAATCACATGTGGATAGATGTCCTTGTATCCTTATTGGACAACCTTTCAACACTTCTTTGGTTACAACAACAGTTTCCGTGGAGGTTTTAATCTTAAAGCTAGAGGTTATTGTGGTTATTGATAATCCAACCTTCTTAGCTAGACTAGGTATAATAAAAGAATGCGATGCTCCAGAGTCAAAAAGAACAAAAGCATTGACATCTTAATTGTACACTTCTGCGTATTTAACATGGGGATTACTACTTCTATTCTCATAGCTATTTATCCATAAATCTTAAAACTTCTACTACAAGTACAAAAGAATAAACAACAGAGAGGTTTAAGGCTTACCAATCACCAGGTCATAGTTGTAGCTTTCTCCGTATTCCTAGGCAGCCAAATCTCCTTCTTCTTTATCCATCTCCTCATTCATCCATTGTCCTTCCATGTTGTAGACTGTAAATCGTGAAGCAGTAGATCTCGGCTTGCTTCTACTTCTACTTCCATTTCTAGTCCTTGTAGGAACAGCTGCTTCAGAAGGTCTTGTCAAAAATTCCTTTTCTATGGACATTCGTTGGTGAAATGTCCTACTTGCTTGCAGACATAACAAGTATGGTTTGCCTTCTTTGGACATTCTGGCATCTTATGATTAGAATCTTCATAAAAGAAACACTTTCCAAATAATTGTGGGCACTTCTTGGGGTAGTGTGCTTCATTGCACTTTCCAGCAATTGATGATGTTAGGTATCGACTTCCTACTATTGACATAGCTCCTATAGTTGTTGGAGAACTTGAATCTCTTTTGTGGGGGTGTGGAACTGGACCCACCATGAAACCTTCTCCCAAAGATTGGTACTTTCCTTTCCTCTATACTTACCTTCTTTTTCTTAGCTCCTTCCACAACTCAAGCTCTTTCTACTAATTTCCAGTAATTCCTGATGTCAAATTCTTCCAGCTTCACTCTCAGGTCTTCATCTAATCTACCCAGAAAGACTTTTCTTTTCAACTCCTTGTTGTACTTAGGAGTCGGGAGCATATTGCTGCAGTCTACTAAACTCAGTCTCATACTGCTCAATGGTCCTTCCTTTCTGAGCAATATGTAGAAAATTTGCACTGTACTTCACTTGTAGGCTTCCTGAGAAATAATTTTCCAAGAACTCATATCTGAACATCTCCTAGGTGACTAGGGGCTTCAATTCCCTTTTCTTTGATTCCCAGCATCTAAACGAAGCATGTATGTCCCATAATTGACTTGTAGGTGATGCAGGACCGAAAATGCATCAAAAGACCTCTCAATCTGAGCAAGTCAGTCTTCAACTTCATCCGACTTACCAAAAGCTCCTTCGAAGTGACAGTTGCTTCTAATAAACTCAGGCAACGACCTCTTATATGGTCTTAGCAGTAGGGGGTGGAGGTAGAGGTGCAGTCTAGGAGTGCATGCTCTTATGTATCGATGCTCCAACTGATGCTTCTCATTGAGATGGAGTAGGTATTGGCACTAGTGTTAGTACATGTTCAGGTGCAGGTGTGGGTACAGGTGCTGGTATATTCTGCCTAATCGTTTCCAGCACTTGGGCTAGATGTCCTAACTTAGCATGTAGATTTACTTAGGGCACAACAGTTGCTTATGTGGCAGGTTGCTCCTCTTATATTTTCGGTTGATTGGAAGCACTCTGCTCCACCATTTGTCCTCTTCTACATCGGCTGTTTTAAATTTTACTAAGTTAGGTTGAATATTCTCTTTGATATCTTAGTTAAGTCTTCGATGGAAATTTATGGAAATTACGAAAACTTACTTGCAAAAATAACTATTGAAATAAGAAATAAAATTTTAAATCAAGGTGAGTTTGAAATCGTAAGTCATAAATCAAGCATAATTTTAATGAAAGATTCAAAACAGCATATACAATACCCTTACAACGAATTTAATAACAACAAATACGCAGAAAAACAACAACAAGGACACCTCTCCTAAAAGCACTAAAGATAAACCACAACCATCATCCCACTCCTTGATTACAAAATTCTAGCTGGACTAAAGGGATATGCTCGGGTCCTTCCTAGCCTTCCTTCCTTCTTCCTTCTCTCATGTTTATGGTACATCCCCAGGGTTCCTGTCGGACGATCCAGAATTTCTCTTTTCCATAAACTATTGAAAGTATTTCCTTGTTTTCCTTACTGCTTCTCTCGACCTTTGGTATATGTCAGCCAATTCAGCTTCAGCCAATTCTGTCACTATATCATGAATAGTTTTCCAAGCAATATTCCCCATAGTTTCCTCATTAGCATTCTCATTTGCAGTCGATAGCATACTATCCATATCCATAGTTGGGTTTGCTTCTCGTTCCTCTAGGCTCGTCGCTTTTCTAAGTAGCGGACAATTTCAGTGAGGTCATCAGCTTCCTCATTCCATGGTTCACTTCTTCTAGGAGTGGCATGGTCTCTAGTCTCTTGCTCCTGTTCTTCTTCTGGATCTTCATCTGAATCTTCCTCAGATTCTTCCTCAGCCTCAGCGTTTGATTCTCCCATCACTTCTTCATTTATCACATTCATATTCCTCCTCAGATGTAACACTTCATCCTTTTCCAGCTGGATACCCGTGAAAGTTGGCGGTTGAGTGGATATGTTTGTTGGTGGGCGAAGAAATTCCTGATAAACTCCGTGTGAGTGGAAAGCATCATTGATTTCTACACTGATCCACTTCGTATGATCCGTTAGTTCATCATGTGCGTACACGAACAGTGGCCCAATCAGATTTCAGGTCCAAAAGTCTGGAAAAGTTTGGTCTCCTTCACTCTTGAGAACAAATGTCGCCTCTCTCAACATTGGACGGTCCTCAACTATCATGGCAATTCGTTCTACCGCATAAATCATCTCCAGTTCAGACCATTTCTTTCCTAAGGGACAGTTGTAGATAGTCTCAACTACTCCTTCCCATTATGTGGTTAGTAAACCTTTCTTCCAAATCAGAAACATCTCCCGAATTGTCTTAGGCTTCCTTGCTAGAGCACATTCTTCACATAGGACCCTAAGCCATAAGCGGTATAATTTCTAAAGCCTCTAAGGGTACTTTCCTGAAATTTTTTTACTGGTAGACGAGCCTTGTCTAGGGTAATTTATGCAAAAGAGAGGAAAGTCAGAAAAACTTTTTCTACCCATTCTATTCTATCTAGGTTTTTCTTAATTCCATTCTAATTTGTTTCTTCTTAAGTCCAATTCTATAATTATGATTTCTAAATTCTTAACCATGTTTTGATACAAACTTAAATTGCCACGCCCTAAAGGGTACCCTAAATGTAACAGTTCGTCACACTTAATATTAAAGCTTAAGTATGACAATCTTAGTTATTCCTATAGGATTTAATATTAGGTGTAAGGCGTGCTCTCATAATTTTAAAGGACCATACTTTGAAATATGAAGCTTAAGAAGATACAATAACAAATTAAATAGAAATCATAATATTCGTTCATTCATAAATAATCTCTTACAAGTCTTAAGAGCATTCCCCCACCAAATATGCTATAGAGTCTATTGCAAGAAATTTTTCTATGAAGTCTACATCTATGCTAATGTTAAGCTTAATCTAAAATTCCTTATCCAAAAAAGGAAATACCTGACTGCAAGGTCCCCATAGCTTCAACCACAAAAAGCTAAACTGCAAGAGATATCTATAGAGATAAAAGCTAACAGACTTAGTGAATAGTATTTCCATAAGAAAATACTTGAGAAGCAAAATTCAAACAATTTATTTAAGCATTCAAGTGAAATGCAAGATACACATGAGCAAGGAAGGCATATATTTTTCTGAGAACTATATATTGAATGGATTTATGCCTTTCATTCGGGGTTTAGTGATAACAAATAATCTCAAATCAAGTCATTTTAGTTAATTTATGCTTTCAATTATTACCGCCAAGCATATTAAATCTACTTGTGGTGAGCCATGCTTTCGAATTACTGCCAAGCATTCGTTTTTGTTCATTGCCTCCAAGTTTGCTTTCGACCGTGTTACTATCCTTTCACCCAAGGATAATAACCCCGTGCAATGTCTCACTACGTAGTATGCATGAATCAATATATTTAAGATATCATAGCATCATTATTAACAATTTCAAAGTAATCATAGAATTTCAAACATATCAAATTCTATACTAAGACAACAATTCTTTATAATCAATTCCAGCCTCGATATTTTTAGTGTTTTTTCATACAACTTTACATACATAGCATTTATCTTTCCTTAATTCTAATGCATTTACACTACAAGCACAATCAAGTACACAATTTAAGGAAATAAACTCATATTGCCATGGCGATACTTCTTCTAATGGAAGAGTTGATCGAACAATCCACTTAGTTAAAACAGTCTTCGGGCTTCCTCGGGATCGCCTAGTCAAGAAAAGTATCCTTAATAAGTATTTCTTCATAACTCTTTTAGAATTTGACAAAATTATGTGAAAAGAACATCAAAATTCGTATATAAGATAATTCCAACTTAAATAGCCATAACTTGGTCATATTCTCGGAATTGCGCATATATACCATTTTCTACCTATTCAAAAAGATCTATCCATTTTTAAAACTATTTTCATCAAACTAGGTCATTTGAGCTCTAGAACAGTGGCGATCAGATTCACCACAAAATTTCCCATCCCAAAAGCTTTTGTTTCAATCATCAAATCATCCAAAAAGTGTTTTAATAAATATTTAGCTATCTATATAGTTGATAAATTCTATTTCATAGATGTATAGCTCATATTTCATACATGCTCTAGTATTTGTTGTCTAATCAAAATTCTTTAGTAAAAACAATGTTAGTTAAAAGTTTGGAAAATTCATAATTTACAAGAAATCCTTTTTGTAAATTCTTTAAAAATAAATATTTTGATTTTTTTATTTCAAAGAGTATTTTATGTTTATCTTACTATGTCCCTTGGTGAATTTTCCATAAAAATAAATTTATGTATTTTTTCCTTTTTGAAACTTTTAGCATTAGTGTCACTTATCTTATTAGCTTCTTATGTATTCTTTTAACTATTATTTTGATCTTTTTAAACCTAGGTTTGAAAACTTACATTGCCCTTTTTTTATGGTGTTTCTTTTATATTATGTTTTTAAGGAAAATATTTTTGTAACAAAGAATCATTTTCCTTATTTTTAGAAGACAACCTATTACTTCTATAGTTATGGTTTTAGAAAAAAAAACCTTTCAAAATAATGGTATTTCCAAAATTATAATGAGTTCTTATTAAGGCTTTGAGAAAAATGATTTCTTTTAATATTTAAAAACTCTAAATTTTTTTTAGACCCCTCCTTTGGTGACAAAAATCTTTTTTGTAAAAAGTATAGTTTAAACTTGGTGGTTTAGACAACAACCTTTATTTTGCCTGAATATGAGAATAATAACAAGCAAAATTAAAAAAACAAAATAATAAGCAAAATAATATAAGTCAAGTATTAGAAATCTTAGCTTTAAATCAAGGCTCTCAGACTAAGAAATGGACTAGTCCTGAAAAGAAAGAAAATTGTTTTGACTTGATAAGGACAAGTCTAAGACTAAAAGACTAGTCTTAAAATAGCATAAAATTAAATAAATTGCAATGGAAGTAAATAAATTGCATTGCATGAAAATAAATAAAAAGTGAGCTTATATGTTCTAAGAATATATATATATAAATAAATATATTTAATTAGATATAATTAAGAAGTTAGCATAATAACAGCAATAAATGAGCAAAGTAAAATAACATAAAAATATTGAAATGTATGTTCATGAACAAGAACAATACATGAACATAGTGTAGCTTTCATAACAATAAGTTTAGAAAACTTTCACTATGGTCACAGTTACATGACATGGTTGCAAAAGTATGAAAAGAATTTTAACCTAAAGAGAAGATGGAAGTAGTATGGGTAAATGGCTTTTGTGTATGGGAAAAGAAGAAAGCTTGGGAGAATAATCGGGTGAGTATTTGAGAGGAGATTTTGGGAGAGTTTTTGATAGTGAATTTATGGGTAGTAGATGTGTGAATGAAGTAAAAGAGGACGGGGATATTTATAAGAAAATGAGGAGCGAAATTGTGTGATTAATTAAAGGAAAATTGAAAAAAATTAAAGGAAGAAAAAGGGGGAGGGACTGGCCATAGAGGGGAAGTGAGAGGGAGAGATGTGATTTTTTTGTATTATTGTTAATTAAATGTAATAATATGTAAGGAAAATATAAAGTGTATGAGAAAGGTAAAAAGTAAGGAAAATAGGTACGTAGAGTGTAAGAGTAGGTGTAGAAAAAGTAGAGATAGATGAATAGTATAGAATAGTAATGAATAGTGTAATGTAAAGTAGATGTGACTAATAAAATAGGTAGTAAGAAAATAGTGTGTAAATGCGATATCTAATATTGTTAGTTATCGAAAAATTATAAAACTGATATTTTTGAAAACCTCATATTTTTATGAGTCTAATGATATATCTGAAATATTTTTACTATTCCAAGTCCCATGACACGTTTTTCGAAATCTGTATCCGATCGGGTTTAAAATGAATTGCAGTTTGACTAATCTGATATTTTTAAGCTCTCTTATGTTATTATGAGCTATTTTACACACTAATCTCATACTTAATCTCTTAGGTTTACGAATACAGGATCACCAGACTTAAATTGTTACGTCTAACTAGGATTTTGTTGACTTTAAGGTTTATGGTTGACCTTCTAATTAGGGTTTAAGCTTAACCGATTGTAAAACTTTAGGGTTTACAAGCCCTAATTTGCAAGCGTAAAATATATTTCAACCAGCTAAAAACATCACTATACAAACCAACGCAACAGGCATCATCCATATAGCTATTTAAGACTTGTATAAATAATAGTAATGAACAAAGAAACAAGCTTCCAAATTCCCAAAAACTCAACTCGAAAACTACTTATTCCTATCCACAAAAGCAAGTCAAATAACAAAATAAACAATTCCTTTTCTCCCACCAAGCCCCACCATAAATTAGCATCTAAAAAAAAAAAAACATAAAAACCCCAATTTACCTCTCTATAATTCTACCGTAAGCTATACCATGGGGACTCCATATTGCTAGACAAAATTCAAATAGAATACTCCAAATGATCAATTCTTGTTGAGGAAGAGTTTTTGTCCACACCATCTTTATTCTATCAAGGTAATTCTTATCCTATATTATATCTTATATTCCAACTATGTAGAAAACTAGGAAATTAATGCTTAGAAATTAGCCATGTATCTCTATTTGTTTAGTCACTATATGAGTATGTAGATGGGCATTTAATGAATTATTAAATTTGAGTAATCCTTATTCTATGTTAGAAATGTGTTGTACTTAGTATAGAAAAACAAGAACCATGAAAACCCCCATAGCATTAACATTTATAATACATAGAACTTGTCATGTATATACTAAGAGTTATGACTAATAGAGTGACTTTATAATGTAATGCATTAAGCAGAATTCAACTAAATAAAACCCTAACATACTTATGGTAGTTTCGGTTCTTATAGAAGTTTCTAAACTATCATGTAAGTTTCATAAACCAACCTATACTATATTTAGTAAAATATACCTATAACCTTACCTAGGTAATGAAATCTAGATTATATGACCATTAGGATACCTATATGGAATTTTAATCTTATGAACATAAATGATATCATGATGAAAGAACATATAATCTAGATGCCATAAAGAAATGATACATGGTTGGAATGAGAATAGAAGGATACATGCAACAAAATAAATCCTAAGATCTAAATCGCTAGAATATATAGTCATCTATGTGCATGTAGAAGCAAGTTATGAATAAATGATCTTCAAAAACTATATGAACTCCTAAGCTTATTGGAAAGATGAAGAGATGAATGATAGAATGTGACCCTATAAATAATAGAAATTTTAATCAAAGAAGATAGAGAAAACTGACAAACAAGGTAAAATCCAACTTTAACATTATATATTGCATTATAATATGTAGAAGCTAGGAAATCATATGATATGATGATTCTATGATGTTATATCTATTGTTATATCATGAAAAATACTTGTTGAGCATATAAGAACACTTAGAAGAAGTTTTAATACAAGTATAATACATATATATATTAAGAGATATAAGTTTCGAATCATGGAAAATTGGAAAGAAGATGATGAACAGTGGCAACACTGCCTATACACTAATAGTATAAGAACTTAACGCTGGCGGTGTACACAGGGTGGACCGGCGGTGTTAAGAGGGCTTATACTGGAAACAGAAGATACGTAAATTTTTTTTTTTACATAAATGAAAGAATGCTAGTAAATTTGAATTCAATGCCGGCAGCATCGAAGGTAGCGTACGTTGTAAAGCTGACAGCCTTAAGCCAGCGTAAATTGATACAAATAACATATAAAATATAAGAACGCTAGCATCTGGGTTTCAATGTCAGTGGCATTAGAGTTGGCGTACACGCTTATACTCCTGAACGAAGTTTGTTTTATCCAAAACAGAATATATATATATATATAAATCGAATAGAATTATTAAAATAAATATATAAATATTTTAAAAAGTAATAGGTTAAATATTTGTAAAGTATTATATTCTAAAAACTATTAGAAAATTATATTATTATAGGATAAGATAATTATTTAATACTTGTTTTGTATAGATAAATATATAAGAATGGAAATCTAAATAAGTTAAAATCATGAATAATGTGATATCTAAAAAGGACAAAATAATTGTATGAAGTCGTATAAGAGAAACACAATGAAACTAAACCATTGAAAATAAAAACTAGTTATCATAATAGGTTAACTAAAGAACAATATAAAAGTAGTGATAATAATAATGATAAAAATATCAATCTACTGAATACAAATTCTACAACTACCCAATAAATATATACATATCAAACAAGATCAAGAAAAACAAAATGAAAATAAAATGTTAAATAATAATTGTTATCATAAGGCCATTAAAGGACCAATATATTAGTAGAAATAAAACCAAATACTAATATAGGACATTTAGACACTCATAAGAGCTTAGTTATATAATTATGTTTTATTGATGAATATTTTTATTCATCTCAATAGGAGACTTTGATACTTGTGAGGATTTCCCCATTGATTATTACGATTAGCAAGTATGAGAAGATGAGTAACTCAGACTTACTACATTATGTGTGTTTGTAGCTTAGCTAATAATAAATGAAAAATAATAACATGAATTTGTTGTATGTGTACGGGAATTGTATGTTGTATGAATTGTTGGATACTAATATACTTTAATGATAGTGATAATAGAATTTTGTATGAACTTGTTACTTGTATAACATGCTACTTGTCTGTATAATGATTGATCACCTTAAACCTGATTAAATAATATTCGTACTATAAATGAAATGAGCATGCATTACAATTTGCATATGCAGCATTTGAGTAAGTGGCAGCCCACTATGTGTTAGTGTTTCGGATCTCTAGTAATGCTTAGTTTTTCTAGGTAAAGAGCCTATTAGTTCCACGCAAGATTACCTTTGTTCTGTCGATACCATAGGAACTAAATAGTAAATGAAGGATGCTTATGGTATCACTTTGAAATGACTAACACTTAGTGGAATTTCTAAGGCTAGAAATAGGAAATGAGTGTTAAGATATAATAAATTTAAAGTGATAATTAAAGTGAGTATTGTTGTTTTCTTGTATGCTTAGTCTCTCATAGGTAGGTAGGTCATAGTATTGCGTTCCTTCAACCTTGATGAGAGGGCGTAAATCTTCATCTTACTTAGATTCCGAGTTATCCAAGCTTGTAATTGTGCATATGCTTGATTGAATGCATTTCAAATTATTGTTAATAAACTTGTTGGATATATAGCAAATTCAGGTTATCTCACTGAGCTCATGGTTCGCTCACTCCTGAATAGTTTTTATGCAGGTTTAATACTAGCTGGAATTAGGCTAGGAATGTGTAAAGAGAGCTTTTCCAATAGACTCTATTGAAGATAGAAATATAGTTTATGTTAGACTTACAATGCAAATTAATTGAAGTGTATAAATAATTGAACTTTATAAGTTGTAAGTTTGAAACCCCATTTTCATTATTTGGTAGGGGATATGATTCTCTGCAATCTTGGTAGAAAATGGAAAATCGGATTTCATAGTTGAAATCCAGTAATATCATTATATGTAAATATATTATTTAAATGATAAACATTAATAAATAGATAGAGTCTTGTACACTCTAACTGATAAGACAATTCATATATTACGGGTGCACACGTAGTATGATAGCTTTAGATTAACCTACTAGGCCTCTTTTGAGGCGTGACAAATACCCTACTCAATCCCTCTAATCTTACCATTGGTTTGATGAAGAGTGGGAATTGGCAAACAACGTATGCACTTAAAGAGGTCTTGAAGGCATTTATTAGCCTAACACAACATTTATCTAGTTGCTACTACCCTACTAGCAACTGGGTACTTCCCTACTTAGTTGACATATCAGACATGCTGAGTAATTATAGATTCAATCCTAATCTGGCTGCTACTATGTTTGCAATGGCCAGTAAGCTTCGAGATTATTTTGCCCTTCCCCCCTTTTCCATGTTGCAATAGTGTTAGATTTACGGTATAAGTTTTGTGTGACTGAAGCGTTCCTCAAAAAATTCTATAAGAATATTGGTGTGGCCGATCCTGAATCAGAGGCCACAAGTCTTCATACTGTAGCAACAAATTTGCTCAAAAACTTGTATCGGTGTCATGACCAAACAAATACACCGCCACCTCAACCACAATGATCCAACAGTCGCTTACCTTGGGGATTTTCAAAGACAAGTAAACAAATCGCTCATTATGTTGGGAGCAGTCATGTAGCTACCCAATAAATCTTTAGTAACATGCTGGTATACAAGGTCCAACAACTTGATAAGGAGGAACTGCAACCGCAATAACGAGGAAAGAATGAGGAGGATGATTTTAATATCCTTAGTTAGTGGAAGAAGGTGACACACATGATGTCAGTGCTTTCTGTATTGTCGCAAAATGTTTTGGCTTCTTAGGCTTCAACAGTTTCATCAGAGTCAACTTTCAGTTCGGGTGGATGAGTCCTCGAACCGCACTACATAGGCTAAAAGCTGCCACTATCGAAGCATGTGTGTGCTTAGTCCGATGCCGTAAGGAGGAAATAGATGGACCCACAGTTTTGGTGGTCCAATGACACCAACTTGAGATTGGGGGAGTCATTGTCACCACCAGATTTGCAGCAACAAATACAAATGGAGCAGTAGGGTAGCACTAGAGAAGGTTCCTGAGGGAGGGTATATAATTGATAACTTTTTTTTTTTTCAATATTCATGTATTCTTTTGTTGTAAAAAAAAAAAAAGAAGTTTACTAATAAAATTTATTTTTCCATCAATCTCAATGCATTTATTAATTTCCTTTATTTAACAAATCACAATTATTATAATATAATTAAGCAATTTTAGCAATTAATATAAATTAATTATTATTACAAAATTATTTGATAATTTTATTTTTTATTTCCTATAAAATTTTAAAGTTAATATTTAATATATTAATAGTAATACAATTGAAATCATTGTACAAATAAAATATACTAAATTTATTATATTTTTTTAGAAAAGAAATATATTTAAATAAAATAATAAAAATAATTTATTTAACTACAATTTAAAGTAAATTAAAAAAATAAATAAATTTTTTTATTATTATTTTAAAAAAAGGCATATAAACCAATTACTTTACAATATTATTTTATAATTTCATTTTCTTTTATTTCCTATGTAATATTGAAGTTAATATGTTAATAGTAATAATTGAAATTTTTTAAACAAATAAAATATACTAAATATATTATATTTTTAAGAAGATAAATATGTTTAAATAAATAATAAATAATTTATTAAACAACAAATTAAATTAAATTAAAAATAAATCACTAATTTTTTTATTATTTAAAAAAAGGCATATAAACCAATTACTATTACAATATTATTTCATAGTTTCATTTTCTTTTATTTTCTAAACAATATTAAAGTTAATATGTTAATAGAAATACAATTGAAATTATTTTAAACAAATAAGATATAATATATTATATTTTTTAAGAAGACAAATACATTTAATTAAAATAATAAACATAATTTATTTAAATGCAAGTTCAAGTAAATTAAAAAAATAAATCTCTATTTTTATATTACTATCTACAAAAAAACCTGCGTGCTGGTTTGTGTGCCTTGCACGTTATGCCGTGCCGATCCACTTATTTCCCGTGCCTCACGTGCCATGTGCCTCGGGTGTCACATGCTAGTCCACACATGCTTGTGTTTTTGTTTTTTTCTTTCGCGTGCAATACGTGTCGTGCCAAACTTGTGGCTCACATGCTGGTCCCCGTGTATCGCGGCCCATTTACCATGTCTAGATATTAGTTAAAAAAAATAAACAAATTAATAATATAACAATTTTTTTTTATCCAAATACTACGAAACGGGAGCCTATGCACTATAGGGTTTTTAGACAATTCTAAAAACTTGACTCTTCACTAACAGGTAATAAAAAGCATGAGTGTGAAAAAAAAAAGAAAAAAAAGAAGAAGAAAAACTGTCCTATAGGTATATTCATATATACATATATAATACTCCAAACTGTATGATAATTCTTAAAAAAAAAAAAAAAAAAAAAGGTGAAGAAAGCTAGACTTACCAATATTGTTTAAGCCAATGAAGAGCTGTTGCGGAGAGAATAATAAAAAAAATTAATGTACAGTTCACCTCTAGAGGAGGTTGCTCATTTGCCAACGTTATTACCAATTACACCTTCTAGCAAATAGAACTAAATCAATATAAACATTACATTTAGATCGAGTCAGTGTTAAAAAAAATGATGAATTCAATACTAAGTTAAAAAAAAAAAATAGAAAAAGGAGAGAAAATGAAGAAGAGACCCTATTGTCAATAGACGTAGTTGGATTGAGAAATTTTTTTTAATATGAAATTCGGGGTCCAGATATATATATATATATATAATGTATGTATATGTATGAATGTATGTGTGTATATATCTATCTGTACATATATTTACTTAAGAGGAGAAGATGAGGATTAAAGGGTTCAAAAAGATATAAAAAGATATTTATCAACAGCCAAGATTAAGTTGAAATTAAATCTTTAGTCGTTATGAAACGAAAGTGGAGATAATTATTAAAGATTTCTCATCAAGTTTAACGCTTGTTAATCCAACCCTAAATACCATAAGATTTATGCTTCCCAGGATACGAATGAAGCTCATAGGGAATGAGAAGATTTAAAAAAAAAAAAATCATTATTCTTAATTCGCTAGGATTATATGTCAACCCAACTTCTTTATTTGTTCTTGGATGTGACGACAAAAGGGATAAAGTAAAAAATGAAAGAATACCGATTATTATCACATCCGGCACATAAATTTAACAAGATAAACTACTACAATATTTGCTGAGCCGACAAATTGTAGTTGCAGCTCATCAAGCCACTTATAGTGATAAGTTTATTAATGACAAATAGCTGTGCTTGAATAAAATTTAATGCTTTTATATTAGTGTCAAGCATTACAAATAATAAAAAAAGGAAGAAAAAGAATAAAATGAAATGCAATCATTTTATGTCAAGTGCGTGGGTCTTTATGGTAAGGATTGACAAAAACCTGCTTCACCTTACTTTGGTTCATTGGGAAGTACAATACACATTGGTTTATTCGGTACCACAAGTAATTACGCAACAATAAACTATTAATTCATCAGATGTTCTACAATAGTTTGAAGGAGCAAATTCAATGAAATGCTTAGACTTTTGACATTCCTAAAAAAGCTTTTGGTTAGAGTCAAATTATTGAAGATCATTTCGATAATTAAAGCATTAGCATGATTTAATATAACAGGCTGGTCTTTTGAAATAGTAATAAGATTTAAAAGATTAGACTCAATAAGGGATGTCATAGAAAAATTTAGCTTCGTAGGCTCGTAACAAGGATCACTAAATTAGTTTATTTTATTCTCTACCTTATTCGATTTTTTCATACGTAAAAAGTTGACTCTAAAAATATCTTTTACATCTAATTTAGGGTTTATTTAACTGAAATATGACTTATATAGACTAAAATAAGTCTTAAACTTTATTTATATTAAAAATGAGCTTTTTTTTTATATTATGAAAGCCCTCAAACTCTCTTCAAGCCCAAGCCCGATTCATTATTGAAGAAAAGAAGGCTTTAATTTCAACCATTGGATCTTGGAAATAACCAAAGGCCATCATCAACTTTCAACGTTTGTAAATAGGAGGCTCTCTTATCACTTTGGATCATTTTATGTATTGCTAAAATTGGGAGTAATATAGAAATTATGTTGAAATATCTCTAAGAAAGATGAAAGAACCTATTCTACGAAAAATAAGTTAAAACAATCGAGTCTACTTGATTTGATCTTATATCACACTTATGCATTTAAGAAATAGTGTTTGTCTATTTCTCCTCTCACGCCTCTTCTTACATTATCTTACACGTGTTATCAGTTTAAAACTTTTTACTTGATCGACATGCTCATTACACGTGATTGATCGGCAACCGCAATCTAATCATACGGTTTTTTAATTAAATTTTTAATTTAAATTTGGGAAAGAAAATATTTAGAATTTAATGTATGATTATTTTATACTTTTTAGCGTAAATTCCCATTTACAGAAAAAGAAGAAAAAGAAAAAAAAAACAACGAGTAAACAACTGAATCCTAGGACCTCATAAGAAACAAACACAACATAACAAAGAAGGGAGTAAATCCTTGCATTAAAAAAGAGAGACAGAAATGATAAAAAAAAGAGCCCAAAACCCATATGCGCGACAAAGAGAGTGAAAAACAAGGAGCCAAACCGAGGCATTTAGCAATGGCAACAAAACAAAACCAAAATTGAAGAAGGGAAAAGGAAAAGGAAAAGGAAAGGAGAAAAAGGGGAAAATTTAAAAGGAAAAAGAAATCTCGGGGATTTTCCCGAGAAAAGGAGAAGCGAAGGCAATCCTCTGTATGGTATTGGTCTTGGCAGTGGATTAATTCTCCAACTCTTCCGGTTAAAATTTCCTCAAAATTAACAAGTAAGTCTTCCAAAACATATCCATCAAGATTCAATTCCAGTTTTCTCTCAAGCATTGTTTACATTTCTATGCCAGCAAGATGTTTTCGAAAGTTCCAGTTATTCTGGTTATGGTGAAATGTAATGTGCATAGTAAAGGATCGTCCTTTGATTTCATAACATTCGATTTGGTGTGTGATTGTTTATTAAATTGGGAATTTGTTATTTCCTTTTGCTAATTTGGTCATTTAGGGATTTTTTTTTTTAATTTTTAAATTAGTGTTTCGTGATTTGATTTCATAATGAACATAATCGATTTTTAGAATGAAAGTACTAGATTAGAACGGTTAGGCTTGGATCATGCGCTACATGTTGCCTTCGCTGTTGTGTTTGTGTTTGCAGTTGTTCCTGGGGCTTTTTGTTGCTATGTCTTATAAGGAAAATGCAATATCTATAGCACTGGTTTTATGTCTCGCATGAAAGATGGGTGCATTAAAACCTCTGAAAATTCCATTTATGGAACTGTGATAAGCTCATTGAGTGCGCCGTTGTTAAATCTTTTAATCGTTATTTGTTTGATTAACTAATGCTAGTACTTATTTGATTAATGTTGTGCAGGATATTTTGTTGGGGGATGGTGTGAGTAGTCAGTGGAGATTTGATGTTTTTTTGTTAGGCTTTTTTTGCATTGTGCATTTGTTGCTGTATCCTGGTTATAGCTAAATACAACTGGCTATATTTACTTATATGTGCGACTGTTTCGCCTTGTAACTTGTTTATCATATGTTGCTCAGTTTTGTTGGTGTTTTGCTAATCTTTATTCCATAGCTCTTGATCAACATTATGCTTATTTTAAATGCTCTCTGGTATCAGGTGATTTGGTAATAGTGATGTATTTTTCTGGATAAATTAAATTTCTGCATGTTGATTGAGCAGCTTGGCTTAGGACAATCGGCATGTTTAGGCTATATGTTGTCACAGTTAACTTTAAATGATCTCTTTGGTTATATGATATATTTTTGCTCGTCTTTAGTTCAATTCTGTATCATATGAGTTATGGTATTGTGGATTGCTATAAGAAGTCTTCTGATCTTATTTCATCATGTCCAGTTGATTTTTATGGTTTGATTGGGAAAACATGAATGCAAAACCTAAGAGAAGGACGGTCAAGGAGAATGGAGATGCAGGGGAGGACTTGGTACTTGCAACTTCTATTGCTAATGGTGAAGATTTGGGGCCAATTGTCAGGCATGCATTTGAAATGGGTCGGCCTGAGGCTCTCATGCATCAGCTCAAGATTGTGATGAAGAAGAAGGAAGTTGAGATTGAGGAGCTCTGTAAGACACATTATGAGGACTTCATTCTTGCTGTTGATGAACTTCGTGGTGTTTTGGTTGATGCAGAAGAACTGAAAGGGGAGCTCTCTAGTGACAATTACAGATTGCAAGAAGTTGGAAGTGCACTCTTAATCAAGGTTGAGGAATTTCTGGAATCATATGCTATTAAAAAGAATATTTCAGAAGCTATAAGTATGTCTAAGAACTGTGTGCATGTACTAGAACTTTGTACAAAATGTAATGGTCACATCTCCAAGGGACAGTTTTATCCTGCTTTGAAAACCTTGGATTCTATTGAGAAAAATTATTGCAGAGTATTCCTGTCAAGACACTGAAAACAGTCATTGAAAAGACATACCAATAGTTAAATTGCACATTGAGAAGAAAGTAGGCAGTCAGTTTAACGAATGGCTTGTTCACATAAGAAGCTCTGCAAGAAGTATTGGGCAAACTGCAATAGGATTTGCTGCTTCAGCACGACAGAGGGATGAAGAAATGCTAGATCGTCAAAGGAAGGCCGAAGAACATTGTGCTTCTGGATTGGTAGATTTTTCTTACACACTTGATGTTGAAGAGATGGATGAAGACTGCATTCTGAAGTTTGATCTTACGCCTCTATATCGGGCATATCACATAAATAAATGTCTTGGAACACAGGAGCAGTTCCGTGATTACTACTATAACAACAGAATGCTGCAACTTAATTCAGACCTGCAGGTGTCATCATCACAGCCTTTTGTTGAGTCTTACCAATCATTCTTTGCCCAAATAGCAGGCCATTTTATTGTGGAGGACCGTGTTCTGAGAACTGGAAGTGGACTACTAGTTGCTGATCAGTTGGAAGCTATGTGGGAGAATGCTGTTAGCAAGATGACATCTGTGTTGGAAATGCAGTTTTCAAATATGGACTCGGCCACCCATCTCTTCTGGTAAAGGATTATGTAACTCTTTTTGGGGCGACTCTTAGACAGTATGGCTATGAAGTTGGCCCACTTCTTGAATCTCTAGACAAGAGTGGGGACAAATACCATGAGTTTCTTCTGGAAGAGTGCAGGCAACAAATCAGTCAAATTATTGGCAATGACAGTTATGAACAAATGGTGATGAAAAAAGATAGTGACTATGAGAATGTTCTTGCTTTTCACCTTCAAAGTTCTGATATCATGCCTGCATTCCCATATGTTGCTCCATTTTCTGCCATGGTACCAGATTCCTGCCGCATTGTGAGATCATTCATTAAGGGTTCAGTTGATTACTTGTCCCATGGGGTACATATTAATTCTTTTGACATCGTAAAGAAGTACTTGGACAAGCTCTTAATTGATGTACTGAATGAAGTTCTACTTAACACCATCAGTGGCGGCAGTATTGGGGTTTCACAAGCTATGCAAATTGCAGCAAATATAGCTTTTCTTGAAAGATCTTGTGATTTTTTTATTCGACATGCTGCTCAATTATGTGGGATACCTATTCGATCTGTTGAAAGACCTCAAGCTAGTTTGACAGCAAAAGTAGTTTTGAAAACCTCAAGGGATGAAGCCTATCTTGCTTTGCTGAACTTGGTAAACACCAAACTGGATGAATTTATGGGGCTAACTGAAAATATCAATTGGATATCTGAAGATACACCTCAAAATGGGAATGATTACATCAACGAGGTGTTTATATATCTTGATACCCTCTTGTCCACAGCTCAACAAATTTTGCCTCTTGATGCACTCTATAAGGTAGGCACTGGGGCTCTTGAACATGTCTCCGACTCTGTGGTGGCAGCATTTCTCAGTGACAATGTCAAAAGGTTCAATGTCAATGCAGTGATTGGTTTGAACAATGATTTAACGATTTTGGAGTCATTTGCAGATGAAAGATTTCACAGCACTGGTTTGAGCGAAATATACAAGGATGGCAGCTTTAAAGAATGTTTGGTTGAAGCAAGACAATTGATAAATCTTCTGATGAGCAGCCAACCAGAGAGCTTCATGAATCCTGTGATTAGAGAGAAAAACTATAATATGTTGGATTATAAGAAGGTGGCTAGTATCTGTGAGAAATACAAGGATTCTCCAGATGGCATTTTTGGAAGCCTCTCAAGCAGAAACACTAAACAAAGTGCCCGGAAAAAATCTATGGAAGTTCTGAAAAAGAGGTTGAAAGACTTCAATTAGTTTTTTTGTTACATATCTGCATCAGAGTAGGATTTACAGCTTTTTCTTTCATATCATTTTCATTGGTATTTTCAGGGTGAACATGTTTTGCATCTGAAGCTCTTTTAACCTATTTGATGAGGCCCCCTTCCTGCATGATGTTACATTTGCATGAGCTCATTCAATCATTTAACCAATGCTATCTCTGTGTTCTTTTGCACCCATTCTTTTTTTTTTTTTTGGTCACTTCATGACAGAATGGTTTACTTTGCTGAAAGCTTGTGAAACTGAAACCAAGTCTCGACCATTGGGATGCTTCTTCTAACGATAGATGCAGTTGATCTACAGTAAGTTGAAGTATGGTGCCAGTTATAAGATGCATTTTAATCACCATTCTTCTACACTGGAATTCATAACCTTTGGAGATGTAAAAAATTATTGGTGTGCTATTAGTACAGGACTCATTTAAGGTTACTTTAAATAACTCATCTAAATAATTCTTTAAAAAAATTATCTATGTATCAATTTTGGTACTCTTAAGATGATTTTTGCTAAACTATCTTGAAAGAGAGACGTTCTAATACTCTAAATTGAGAGCATTAACAGTCCGCCACGTGTCCTCACTAGAGATGGACATATTAACATTTGGATTCTATTAAACCATAATTATAACACAATATAACTCTAATATCTCATATTAAAAGAAACTTTAAAAATATTTATGTCATAATAAAAACTTCTGAATAACTTAGTTGGCATAATTCAAATGCCAACTTACATTAAACTTGAAAATAGAATATGAAAAGTCTTAAAATATCAAAAATCATAAACTAATATCCAAACTTCAAGAGTTATAACAACTAATTAAAACTTTACTAAGTCTTCAATTCTAGTTATCATAAATTTATGCTCTTTTAAAAATCAATAGGAAAATTGGCTCTACTATTGTCATCCCATAATCTACTTATACATTGTAGCCTGATGGATCAAACACTATAACTTCTTCATCTAATTTTGAAAAACAAAAACAATCAGCGTAAGGTCTAGTACGCCAAACCACAATCACATTTGCATGAATAAACATCTCATGAATTTATATGCAACATAGAAACATATGTAGCAATTATAGGTTAGTATCTTTAATTAGCTAAACAGTCGACACAATTTAGTACTATTTGCAACCGATTCTAATCCTAGAGTAACTCATGACTCCATAAAACACAGATACAAATATACTTAGATACTTACATATTATATATATGTATATATATATAGGTGTTTGGTACTCCCATATACTCAGGGTACCGTATTCATACGACTCATACTACTCATAAAACTATCATAATCATCTCCATGCACAACTCCACTCGAGATAATGCCATACACAAATTATCAAGGTGCTATCCTAGTGACAGGGTACTCCCAATCCACTAGACTAGCCAAACACAAACAACAAGAAATTTAAAGTCGAATAGCATTAAGTTCATTTGCAGTTTCTAAGCTTACATTCACAAACAACAATCAAGGTAAGGATGTACTTAATACAATGTTTGAAATAGGTAACTTAGCTTCACCAGAAACACTTGAACACAATCAAACGCTAACTTAAAACTTGATTTAAACATGAAAACATATTTTTAAGGTTATATAGCCTCCTAAATTGTTAAGAACTATAACTACTCTAGGTATAAATAAGTCTTACTACTTAGATTTAGGAGAACTAGATATAAAACTAAAGATTAAGGTGTTTAGGAAGACCAAAAGAAGGTTTACAAGATGGTTACACATTCCCTTTGATGGTTACTTTTGTGATAGTGGGCATGATAGCCTTGGGAAGAAAAGAAAACATGATATGCTCCTATCACACCCATTATGGGGGGCGTGACCTCCATCACGGGTGTGATAGGGGTGGTAACGGCCATTATGGCCTTTGTCACGGTCGTGATTGGTTTTGACTTGCCAACTCGAGGGGATCATGGCCTTGTTACAGCCGTGACCCTCTTTTCGTACCTTATTCGCTTCAAAACGCAAAAAACTCTAAAAGAAAATCTTTTTGTTGATCTTAAACCATGCAAACTCTAGAAAGGAAACATCTTTTCACATATAAAGTATTATGTAAGCGTGGTACTTGAATTTTCCTTATCTTTTGAAATCAATAATGCAACTATCAGTAAGTTGATTTAAGGTTTTCCAATCTCTTACCAACAACAAAAAAACATTAAATACAATGACACATATTCATACAAGACAACTCCTTCAAATCAACAAAGGATTGAGAAGACGAAAACTTACCTTATATTTGCCTATATGAGTTCTCGGAGTAAGATAATCTTGAAAGAAAGTCCTATGATCTTACTCCTTGTGAAGCTGTTCAGAGAAGAAGATATGTTTCTTTTAGGTGAAGGTTAATAATACTTATTTTTTTATTATATTTCGGTGGACTATTTTGCTTTTTATTTAACAGCATATGATATCCTTACCTTTTTATTATGATTTATTCATTTTTATTTTACAGATGCCTTTTCTAGTATGTTCTGGCTTGTGTTACGACGCTAAGAGTAAGAGGGCTTTGTCTTAAATTTTTGTGTTTACATCTATTAGCTTAACATTTGATTTTGACATGTCCAAAATGGTTTGGTGAAGGGAGGCCAGCTATTTGCGGATAGCTTATTTTGCTAACCCGCATCTGCCGATATCTTGGATCCTTTCCGATCATCTTATTCATGCCCATCTTGTAGGCATGCAATAACACAAGATCCCTTGTTGAGTTGTTTGTAGGATAAACAAATATAGTACGTTCTTTTGTACTCATCATGTTTTGAATCGCTCGATTTTCGGTTACGAATAGTTAAGATCTCTCTCTCTCCCAACTTCATGGTAAGCTTATGTTATCGGCAAATAAGCCTTCTGTTTTGCTCATTAAATTTCTGCTTAAACCTGGTAATTTTCTTGTGGCATTATCCTTGTTCGTTCTGTATACGCAACGTCGGAGAGTGTTTGATTCGGCAATAAACTGATGCATACTTATAGTCTAGTGGGATCCTGCTCGGATCTTTCCTCCCCATTACATTAATTCCTCCATTGGCTTAACAGTATTAGCTTAAAAGACTAGTAGTTCCTTTATCTTTTGAAATATATTTTATATTTCCTTATTTTTATTTATAACAGAAGTATACATATATATGTATATATATATTTGTATTTTCATATTTTTAGTATCTTTCTTGGCAAATACAACTTGATATATATATATATATATTATATATTTATTAAAGACAGTGGTGGATTGGATCTTATCATTGCTTAGTAATGGGCGGATGGCTAGTCTAATTGGATGTTAGGCTTATATGTTCTTATAGGACACAGGCACAAGAAGTACCTGTATATTCAACTTTTGATAATTAATGACTAATTTTTTTTCTTTAATTTAGTATTTATTTCGTCAATATGGTTTCAATTTAGTATTTCAATCAATGGAGAAGTTAACAATTGTAATTTATTTATTTATTTAACTTTTGTCACTTTCTGATGTCTAAACTTTAGTTTTAATTGCATTCTAATGTTTATAATTTAGATTTGCTTCATTTTAGTTTCTTCCCTAATTAATTGATTAAAAACTTTCTTTAAACTTTCCTTAATTAATATGTTATTTTAAAAATTGAAATAAATATTTATATTTTCAATTACATATAACGCTAGGATGTGATGTTCGATTTTAGAAAACTTTATTTTGTTGGAAGCTCAAAAGATGTAGTGTTGTTTGAGAATAGTATTCAGTATTTGTCATTTGATATTTTGAACTAAGTTAAATTGAAAGGGTCATAAAAAATAAACCAAATATCTTTTGACCTTGAAAATGCTAATTTTTAAATTTGTTAAACAATATACTTTCACATAGTATTTAGGTATTGATTTTTCAAATATTATAATTCTATAACTTGCAAATGAAACATTGTATGTCTAGAGCTTATAGCCATTGAAAAGTTTATGTTGCAAATTATTAAAAAATTATTAATTTGACTGAAAATTATACGTTAAAAACTATTCTTTTTCAAACATATTGCTTACACATATCATTTGTAGTTTGAAACTCATTATTGTTTTGATATTGTAATCATTATAAAATTTCAATAATTGTACAATTACTATAAACTTATAATTTTACAATCATATTAGTGATATGCGAATATACAAATTAAGAAAAAAATAAAAAAAAAATTAAGTAAAATCATCAAATAAAGAACATATTTACAAAATATAATGGTCATTTAATTAAAAATAAATAAATTCATAAAAATAAATTGTAATGAAGGATTTTGAACCATGACTTAAAGCTCAATTTGCTCTTAAACTCATAATGACCTTAGCTGAACACCCTATCCTTGTTGCCTAACCACTAATGGAAGTGAGAGGAAAATATTGATGTTGTATTTTCAATTGTGCTTCTAAGCCCAATATTAGCCCACCACATTCTTCTCATTAGAGATAGAAATTAAGTTATTACAACTAGAGCTATGAAAAAAGACCGTAGCTTGTGGGTTGACTCATTTACCTACTTTGAAAAAAGATTGCGACCAATTTTTTTCGGCTCCTTTAAAAGTGGGCCAAATTCGCCATGCTAGTTTAACTCATGTGTCGAAGCAGACTTGCCCATAATGAGCTAGGTCAGGCCACGAGCTGAAACATAAAAATGAGAAAAAGAAAAAAAGAGAAAAAATTTAAGAACAAGAATAATGTAATAATATATTAGTGATTACTTATGATATGTTATGGAAGAAGATAGATTGATACATGTGCCACAAGCATTATAATATCTTTTTAAAGTATATATTTATTGATCTAAACATCTTCAATAAATCATTTAAAAAACTTGTTTTTATAAATAGGTAATCAAGTAATAAGATTAATCATTAATATAAATAACTCTAAAATATATAAATATTCTTTTTCACATAAACTAACATAAAAAATAAAAATTCAAAAATAAAAAAATAAATTCATTCTAGCCGGCAGGCCGACCCATTTAGCCCACGAGCTGAAGTAGGCCAGGCCTAGACCTAGAAATTTTGGCCCATTTAAAAGTGGGCCAAAATGGCCTGAAACATTTGACTCACAGGCCGAAGTAGGCTGACCTAGCCCGCTGGGCTCGTATACCTATCTCTGATCACAACATGTGATACCCATGTAAAATATTGCATTAGACTATATTCTAACATATAGGTTGTATTCCCTAAATCCCTATAGATATCAGAGAATTAGAGCAACGTGTCTTACATAAAATTTGTCTACCTCTTCCTGTAAATACCCCTATGATAAGCAAGATAAGGGAGGATCTAATCATTTTCAATCGTTTACTATCCCATCTATATACATTGACCAAATTGTAGGTCCAAGTGACATAAAAAACTATGCTCTCATGCATTCTTTCTATATTAATATATTTTCCTTTCCTTAAAGTACTCTACTAACTTGAATGTTTAAGTGCTCAAGTAGAGATTACCCTCGACATCTCTTATATCTTTTGTGCTACTTATGCAAATTAACTTCACTTACATGGCTAGAGGATTTAAAATTTTAATCCTTGGAGATCGTTGATGAGAATATAGCACTAACATACCCAAAATCATGATTACTCCAAACCTAATAGTAATTAGACAGGATTGAATGAAACTTACTTTATTTTCCCCTTATTCTTGAAATTCTTGATTGGTGGCAAACACTTTGTAGAGGGTCATTTTGGTAATTAGGTTTTTAGCTCAATTTGATGCCTAAAGGTGGGCAAGTGAGTTATGGCCTATGGGTCGACCCATTTAACCAATCGCCTCTAATCAGAGCTACCAAGTCTTACAATTTATAAACCTATATTTTATCCTCTACTCGGTTAAATAAGCAAGTATACCTATCATTTATTAGTATAGATCAGTATAAGGTCGTCTCCACAGGGAACAGTTATAAGCATTAGTATTGATTAGGTCTATTTAGATGGTCTATTTTTCATCTGTATCTGTATCTTTTTCAAAATGATATTGGTAAATACATCCGATTTGTATATATATTTTATCTATATTTGATCTATTTGATTTTTTGATAAGAACAGCCAACTTTTTTTTTTTTATCTATATCTATTTCTTGATAAATAATTTTCTACAAAAAAGTTTGAAAAAAGTATTTGTATCTGTCAGAAAAAGCCAAACAAATGGACCTTAAATTTTCTATTATCTTGCGGTCGAATGATTGAGTTAAATTAACTGAATTTAAATTAAAAACTAAACTACACTAATTACCAATATATTAGGTAGAACTAAAAAATTAATCACAATAACAAATTCAATACACAGCAGGTTTACTTTACCATATCAACATGATTTATAAAAGTTGTTCTTCCAATTAATCATTATCTGCTGAAATTCTTGAATCATGAGTATTCTTCTTTGAAATACTCCATTCTAACCTTAATTGCATTCACTAGAATCTCTCCTAACAAATGGACATATTAAGATTGCTTTAATCTTAATTAAAATTCTTGTACTTCACCAAACAAGTAGCATACTTCCTATTAATATCTCTACTAACAGGAGTAGTATGTTCTAGTAAATCAGATCTACTCAGTGGATTCATTTCTCAACATCCTCCACTGAGATCTAATGCAAGACCGTTTGTGCACTACACTATCTTGACTATAATGGAGTTTAATTTACCTGAATTAACAATTAGCAAGTCGCATTCATCTAACTTCGCACATTCATGTTAATATGATTTAGTAAATCTTAATTTATTACTCACTCATGATGGAAAACAAACATGAACACATAGAAAACTTAATTAAAACAAGATAACACTAAAAGAATAAAGAAAGAAGGAAACCCCTTTTTGAATTCCATGGTGACGAAGTCTGATGATACAAATTCTATAATAGGTCTTCGTCTCTCTTGAGTCTTGAAGACGATTATTACTGATGGAGTCTGAAATTAATAGATTAGAAACTTACAAATTCTAGAAAATCTTAATGGATGCTAATCATGAACAGGTATAATGAAAAGACACTGAAATTACTCTCTATCTCGTAATCTCTTATCCTAATAATTGCAAAACTATTTATACTCCCACTTGGATGCCCATTTGAACTTAACTCGTGTAATTGGAGTTTCATACGTGTCCCTTGTTCACATTGATATAGAAAATGCTTTAAAATATCCAAACAGGGCTGATCATACCCTTCATCATAGGGAGTGATCGTCGTTGTTTGGCTCATCATTTTCCACAACAGCATTATTGATAGGAAAAGGCATATTCTCCTTATCAGACATCCATCACGCTCGTTGCTAATCCCATGATGATCTTGAATGGTCATCTTTTCCTTGATAATGGCCGTGATTGAACTTATTATAGCTATTGATTTCAAACTTATATTTCATAACTGTTACGCCCTGAGGGTACCTTAGTAGTAGTAAACAAGTCACACTTGAATACTATCATTAGATTACCTTCAAAGAATGACAGGTTTTAAAACAACAGGATCTTTTAGTTGCTTAATAAGAAATAACAAATATATGAAAGAAATAACTTAGTGAATAAACATTACAGAACTATTACAAACCATATAGTTCTTTTGAAGTACACAACTAAATAATCTATTCTAATAGTACATAACCATTAAACTAAAATATAACCGTAGACTTCCAGCTCCTAAGCTCTTACCAGAGCCATATTCCTGGAAGTGACTAACCATGGTCGTAAAGTAAACCTGAAAAGACTGTTGGAGTATGAGCGAAACCACAGCTCAGTGAATAACCAGACATATCATACATCATACAAGTTATTAGCAAATCATATGCAATGCAAGCACTCAACCATATGTACAGATAGCTTGGATGATCTAGAATCCAAACAGGAAAAAGATTTACGCCCTCTTTTTAAGGGTTGAAGAACCATACTTTATGACCGACCTGCCCAGGAGAGACTAAGTACACAGGAGAATCAACGATTTCTCGGTTTAGGGTTATCACTTTGAATATAATCGATTAAACTAATCATCTCCTGCAATCCCCTTAGAAACTCCCTAAGCATTAATCATTTCAAAGTGATACTACGGGTGGCGTTCTTTGGTACCACTTAGTTCCCGTAGAACCGACAGACCAAAGAATACCTTGGAAGAACTAACACATTAGAACAACCAAGCATAAACAGAGATCCGAAATATTAATACGTAGCAGGCTGCCACCCCAATATATATGCAATAATGCAATTCATGCAATGCATGATCAGATTATTTTGTTAAGCCAAAAATTCTTAATCAATTTCACGGCGACCATACATTACACACAATCATCCTTATATTACTTCACAACATCAAATCATTGCATTATCGCTTATGTAAGGATATCTTAACAATCATACAATCAAATCACAATATACTTTCAACAAAACATTCGTTTACTTATCTTTGCATTACATATTCAACTACTTACAAGCACAAACAGTATAATATGACTGAATTACTCACCTGCTCATACTGACTTAGTCGTAGTAATCAGCTGGTAGATCCTCTAGTGTATCAAAGTCACCTATTAAGATGAATAAAGTATTCATCAATATATTAAATTCCTATACGTGACTAGTGTCCTAGACTCGATATTTATCAAGTTTTGGTAGTGACTATTACTAATATTATGTTAATCTATACTGATCTCAATATAGAAAATTATAGTTATTTATTATTACTTAGTGTTGTCGAGTTTCTCCTATTTTATCTCGCATAATTATTTCGTTATTTTTAAGAGTTACATTACTCAAAAATTTAACTTATTTCAATTTCTATTCTTACCTATTTTATCTATTTAGAACAAATATTTTACTAATACTAACTCTTATTAACACTAAATATTTGTCTTAAATTCTAGGGTTTTAAAAATTATTAGATATTAATCTAAATATGCTTGAATACTTGTATTTACTTAACTATCTATAAATTCCTATATTATCATATATATATATATATATATAATATAATCAGTAGGTATATTACAATATATATGTATATATATTTTGTTTGTTCTAAAAACTAGCTTTCGTTGAAGAAATTTGGCTGTACGCCGGCTTAAGGCCGCCGACTTTCAAACCCAGGTGCCGGTGTAGACTTGATTTCGAGAATTATTTCACAAGAGTTGCACTGGCTTTGAAAGCTGTCGGCTTTCAATGTACACCGACCCTATGCCGTCGGCGTAAATCTCTAGGTAGTCGGCTTACACTCAATTTTTACGTGCAAAATAATTTTTACATAGCCTCTGATCAGTGTAAGCCGTCTTTACGCTGCCGGCCTATCCATGTAAGCCGCCGGCGTTGAGTGATTACACTACTGGCTTTAAGACAGTGTTGGTACTATTCATCATCTTCCTCACTGATCCGATTCATGTTCTTTAAATTTTCCACGTTAAAAACATTGCTAAACCATTTGTAAGTGTTTATATAACTTATACATAGTCAAATAACAACTCTTAACACTTCTATATACATATATATTTAGATCTCAATTCTTACTAAAACATAGCTAGGGTTTCGAATTTTTACCTCGTTTGAGCCGATCCGATGGAATTCGAAGCTTGTAGTTGCATTTATTACGTTCCTAAGATTATTAAAAGTCAGTTATAAAGCTTAGATTTGAAAGAAAATCATTTGAATCACATCAACTTACCTTTGAACTTGTATTCAAAGGTTTTTAGTATTGTTTTTCCTTTGATCCGAACTTGAATGTTTTGTTCGGTTTGATTTTTGTTTCCAGGTGGTTTTAGTTGCTAATTGAGAGTGGATTCGTTCTGGAAATTTGAGAGATAATGTAGTTTGTTTGTTTCTTCATTAAGGTCATTAAACACACATATATATAGAAGAAAAGAAGAGGACTTCGGTTGTGGTTTTTCCTCCGATTTTTCCTTTGATTTTGGCTGTGTTTGATTTGTTATTTTCATTGCAATTAATGCTAGGTTGAGTTGGCAACTAATGATTGGTATTTGAGGTTGATTTGTTTGACAAATTGTGTGAATTATTGGTGATTTTCGGCTCCTCTTTTCTTCCATAGCTTTCCCACCGATTTTGCACCGAATACAAATATATATATACTAATTATTTAATTGAGTTTTAAGATAATTTAACGAGTTATACGAGTACAAATTAGCTAATATTTGGGAGTTTTTGTATAAAAATATGTTTATAGGGTTATACAAAACTCTTAGATTATCAAATAATACAATTTTTAGTTTTATATATACGTGGTTAATTAATTGTATAATTTTATCTCCCGTGATTAAGATTTCTTAAGCTCATTAGGTCAATTTTTGTTTTAGGCTTCAATAGCTTAAGAAAACTCGAATTATAACAATAGTGTAATTCGATTATTTATTTGAAATCTAGATCTTGAATTATTCAACGGTTTATGGTTTTGTTGGGTATTTATAATCCTAACGGTTTATCTTTAGGTCAGCGTTTTCTATCTATAAGCGTAAATAATCGTTTACTTAGTATTGTACTTAATACAGAAACTAAACTATATATATCTTTAGTTTTGATACTTAACGTGAAATCTTATTAGTAGCTATTAATTTTAACTAGAAATCTTGAATTTAGGGTTTAAGTTTGAGTCTAAGCTCATTACTACTCGTTGTTCTAATCTCGAATCATTATCGAGATAAAAAACAATAATTTAATCTCTTTATTTATATTTTTCTATTTAAATCTTATTGTATATCAGGTTTCAGGTTTAAATTTTAGATTTTCTTTTAATCATATCTTGAATTATTCATTCAAGATATGAAATCTCGTTTTTAGTATCAACTAGGGTTAAAGAAATTCTTTATTCGAATTCTAAATCTTTTATCTAACCAAATTCTAAATACTGATCTATTCTTAGACTTTAATTAGAATATAAATCTATTATCTAGTTCATACAATCTATTATAAAGTCGTGTACTAATGTGGAAAATTCCGGGGTTTACAATAACGCCTATGATCATGCATGATTGATTTGTTCCTTTGCACCAAAGTAGGTAATTTGCAATGATGTAATTCAAAAATCACCTGAAATGAATATGTATAATAATTAAGTACCAATTTTTAAATAATTCCTCTAAATAAGTGCTAAATTGTACTTAATATCCTAAAGAAATCATGAATAATTTATGTCTATCAACTTTTCCGCACTTAGGCCTTGCTTGTCCTTAAGTAAGAAGTTGATAAAAACATTAAAAATCATGGGAAAGACATGGCACCAACTCTCACAATGTTGTAAACTTAAGATTTAACATTATTAGCTCTTAAGTGCTTCATTCATTAAGATAAAGTTGCAAAGTTAATAATGATAAGTCAGCCTTTACCCTTATTGTCGAAGTAAGCTTCTAATACAGAAGTGAATCATACAACCATAAGTATCACAAAAGGAAATTCAAGTATTTTCTCCTTACACCTTATTTTCATTTAGTTCTCTACCAATTCATAATTAAACCCCTTAATGAAAGCATGGACATCAACTTATCCCTAATTTTCCTTCCTTGATTTCCTTCTTTTTTTATTATATAAATATATATAATAGCATGTATCTACACTGTACATTGATATATATATATATATATATAATACACACACCTATCTATAATGCAAAAATGAACAATACACACTTTATGGAATAGTACTTATAAGACAGTATAAATACTTAAGATAACAAACATGACAATTTCCTAAACAACACTTATAAGTCTTATTGAAATGTATATAAAACAAAAAAATAACACAAAAGGATACGTGCTTGTTTAACATCTCAAGCTTGACATTATAATTGTTACTAGAATTTGATTCAGCCACTAGAAACTTTTACTTGCTCCTTAGGATTTGTCTCTATATTACCCAATAGGGATGAAAAGTTTTTCTCAGATAGCAACTTGTCTATTTGACCAACTTGGTTTTCTAAGTTATGGATGGATGCCCCATGATTCCTTAAAGCAACTTGATCACACTTTTTCTATATGTCCTTTTTTTTAGTCTCTTTTTAAATTCCTTTAATCAAGTATATTTTAACTGACTAGTGTACTGGGTGCATGTGCACTAATAATATATCGGTGAATATCGAGTCATGTCCACAGGGAGTAGGGAGTAGCTATCAACTGTATCAGTTCTAATTGTAGCTAGGCAAATCAAATTTGTTTCTCTTTTTGGATTTTTTTTTTATATATATAACTAAACCGTAGAAAAATCTTGGATTTCAAACACCTCTAAATTGATTAGGTTAAGATCTAATAGATCTAAACAACCAATTAAATGTATACTATGACCAAATTATGATTGCAAATCCGAATTGTCAATGGGTTCAATATTTTCAATCAATTAAGCATAAGATAACAACTTCTTTTCCCAAAGCAAGTTATTATCCTAAATTAACTAATCAATGTTCCCTATTCGTAGAAAAGTGATTAATTGACTAATTTATATCAATTACCAAACCTGAATCGAATTAAAACCCATATGTCTATGTGATATGTAATCCGGATTAGCTATTCACAGGAACGATTAGAAAAGAATTTCCCAATTGCAATCCTAATCTAACATGAATTCGAGAATCAATCCAAAATACATGAATAGTGAAATAGTATTAACAACTTGAAAATAAACAATGGTTCAATAAAAAATAGGGAACATTAATCAAGTTCAGATCAACAACTCAGAACCAAATAAAGCACAAAAGAATCAAGCTTTCAACACCATGCAAAACATGAATATGAGATAAAGAACAAAATCAATTTGTCAATGAAATCTTGTTCTTGAATTCACATTCAAATGACGTCTTCCACTTGAATCTGATGTGGAATCTACAAAAAAAAAAAATAAATAAAACCTCTTTAGTGTTCTAAACCCTAATTTAGATCTAGGAGCTATGAAGAAAATGAGAGGAATTGGTACCTATGGTTTCTCATCCCCACAACAAGAAACAATAAGAGAATATATATAAGAAAGGTTACAGAGCACATAGGACGGTGGTCAACACTGGCGGGTGTACATGTAAATCTAGCTGGCATTCGTTTACAATTTTGATTTGCAAGAGCTGCAGTTGAATGTACACTATCTTCAACACGGCAGCATAATACATCTAGTGGCCGATGTTCATTTAAAACAAAAATGTCTAGAGGCAAAATCATCGGTGGTGTTTGGGCAGTGTTAAAGCGGTGTAGGTCTACACCGGCATGTATGCTAGTCCGGCGTATGTTGTAATTTTGAACGCTAGTGAGAATTTGCTTGTAAATGCTGGCAGTGTTGTTTATTGCGATGAAGGCTGGCACTCTTCATATTCAAGGCCAACGGTGTTGAACTTATATTGGCTGATGTTTGTTTGTTTCTTCTTCAAAATTGCATGAATCTTCTCCAATTTTCTTGAATTTGTTGTATAAGTCCCCAATGACCTAAAATAACAAAACAAACACAATTAAGTACCATTTCCTTAGGATTTCTATAAAATCTATAATAAGTTTTTCATGATTTGTTCAATAAAAATTTAGTAAAATATGACTTTATCAACTCCCCCACACTTGAACTTTTGATTGCCCTCAAGCAAAGTAAATATGAACAAGAAATGAAATATTTCATAGAGAGTACAAAATTTTAACTTTCACAATTCAAGCATCCTTTCCTTTTTCTTATTCATGAATTGCTTTGTTAGTGCCTCCCGCTCTAACCAAACTGGATACATATAATTAGATTACTACAATCAAAATTTAGCAACTCATCTAGACAAAACAAACTTTAATCCCAGTTTTTAGCAAAAGATTTATCTGTCTAAAAGTAAATACATAGTCCAATAAGGAAAAACTCCAATTTAAACTTCATTGGACATTTAGCAAGCATATACTCTTAGCAACATAGAATGAAAGCATATGGTATCTACTCTTTCCTTAGAATTTATTCCTCTTTATCATAAGTCTCATTTCATTTGGAGCTTTTGCATTCATTTCTTTTTATTTTCATACAAGCACTTATTCTTTTTTTTTTTTTTTAAAGTTCAAGTATTGAACTTCTACCTTTTCTCCTTTCTCATTATAGTGAGTTCATTGAGTTGGCATATCAGAGTTCATCACTCAAGTGACTAGGTTCTAAAGGACCCCTAAGTACCTTTCCTCACTATAAACCCCCAAGTTTTATGTTATCTTTAAATCGAAACCAGAAGTCAACCGAAAACCCTACGGTCAACAAAACCCTTGTAGAACCTAGCAGTTTAAGTTTGGCAATCCCACGGTCCTAACTTGTGTAGAATAGATGTAAGATAAGTGTGTAGAATAGTTCACAATTATATAAGGATGTTTAAAAATATCTGATTGGTTAAAATTTGATCCGTCTCGAACCCGAACAGATACTGGTTTTGAAAAACATGTCCCGGGGTTCAAAATATTAAAATATTCCATTGACACCGTTAGACTCGTAAAAATATAAGGTTTTCAAAAATATCAGTTTTATAAATTTTCGGTAACTAAAAATATCGGATTCGTACTTTTAAGCATATTTTTCTTACTACTGGTATATTTATGTCTTGTACACTATTCATTGTACGACTCTATATTATTCATACTATCTCTATTTTTCACTATTCACTCTTACACACTATCATACCTATATCACTACTTTTTACATTTCCAATACACTTTTATCACATCTATTTTACACATTATTACTTTTAATACACAAAATTACAAAAGATAAAATCTCTCCTTCTCTCCTTTCCTCTTGGCCAGCACCCCCTACTGCCTCTCTTTCTCTATTTTATCTCAATTTTTAATTTAATTAAATCACTCAAAATCCTCTCCTCATTTTCCTATAAATACCCTCATCTTCTTTCACTTCATTCACACATCCACTATCCATAAATTTACTACCAAAAACTCTCTCAAATTCTTCATATTATTGTTGTTATTATGCTTCCATATTTATGTCTAACTAAATATATCTATGTAGCTATATTTATCTTTTAAAGCATATAAGCTCACATATTATTGCAATTTATTCATTTTCATGTTTTAAGACTAATCTTTCTAGTCTTAGACTTGTCCTCATCAAGTCAAAATAACTTTTTCTTTCTTTTCTTTTCTTTTCTTTTCTTTTATATTGGGACAGAATTTATTATTTGTCCCGGGAGCCTTGATGAAGCTAAGACTCCAAATATTTGAACTTATATTATGTTGCTTATTATTTTGTTAATTTCTATTTTTTTTTTCTTGTAAATATCATCATACTCATGCTTATATTCATGATTTTTGTCTAAAATACAAAGATAGAAACTAAACTTTTCCAAAATAAATTCATGTTACAAGAATTTCTAAATGAAGCTTAGGATTTTGTATTAACAAACTTTACTTTCCCAAAAATCAAAGAGAACTTACCATGATTTAGCAAAACTATTCTATTTTGAAAAAAGTCTTTTCAAAAACCCTAAGAAGGCTTGTTTTTGCTAAATTTATTTTAAATGTTGATAATTTTTTGTTATACAAATTTTTCTTAAAAAAGAAATTTAAAAGAAACTCCCTAACAAAGAAATAAACAAGCTTTGAGTCAAGTTAGAAGATTGTCAAAACAATACTTGAGAAATTATAGTGCAAACAACACTAGTGAAAGATTTTTCTAAAGAAAAATTTAAAAGTTTATTTTTATAAAAACCACCCAAGAAACTACTAAATAGAACATAAAGATACTCATTTCAAAATAAACTAAAAAGTTATGGTTTTATCTCAAGGATTTACAAAAGGATTAACTTTTGATTTTTCACACTTTCAAAAGACATTGTTTTTCATAAAGTCATAATTTAGATAACAAAACTCGAATCATGCATGAGATATGAGTTTATATATGCATAAAAGAGTTTTTCAATCTATATTGATAATTAAGTAATTATCAAAGAATTTTTTAATGAGTTAAGGTTTGAAATGATTGTTTTTAAGCTAGGATTTTCATAGTGAATCTAGTCACCTATGTTTTTCGACCTAAAAGACCTTTTTTGATAGAAATAACCTTAGAAATGGATAGATCTTTTTGAATAGGTAGAAAAAGGTATATAATATGCATAATTCTGAGTTAGAATGCGAAAGTTATAGCCATTTTAAGTTAGAATTGTCTTCCATACGAATTTTGATGTACTTAATGACATAGTTTTGTGAAATTTCAATAGAACTATAAAAAAATACTCACTGTGGGTATTTTCTTGTTTAGATGATTGTGAGGAAGATCTCCCATATCCAGAAGACTACTTTGACTGAAGACTAGTGAACCCATGGCCAAGTGAGTTTTATTTCCATAACTTATCTTACTTGATTGTGCTTGTAGTCTAAAAGCACTAGGTTTAAGGAAAAGATTAAATGATATGCATATAATATTGTTTGAATGAATGATAAAAATATCGAGACGAGAATTGATTATAATCAATACTTGATTTAGTTTAGAACTTGAATTGCATGAAATTCTATGGTCATCTTAAATTATTAATATTTATGCTATGAGCCTTTAATTAAAATCATGCATATCACTTGTGAGTCACGTTGCATGGGATCACTACCCTTATGGGGGAAAGGTGTAGTGGTACGATCGTTGGATCTTAATTAAAGCTTCGGGACATTTGGCTAGAAGCACATTAATTAAAAGCTTCGAAACGTTTGGTTAGAAGCATATAAATTGTCGCCTTTAACCCCGAATGGAGGCTGTAAATCCATTCAACATATGATTACCGAAAAATCATATACCTTGTATGCTCTTGTGGTTGTTGGATTTCACTTGATTGATTAAATAACTTGTTTGATTATTCCTATTCAAGTATACTTATCTGTGGGAATAATTCTCATTAAGCTAGTAGCTTATACCCTTATAGATATTTGCTGCAGTATCCTTACCTTTGGCTGAAGCCACGTAAGCCATGTACCCAGGTACCCCCCCTCACCCCCTTTCTCTTTTTAGGTAAGAAGTTTTGGATGAAGTCCAACACTAGTGTAGATCTAGGAAAAACTTTTTGTATGCAATATAGCTTTGTTATTGTACTTTTGGCGGGGGAATGCCCCCAAGATCCTTGTAAGACTTTATAGTTATGAATTAATATTATGATTTCCATTTCTTAATTGTTATTGTATCTCTTAAGCTTCATATCTAAAAGTATGGTCTACTAAAATTGTAAGAGCACGCCTTATATTTAATATATAAGCTTTTGGGAATGATTAAGATTGTCATACTTAAGCTTTAATGTTGAATGTGACGGACTGTTAAGTTTAAAGTATCCTTTGGGGCATGACACTCACTTTAACATTCAAGTTCAGATACCCTGGACTCAATTACTTGAATGCAACACAAAGTTAAGACTTTATCAATAAAAGATCACTAAGTAAAGAGTTTCTTCTATCTTTTTCATTAAGTGTTGAAAAGTTATCAAAATAACTCAAAAGAGTATATATAAATTAACTTTTTTTTCCTAAAAGTAGACTTGTTGATTTTTCACTTAAAGACTCGACTTACTCTCAAACTTCCAATTCTGAAGCTAAACACAAGGTAAGTTTGTTCCTTAAAAATTTCACTACTTAAATTTAACTAAGTATTCTAATAACAACAGTAGGTGAGTAAGGCGCTTAGTAAATCAATTTCACAATCTCTATCTAGATGCTATCAACAACTTTTCTGCACAATTTCTAGATTTCATGAAAATTTTGAAAAATAATTTAGCTTAAAATTGCCATTTCATGCTTTAAGCCAAAATAAATTCAAAGAATCAAATCCAAATATCATAGATATTCAATCAAAACAATGATTTAGACATTAGCTGTCATACTTAACTCATTCTCTATATCTCATTATTCCTTCCCTTACACTTAAATTGAATAGTATCCTCACTATTCCTAATTCAGCTCAGCATAGGAAAGAAATAAATATAAAGGAGAAAAGGAAAAACGGTACTTCCCCGGTTTTGAAAATTGTTGCATGTGATTTCTAATCGGTACATCAATAGAGAAAATTTTCCACTTATGTCCATCTTTGAAAGTCCATTCTCTTCTTGTCTAAAATTTTACTCTTTAGCTCCTGTTTTTCCCTTATATGCACAAATAAGGCACACATATCAAAGAAACAAACAAAGAAAACAAAATAAAAAAATATATTAATGGGTTGCCCCTCTTCTAGCGCTTGTTTTATAGTCTCAGCCTGATTTTTAAACTTTCTTCTTCAAGGAGGATAAAAATTACTAGTATTTCTATTCTCACCCTTCCTTTTCTTAAATGATTCTGCTCTTGCATTTTTTGTTGCGTCAGCTTTGGTGGATTTAGGGTTCTTTTTCTATATTTTCATGATATTCACTTGTAATTCTCTCTTTCTAGCCCTTAACACCATCTTACTATTTTAATCATCAATCACAACTCCAGCAGTGCCCATGAATGGGCGGCTAAGGATAAAAGAAATCTCTAGATCTTCTTCCATATCTAATACAACAAAGTCCACTGGAAATATGAACTTATCTACTTTTAAAAGCACATCCTCAATCATCCCTCTTGGTCTTTTAATAGAGCGATCAGCTAATTGAATTGTCATCTTAGTCTTCTTAATTGCATCCCCCAATCCTAACTTTTTAGCCACAGAGAAAGGTATCAAATTGATACTTGCACCTAGATCACAAAAAAGCATTCTTAAATTGACTATCTCTTATGGTGTGATCTAAAGTAAATTTCCCTGGATCATTCAATTTAAGGGGTAGTACATCCTTCAAAGTTTTAGTACAAGCCTGAGTTAACATGACTATCTCTCGCCCATTCATTTTTCTTTTCTTGCTTATCACTTCTTTTAGAAATCTTATGTATTGAGGTGATTTTTCCAAAATATCAGCCAAAGGAATATTTACTTCTAGCTTCTTGAACACCTCAAGGAATTTTTCAAACTCTTCATCATCTTTCCTCTTTTTTAATCATCTTGGAAAAGGAATTGGTGGCATATATGATCTAATAGTAAGCTCAGTAACTACAAGAGGGTGCTCCTGTTGTACCATATGTTCCTTTTGTTATGATGTAGAAGCTTGAGTCTCTTCATTCTCAACCGGATTGCTTATCTCTACATTGATCTCATTTACTTCAATTGGGGTAGAGGGCTTCTCAAGACCTACAACTTACTTTCCTAATTTCTCAAACCCCTCTATGGTCAGATCTGCATGCTTCTTAATAGTTATCTCCCAAGTTGGCTTATCTTGTTTTGCTTCAACCTCATTGACCACTGGAGAAGTGATTTCCAAGTTCTCTTCCTTTGACATAACTATTTCCTCTTTCTCTTTTTATTGCCTTAGATTGTCAATTGGGGTTTTTGATTCCTTTCCATCACTAGATTGCTCCTAATATTCACTTGAAATAGCAAGTCAAAACATAGATGATAGGAATTCTGTCAAACTTGATACCCGAGTCTCTAATTTCTAGATGACTGCTTGTTTCTTTTCAAATTTTTCTTCCCATTTCTACTGTAAACCTCTCATAATCTCTTCAATAATTTTCTCTATACTTGGATCTGGAACTATGGGGATAGAAGAATGAGCAACAATCTCTTGTCTTGGAGACTCACAAGTATGGTGATATTCTTGATTTGATATATTGTAATCAATTTCGAGCCCGTCACCTTGACATTGAGAATTTTCATGCGAACCATTACACCACTTACACACTATTGGAGGAGAGAAATCTGGATCAACGTATGGGTATCCTATAAGTTCTTCTATGATTCCAAATGTCATTTCTGCTGACATTAATAATAATTTCCCTCCAGTGTCGAACTCTATCATCATCTTAACATGATGACCTATTCCATTAAGGAAAACCGACAATTGAGACCAAGTAGGTGACTCATGATAAGGGCATTTGTGCATCAGATTGTGGTATCTTCCCCAAGCATTTGAGATAGTCTCTCCCTCATATTGCCTAATGTCTTAATCTCTTATCTGAGCTATGGAGTACAACAATATGCGAAGATTGATGCTTGTTGACTATCCATCTCTTATCCAAGTAGCACCTGCAAAGAGAAAAAGAGAAACGAATAGAACGTATAAATAAACCAAAGACTAGTATATATAGATAAAGACGAAAGTATAGTTTTTTATATATATTGCAATTCTTTTTAGATTTTTCAAATAAAGCCTAGTCTACAAAAGTTCCAAAAATTGAAAGTAGCACAATTCACTTCCCAGCAAAGGCGCCAAAAAATGATCATACTTTTTCTATATGTCCTTTTTTAAAACTCTTTTTAATCTCTTTTTAAATTTCTTTAATCAAGTAGTTTTAACCAGCTAGTGCACCAGGTGTGTGTGCAGTAATAATATATTGGTGAATACCGAGTCGTGTCTCTTTTTCATATAGAACTAAACTATAGAAAAATCTTGGATTTTCAACACCTCTAAATTGATTAGGTTAAGAGAAGATAGATCTGAACAATCAATTAAATGTATGTTATGACCAAATTACGATGGCCAATCCAAATTGTCAATGTATTCAGTATTTTCAATCAATCAAGCATAAGATAACAACTTCTTTTCCCAAAGTAAGTTATTAGCCTAAATTAACCAATCAATGTTCCCTACTCCTAGGAAGATAATTAATTGACTAATTTGTATAATTACCAAACCCTAATCGAATTAAAATCTATATGTCTTTGTGATATATAATCCTGATTAGCTATTCATAGAAATGATTAGAAAAGAATTTCCCAATTGCAATCCTAATTTAACATGAATTTTAGACGCAATCCAAAATACATGAACAGTGAAATAGTATTAACAAATCGAATATACACAATGATTCAATCAACAATAGGGAACATTAATCAAATAGTTCAAATCAACAACTCAAAACCAAATAAAGCACAAGAGAATCAAGCTTTCAACACCATCAAAAACTATGAATGTGAGATAAAGAACAAAATCACCTTGTAGATGTAATCATGTTCTCAAATTCACATTCAAATGATGTCTTCCACTTGAATCCGATGTGGAAGCTACAAAAAAGTAAAAAAGAAACGTCTTTAGTCTTTTAAACCCTAATCTAGATCTAGGAGCTATGGAGAAAATGAGAGGAATCGTGCCTAAGGTTTCTCATCCCCACAACAAGATACAACAAGAGAATATATATATATATATATATATATGAAAGGTCACAGAGCACATAGGCCGACGGTCAACTCCAACGGTGTACATGCAGATCTAGCCGGCATTCATTTACAATTTTTATTTTCAAGAACTGCATTTAAGCATACATCGACTTCAACATTAGCAGTGCAACATCCAATTGCCGGCGTTCATTTAAAACAAAAATGTCTAGAGGCAAAATTACCAGTGATGTTTGGGTAGTGTTGAAGTGGTGTAGGTTTATACCAGCATGTACGCCAACGGCGTAAACCCTCGCAGTGCCAGCGTACGTTGTAATTTTGAATGCTGGTGAGAATTTGCTTGTAAATGCTGGCAGTGTTGTTTATTGTGATGAAGGCTGACACTTTTCATATTTAAGGCCGGCGGTATTGAATTTATATTGGCTAGTGTTTATATAAGTCCTCAATGACCTAAAATAACAAAATAAACACAATGAAGTACAATTTCCTTATGATTGCTATCAAATCTATAATATGTTTATCATGATTTGTTTAATGAAAATTGAGTAAAATATGACTTTAATCATAGCCTTAGTTGCTTGATGACGTGCTTCTGATGACTTTACATACCGAGTCAACATCTCTTCTAATGAAACCAACATGTTCTAAGAAGGAAATTGCCTCTAAAATCCAGGAGGAGGCCCATTTGAAGTTTGCCCAATGTTATTACCCATCTGAAATTGGGGTGGTTCCTCCAACTCCGATTATAGCTATTACTAAAAGCGTCGTTCCCCAGTCCGATCGAGTTCCTCATGTAGTTAACCTGCTTTACTTGATCAACCTCTGACAAGCTTGCTCAATTAGAATCCACCACTGCCAAACACTTGTTCTACCCCATGGTAAGACTATCAAGCTTCCTTGCCAACACTTCCACTTTATGTGCTAAAGCAGAAGTGGCATCCAATTCATGTTTTCCCCTAGCCTTCTTTCTCTTCCTCTTACAGATGACCATTGATAGTGGTTATTGGCCATATCTTCAAATAATTGGATGCAATGCTCAGGTGATTTATGATTTAAGCTTCCTCCAACAGTTGCATCAATTAGCTGCTTGGTTGTATAATTCTAACCGTTATAGGAGGTCTGAACTTGGTGCCACTCTAGAAGCCCATGGTGGGTACACTTCCTCAATAATTCTTTCCATCTCTTCTAAGCCTCATACAAAGTCTCTTAATCCATCTACCCAAAAGATAAAATGTCTGCTCTCAACTAAGCTGTTCTTGATAGTAGGAAGTATTTTCTCATAAACGACTCAGCCATCTCTTGTTAAGTATTGATGGAGTTCCTTAACATAGAAAAAGCCACTACCTTGCATTGGACCTAGATGAAAATGGGAATAGTCTAACACGAATAGCATCCTCTGATACTCCATTTATATTAAAGGCATCACAAATTTCTAGAAACTGCTACATGTGGGTATTCGGATCTTCATCACCGAACCCATCGAATTAAACACACTGCTGGATCATTTAGTACTCTAGGCCAAGTGATGATTGTACTATCCCCATCCAGGTTAGGCCTACAATAATCCATCATTATACTCTAAGCCATAGGCAAATTGACTCCTGGCTCATTCATAGGGGGTATATTGTTTCCATTGCCCCTATGTGGTGATGGTGGACTCTCATTCAATGGTAGAAGTTCTTCTGCTCTAATATTTGGGTTCAAAACATCCGCATTAGCTGGAGAGTCTCTAACAATATCTTCCATTGGTTATTGTTGCAGTCTCTCTCTTCCACTACAAGGAGGTAGCCTTTCAATAATCTCTTTATCTTCTTCAAATTCTTTCTGATTGTCCTCCCAGGTTCTAGATTGAAGTTAGCAAGTTTAAATTGCTACTTTGAGTAAAAAAATGCAAATGAAAAAATGATTCAATATCAGCACAAGTTTCAATATAATAAAACAAAAAAAAAAAAGATGAAAATTAGATGCACAGGAATCCTTAATTTTCTTAATGTTGAAGCTGTTTCCCAAAAACTTGATCGCCTCTAATCAAAGCTACCAAGTCTTACAATTTATAAACCAATATTTTATCCTCTACTAAGTTAAATAGGCAAGTATACCTATCGTTTATTAGTATGGATGAGTATAGGGTCATCTCTATAGGAAACAATTACAAGCACTAGTATTGATTAAATATTCTATTATCAACAATTCAATAATTGAGTTAAATAAATTGAATTTAAATTAACAACTAAACTACGCTAATTACCAAAATAGTAGGTAGAATTAACAAATCAATCACAATAACAACAACAAATTCAATACACAGTAGGTTTACTTTACCATATCAACATGATTTCTAAAAATTGTTCTTCCAATTAATTGTTATCTGCCGAAATTCTTGAATCATGAGTATTCTTCTTAGAAATACTCAATTCTAACCTTAATTGCATTCACTAGAATCACTCCTAACAAATGGACATATCAAGGTTTCTTTAATCTTAATTAAAATTCTTAAACTCTGCCAAACATGCAGCACACTTCCTATTATTATCTCTACTAACAAGAGTAGTATGTTCTAGTAAATCAGATCTACTTAGTGGATTCATTTCTCAACATCCTCTACTGAGATCTAATGCAAGACCGTGTTGTGCACTATACTATCTTGACTATAAGGGAGTTTAATTTACCTAAACTAACAATTAACAAGTCGTATTCATCTAACTTCACACATTCATGTTAATATGATTTAGTAAATCTTAATTCATTACTTACTCATGATGGAAAACAAACATGAACACATAGAAAATTTAATTAAAAGAAGATAACATTAAAAGAATGAAGAAAGAAAGAAATTCTTTTTTGAATTCCATGATGATGAAGTTTGATGATACAAATTCTACAACAAGTCTTCATCTCTCTAGAGTTTCGAAGATGATTACTACTAATCGAGTTCAGAATTAACATACTAGAAACTTACAAATTCTAGAAATTCTAGAAATTCCTAATGGACGCTAATCACGAATAGGTGCGATGAAAACAAACTGAAATTACACTCTATCTCATAATGTCTTGTCCTAATAGTTGCAAAATTATTTATACTCCTACTTGGATGCCCATTTGTTATCCCTTTGACTATATGGTTTGAAAAGTAGAAATAGTTTTACCTATAGATACTGATTCAATTTATTCCAAGATAAGCTCAAGATATATTAGTTGACTTGAATTCCTCAACCGATTTTGTCCACAAATTAAAGCTTCCATAAGTCTAGACGTAAGAGCACTGCGGAATGAATCTAGCGCAGGACCTCCAGTGCTAAAAGCAGATTTACTAGCAACTGTAGACAAATGAATAAATAACACATCCCTTGCTATCAAAGCCATTGTTGGGTATTTAGATGCATTTGTTTTCCACCAACCTAATATGTCAAAAGAAGGTACCTTTCTCTCGCAATCATCATGCAAATATTTTTCCAATTCGCTTTTAGAATCCTCACTTTCTTCATCTCTACCATGTTCCATGAACTTATCATCAAAGTATTGGCCTACATCTTGATATTCATCAACCACTATAGATGAGTCCAAATCATGTTGTTCTTCTCTTATTTGGACAGTAGATGTAAGTTTGGAAGCACCATAAGACTCAAACAAAGAGTCGAAAACAAGTATCACCTTTTCTTTTAGTTTGTCTGCAATACCCACATCATAAAATTCACTAACCATATAGTCAACATATTTCAATTTGCATCTAGGATCAAGAATTAATGCAACAAATAAAAAAACATTGATATTATCAATATTTGCCCAATATTTGTCATACTTCTTCTTCATCCTAAGGGCCATTGCATTCAAATTGGAATCTCTACCTTTTTCAATCATATCAGAAATCATCATGCCAAGACTATAAATCTTCTTCATATATTCATTACTAGTGACATGGAGCGTACTTGATAAGCTCAAAGTGGTGTCATAAAAAATCTTAAGAAAAGGCAGTAATGATCTAGCATATTCCCAATCATCAAAAGTTGGAGTACCTTTCTTCATATTAAGATCCATGGAATACCTACTATTAGTGACCTCTAACAAATCAAAAGCTTTTTGAAATTTCAAGGCTGCCTCCAACATTGGGTATGTTGAGTTCCATCTAGTCTCCACATCTAAACACAAATGACTCTTACTATCAATCTTCTCTTTTTCTACATGATTTTTAAACTTTTGGTTCCTAGAAGGAGAAGATTTCACATACTTTACTGCATGCCTAATTCTCATAGAGTCATTTATTTCACATAAACCATCTTTTACAACTAAATTCAAAATATGTGTAACACATCTCACATGCAAGTGCTTACCCCCAAAGACACTTCCTTTCCAACTCTTTAACCTTCTTTTCAAACATTATAATCCCAAATCATTTGAGGATGCATTGTCAATAGTTATAGTAAATATCCTATTAATTCCTCAATTAAGCAAACTCCTCTCAATAGCCATGTTGATTACCTCCCCAAAATGACAAAAAATTGGACAAAAAGCAATAATTCTTTTGTGCATTTTCTAATCATCATTAATGAAGTGTGCAGTGAGACACATATAAGACAAATTCTGAATAAATTTTCATGTATCGGTAGTAAGACAAATTCTTGAGGACATTTTTCGTAAAATATCTTTTCAATTTTCCCATTTCCTCCTTATAAACATAGTAGCAATCTCTTCTTATAGTTGTATGTGAACGGATTTGAAAACGTGGTTGCATCACTTGAAAAAAAATTACGAAACCCCTCATGTTCCACAAAATTAAAAGATAATTCATCAATAATTATCATCCTAGCTAGATATCTCCGACATTCTTCTCGATCAAACTTCCAATTACCAAGCATATTTGCACAAGTCCCCTCATCAGATTTAGGTGTAGGTTTAGAAGCTAAAATTGATTGGCTCTTGTCAACATTATAAGGATACTTTTTACACCTATTTAGATGATTACCCAAACAAATTGTGCCATTAGTAGGCGTAAATATAGGAGACTTGCTACAATGTTTACAAGTAGCGCTAGGATCATTGGCATCATTATTCTTCTCAAAATGTTCCCAAACCCAAGATGGTTTTCTTTTATGTACCTTTTTATTAGCTGGTTGATAGGAAAGAGGTTTTGTTGCATTCCCATCACCACTTAAAGGTTGGGAGCTCAAATTCTCATTACTTAAAGCTTGAGGCGCCGCATTTGAGGTAGAATATGTGTTTTTTTCATTATCCCCAGTGTTAGACATTTATAATAACATCAAACAAAAAGACATATTAGGTAAAACAAAATTTAGTAATGAATCCTGGAAGAAAATAAGCCAATGAAAATGTATGATCTATGGTGAAAAAGCAACAATGACTGTATTCAATATGCATAGAAATTTGATCTCTAGAAGAAAATAAGCCAAGCGTTTTCATTTTATAAGTGACTTGGTGTGGGGGATGACGTGAGGCTCTCAACCTTGCCAGGCTTCAAGGAATCATGACTCCTAGACTACTGGTCCATTAAAATGAAAAACAGGCTATATAACATAGAATGCTAAAAACTAAAACAGACCCAGTTTATGATATGTAGTTAATATATTGTATATAATGCTTGAACCTAATCTAGATTTGGTCAATGCAAAGGAATTTTCCAAGTTTTTACCCAATGAAGAAGCTAAAATCTTTGTTATGGCTAAACCATTACATTCTATAACCTGACTCATTTTCTTATATAGAAAATTTTAATTTGAATCAGCTACCAACTTGATCAATAATCTTCAAGAAAAACAAAAGAAGGTCCAAAATTTACAACTCAATAGTCCACTCTCTCTCTAAACTCTCTCTCTATACACCATCTTTACCGATTCACTAAGTTGTAACTTGCCATCTTCAACCCCCATAGCCATCGCCATTTTCTGTCAACCATGGCATGAACTCAAGTCAATTCAGTTGACTCATCACCAAACCACCGCGAGATGTTAGGTGATTCACCGAAACCAACATGAGGTCGGCGACCCCAACAAGCATAAAGACCCATCCCTTACACCACAAACAATTCCCTTCTGTAACTTGATGAAACTAAGCCTAACTATGGAACCATATCCTAAATCTAAGTCCCATCACAACCCCCATGGCCCCTCCTCACACCTGAAAATTAAACAGTGATGGACTTGATAGAATGGCTAGAAACATGTACGACAAAGAAGATAAAGATTTGGAGTAACCTACTAACCTTATCGTTGTCGATTGTGGTGGTTTGACTAACTGAGATCCTCGTCATCGTCAATTAGTTGATGTAGAATGCCTTCTTGAGTGCGACATAGAAGACAAAGATCTAGTAGTTGAGACTTGAGATCCATGACCACGAGTACGACGAAGAATTGAAGAAGTAAGTAATGGCTATGGGGTTAAGGGTGTGGGCTGTGGCTAAAAGGCAAAGGCTGAAGCATGAGGCGAAGAGAAGAGGACAGAATAGAAGCAAAAAAAAAAAGAGAATGGACGATGGGGACTTAGGATTTCACTTTTAAGGTCTTTTATTTAGTATATATTTTTTAGAAATAATAATATTATAATTATATTTATAAATATGGATCGGTTAACCGAATCCGTCAATTTCTAGTTCTATAATTCGAATCGTATTTGAAAATTGAAAAAAATTAAAAATGATAATTCTAAACCGAAATCGATGGAGCAATTAACCCTTTTTTTTATTGGTTTTCCGGTAAACGTTCAGTTTTTTTTTTTTTTTTTAACACACTCTTAGTCATATGCTAATACGGATGATATGCTAGACAATACAATGGTGCTAGAAACTTGCGATTCAAGGAGAAGACAATTAAAAAAAAAAAGATTTGAATTCCTATAACAGCAGTAACATAGTAGTTGTAATGTGAAAAACAAATTTAAGTAAGACAGTTTGTGCATGGTCTAATAAATTCATCATATCTCTCTCATATGATCATCTTTTGACATGATTCAAAATTTTGTGAAAAGCTAAGAGAGAGCTTTTATGTTTTGAGTTTTTAGATATTCTAAATGTATCAAGGTCTATTTTTATCATAGAGTAACTATATGCTAATGGTAGGGCCTAATATTTATAGATTTGATAGACATTAGTAAATTGTGGATATTTTTTCATCCGAGTTCCTTTCAATGTGATTCAAAATCCTATAGAAATATAAGAGAGAGATATAAAACTTTTACAGTTTAAGTTTTGATGAATTCAAAATGCATCACTACAAAATTAGGCATGAAGTTGCTAGACCTACACTATTTACATCCAGAGTTTGCAAATTGACAAACTTCGGTAAAATGCGGATATTTCTCTCATCTAAGCTCCATTTGATGTAATTCAAAATCCTATGGAAATATAAGAGAGAGCTTTAGAAATTTTATGTTTTAATTTTTGAGAGATTACAAATGTACCAATTCCAGATTTCGTCATAAGTTTTTGCAATAATCTAATACAATAGTGATCACGCATCAATAAGAAATCATAGCATCCGTGACAGAAAAAAAATAGACACAAATCATAGCAACAAGCAATATAAACGGATAAATCTCATGATAAGCAACCAAAAGAAAAATTGGATAGAGTAAGATGAATGGCAAAGTGCACATGATGAGCAAAAAGGCTATCTATATATTCATTTCAAGTGCAAGTCCAAATTACACAAAAGAAAATCAATTGATGCTTGAAGTAATGTAACAACAGTTTTTGAGTTCAAAGAAAATAGTGGTAGTAATGGAACTTTTAAGGCGAATGTTGGTGGAACATAAAACTCATTCAACAATGACGTTTCAAAGAGACAACCTAAGATATAAGGAGAGTATGCTTAAAAGCATAATGAACAAGATTATGAAGATTAAAGTGTCAATGGATGAATCAGAGTAAACAAGAGGGACCAATACATAGACAAAACTCAAAAAAAAAAAAAAAAAAAGAAAAGTGAAGCAAGCACCAAAAACATGATGTGGCAATAGAAAGAGACAATAATTCTTGCTTCCATACTTGGCATTACAACTTCAAGAGTAACAACAAAGAATATCAAAGCAAGGATTGTAAATCCACGAAACACTACAACAAAACAAAGGAGCTAAGAAAGGACGTAAGCAAAATCACTAAAATCAGATCCATAGCACATGTCAACCATAAGTTGCAAAGAGCAGCAACAACATGGTAGGAAATAGCAGTCCTAGAGTATGGCTATCATGTCCCGATGAATACCCTAAATGTGACAGTCTGCCATACACAATACTAAAGCATAAAAATGACTACTTTAATCATACAAAGACTTCCATATCATGTAGAAGGCATATATCACAACCAATGGCACATATCGGAGTAGCACAATTTACATTGATAACGATCAAGTAACAAGATAAAGGGAATACTTATTATAAAATATAAACATGATTGATTACATATCTTAGAGGCATACCCCCGCTATTGTTTTTAAATCTAAAAAAATACATTTTTTTTAGGAATCTCCAAAATAATAACATAGCATTCATTACATATGAGGAATTTACAAAATAACTTCACCTTATGTTCCCATCGCCTCCACAAGAATTTGAAATCCATCTATGATTTTCTTAACGTCATGATCCATGAATAGAGCCATGGGTATACCTATTTCAATAAAAATCTATGGAGGTATAAGTTACAACTAGCTTAGTGAGGTATTCCTTTTTATTTGCATCATGGTTTCAAACAAGTCCAATTAAATTTTCACACATATGCTATGCAATTCTTAATTTTCATTAATAATCAATTATTAATATCTTATCTCACTAATTTTACAAAATAATAATTTTTTTTTAAATACTTTAAATAAACTTTTTAAATATTGATATTCTAAATAAATCTACCTTAAAAATTAATTTACCCCATTAATATTTGGGGTTGCTTTCGGAGAGCGTTTCCAACAACAACATTCATGATATATCCGTACGGCCACTTTTCAACCTATAGCCTAGAGCGTTCGAAATTTTGGATGTGGCGATATCTCTTACGACAACACTGCGTGTATTCCACTAAGCCAATGCTATTGCTAAATTTTGGATGTGTCTTCATCTTCTCCACAATGATGGAAATGGATGGAAAATGCTAAATGCGTCGAATGTCACGGACTAAGGGGTGCCAGAGGGCTTATCAATGCCTCATGCCCGGCTGAAATCAGGATAGTAGCCAGTAGGTTGAACCAGGAATCAACAATCCCGTTCTTAGTTTACGTAAGAGGGTACGTCATTGGGTGTGTTATTATGTGAGGAATGGTACGAACCACTTAGCCACCTCACAGCTGTGCTGGAAATCGGTCCAACCTTTGTCCTACTTTAAACGATGAGACTTACTCAATACCAGTCCTGAAAACTTTCCACTGGCAATTCAGTGCGGCGGCACGAGTTCTATGTTTGGCTCTGGCCTCAGGGCGCAAGATAATCATAACGTATGGATCTAAATAATAGCTATACATGCAAATATATGTTTTGCATTCTGCTTTATTTATTTATATATTTTGTACGGAAGAAAATATCAAATTTAGTACATAAATTTTACATAAAAATTTAATATATTATCTAAATTTTGAATTATTTAATTTAATATCTAGTAAAACTATTTATGATTATTTTTAATATCCTACTAATACCTTTGTTCTATTTCTTCACATGAAGGAAGGAGTTTATTAGTATTAGAAGATATCAAGAGAAATAGTAAAAATTCATTGATACTACCTCATCTTTATTAGGTTGAAAAAAAAAACAAATAAATAAGCAACATCAAAAGGTAATAAAAGTATCATAAAAAATTTGATTGATTATTAAATTAATCATTTAAAAATTAAATACTTATTTTATTTTATTTATAAGATTCATATATCAAATTTGATATTTACTCTTTAAAATTACAGTTGCATCTCTAACATATTACTCAGATATAATTAGTCTCTTGAAACTCTCATATCATTACACCTCCTTTATTTCCAAAAATATACGAACAATACTAAAACATGTTATAACGATAGAACTGATTTTAAAACTAAAAACTTTCACTGAAAGATCTATAACCATCGGCAATTTTAGAGCTTTAGTAATATTTATGGTGTATCTGCAAATTTGCAAAACCAAAACCTACTAAAAGTTTTCAAAGATATATTCACATCTCACCAATAATTTAAGGGATATAATTACAACTTGCCCTTTTTTTTTTTTTTAATTCAGCTCACTTCTGTTCCTCGCTAGGATCCTTTTCAGCGCTTTGTACCTGTATTATCAAAACTTCAGTCAGTTTACATTTTCAATGATAACACCTAATTTATAATTTTTCGCTTCTATCACTGTTCCGTTTTCAAAAACAGCGCTGTATCGATTGGTTTATTACAAGTAACTTTTATCCATTAACAATAGTAATTTATAAATTTTCGCTCCTATTGTTTTGTATATATATTTCCACACGCTCAAATAGGAGTTGTAGCACTAATAGTTCTACCACATATAATACTTATGTATTATATGTAAATGATATCTTTTTATTATCCAACAAATCCTTAATTATTAGTGTCAAAAAATATTAGCCTTATCTTATTTTTTTTATACGGTTTAGATTATGATTACTCTCCCTCTCTCTCTCTCTCTCTCTTTTTAGATTAAAAACCGTTCTCACTTTCTACTTTTTCTATAATTGTTTCCGCCTTTTTATTTTTCACATGAGTGTTTTTTAACTATTCCTTTTTTTTTCTACACACATTAGTAGGTGCGTCGTACACTAGTCTTTAATTAAATGAATTTCTAACCAATTTTAGTTTAAGAAATCTTTACTTAAGTTTTGTAACTACTAGTATATAATCTCTCAGTAATACATCAGTAACCTCATAATAAAGATATTATACAGCTAATATAAAATTAACAATACAAGATTCAACGTATTTAATGTCTAGCTTATCCTGTCTCTCACCAGCATCCAAATCCATAGCTCAAGCAACATAGCATCAAGGTCAAGTCATCTTCATAACCTGAAAAAGAAAGAAATGAGCCGAAACCTAGTACAATAATAACACAAACGCACATGATATGATCACATACATTTTTTCTAATATAAATGCAACAACCAACCGTTTAGATCTTTAATTAGGCATACCAAAACAATAGATGAGCACTCACACTCTAGCAAAAAACTATGAGAATTTAAAGGTCTTAAGTGGCAAATTGCTCAAGGATTAATATAGACAGCCTGAGTATCTATATCTCCAAGAAGAAATTCTAAATAAGTAGTATTGTCTATGGGTCACAGCATTACTCATCTTTACCTATCATAGTTAATCACACTATATAGATTAAGGGCGCATAATCCTAACCTATACAAGTGTAACTCCTCTTTGATCAAAGTGGACGTTACACTGATACCATTCACCCTATCAGCTACCCACCGAACTATCACTGGTGACCTAAGTACCTACCTACATGCTAGTATCGCCACGCAAGGTTTTCGCTCCTTGGACCAAATTAAACAATATACACACTTAAATAGTTATTTACACCATCTTTAAGTATTAATTCATTTTAGAATATCTAACTTAGCAAGCAATGCCCAAGTTATTACGTGCCTGAACTCGAATAAGTATCTAGTCATAAAACAAATGATAGGTAATCCCGAGAATAAGAATTTGTCACTACTACATTTTATGTTTACGGCAACGGTCACAAACTGTTGCTATAGACCTTTAAACTGTTGCATTTGATTTTAGGCAACAGTTTTGCAACCGTTTCATTTGACCTCTGTTGCCTTTTCTTAAGCAACGTTAATTTCAACTGCAACACTTAATGGACTGTTGTTATATTAGTTTAAAGCAACGGTTTTAAGTTTAGCATATGCAACAGTTCGAACACAAAAGAGCAACGGTTTTATAAATTTTAATGCAACGGTTTGGTATATAAACTGCAACGTTTATCATATATCTAAAGCAACGATAATGAAAACTGTGCAACGGTTTATGCAAGTTATTACAAGGTTTTCATATCAACATGCAAGAGTTTATCCTATATCTAAGCAACGGTTATAAAGCTAATGCAATGGTTTTATGAATATCTACTGCAACAGTTTCTAAATATATTGCAACAATTTATCCAATATTTAAAGCAATGGATATAAGAGCTAGTGCAATGGTTTATATCATAGATTTAATGTAATAATTGTTGATAATAATTAATCTTAGTATCTATATATTTTGGAGTTCAATGTTACAAAACCTGTTAACATTATAAACTTTTATGTTACAATATAAATTATAAATATAATAATACTCACAAATTATCTTTGCATATAATTAAACTTTAGAAATCTCATGAGTAATAACTTTTCAATGTACTCAAATGAGTAATTGTTGAGTTCACAATGCTAGATAGGAATAATAAGGTTCTGAATAACAATTAAACAGTAGTCACAACAAAATGACATCATACAAATTAATAACAAGGTTCCTATATGATATATATTTAAACAAACTTCAAAATCATTAGAAGTGGAAGATATCTATAATTTGTTATCATGTGAAGATTTCTGCATATCCACTAATCTTCATGTTTTCAACATCATTTTCCTACAAAAGAACAAAGAAAACAATAGTGTTAGATATGAATTTCTTCGTATTTATTACTAAAAACTTATTTAGTATTTTAACATAAAATGTTCATATAAACCATCAAAAAGTTACCTCGATCGGAGGATTATGCATCCATTTGAAGATTGTGTATTGCATAAAGTACGTTGATTTGGTGCACTACAAGCATCACCGGGAGACCTTACTTCTGGAGCCAAGTTACCTATGATGTTAGCATCATATTCAAGCTAGGATTGACCATTTGAAGTTGTGATAGAAGCATTGACATGATTTCCTTAGTCATTTTAGTCATTTGTTGTTGCATTATTTGTTCTAATTCTACTTCCATCTCTTTGCATTCTCCTTTAATCCTGCTTTGATAGATTATATAAATTCTTGCGGTGCTCTTAAAGATGACTTACTAACTACTCCTTTTTCTTTCAAAACAGATGAAGTGACCCTCCATAAAGTCGAACACGTCCATTATGCTATTTTCCCATAACTTCAGAAAATACATCAACTGTTCATTACTTTCTTCATCTTGTTCAAATTGTTGAGATTGTAATGCCTCCATTCGTGCCTACCATCATTAAGTGCATGTTATAATTTAGAAGTATGTTTTTCAATATGTACCAATACAAAGGATCCCATCATAAATTAAAACAAAAAAAAAAAAGAAAAGAAGAATGCTCACAATTTTATTTGTACATCCTCATCAGATTGTTTGTACTCTCGTTCAGGATTTCTTTTCGAGTAGCAATATATAACTCCAAACGAGTAGGCGGTGCTTTATCCTCCTTTGCATTTTGCTAAATGAAATGATAGTCAATATTATCACTTAACTTGTGATAATTAATTTGCAAATAATATTACATAGCAATAAAATAATACTAGATAAAGTTCTTACAATTCATTACGCACTCTAGCTAATGTTTTTGGTCCCATGGTATGATTGTCTTTTCTGTTTTCCCCTGTTCATTTGTTTATAGTAGACATTTTCTGCTTATCCAAGAAATCATAATTAGTTTTTTAGTTCTAAATGAAAAATTAACAATACAAAATTTCATTATATGATGCAAATATATTATACCTTTGCCTTATCAGAACTCCAATAATTCAAAAGATATCTAAATTGTTCTTCTGGCACATTTTTTGGCTTGTTTTGCAGTCTTTCTTTGTTAGTCATATATTTTGTATAATATGATTGCTTCAATCTACTTTTGTGAATCCTCCAGTCATCACCAATCGCCTCAAGTACCCATTTTTTACCTTCTAGAGGAACTGCATATTTTTTCTATGATAGTAAACTGATTAGTTCAATGAATGTTTAACTAATTAAACCAAGAGGAAAAGAAAAGTTAAAAAAAATATTTAGCTTACTTGCACATATTCCCACAATTCTTCCTTAGTTGTCATTTTATGCCAAGTCTCAACATTCAAAGGTGCAAGAGTTGCATTTCGAGCCAAAGTCCCTAAAAAGTTGTCAAATTCATTCAAAGTCCGATCATCTGGACCAACAGGCTGGTTATACTCATTCAAAATAATTGGTTTACGATCTTCTTCCGAACGAGCATGCACCTCCTTCATTACTGTTGGTCCTCGGTTTTTTCTTTTCTAAATGAGTTAATAAAAAAATTAGAACAAATATAGCATAAGAATACAGGATCGTACAATTTACTGATATAGTCAATTATGAGAACAGCCATTATTATTTTTACAGAAAATGATAAATTTTCTATTTGCTTGTAGACTGCTTAAGATTTTAGAAAACCTGTAAAATCGCCTGTAAAGTTTATAATAAATTTTTCCAAATTATATTCAACAAGTGCACATCATTGAGACCATCGCGACCTCAGAACCCATAGGACTGATAGTCTAGAGTGGTTCAAATTCTACTATGTCAATTTCAGCTGGCTAAAACATATAAATGAGCAGTTTAAAGATTTAATTCACAAATTATAATAATTAAAACCACGTTATCTTTTTTTTAATTTTGCATAAAATGGTGATTAATGCCCAAAGTTTTCGATCTGAATAGATTTTACTGTAACTTAGTTATTTATTATTTACTAGGGGTTTCATGCACCTTTTGCATTGATATGAGTTCAACATGAAATATAAATACAAACATGGTCATGATCCACCCACTAATATAATTTGTAGACTAATTTTTTATATAACCAAGCAATCGAAATCATAAATTTAAATATAATATTTTGATTCAATAATATAGATATACCTTCGTCATCAGGCAAAAGCGTATCAGGAAGAGTAGAACTTGAGATACAGATGAGAGCAACCACAAAGAAAGTAGTTGCAGGAACGACTGAGGGTGAATGCAAAAGCATCTTTGGTCTTTTTTTTTTTTTTTCAAATTTTTCCTTATGAAAATTTTTGTAAGAGGAATAAAGATCTTGAGAAAATTACTAGAATAAAAAAAAAAAAAAAGTTTCGGATGAAGCTTGTTTCAGTATGAAGAAGAACCTAGAGGGATGTTACTCTGGTCGTAGGAGAAAAGCAATTTGAGGACTTCTTTTTACGATGAAGTACATCACATATCAAGTGTTCATAAACAATATTTCTACGGTACCAATATCTATGACAACACTTCTTGCATGGACAAGCAATTTCCTCTCCTTGAGCTGTCTCAGCAAAAGCCATATCCAAGAATTCTTCCAATCCATGAATATACTCATTACTCGTTCTAGGATATGACATCCATCGTTTGTCTCCTTTATCCATGAGTAAAATCTTACTGGAAACAAAAAAATATTAAGTAATATTTTAAATATATCTTAACCCATCAAACACACATAGATTACTAAGAATTTAGCATAAGCACTGGTCCTTATATTAGAGTATACCAGCTGTGCCTAAAACTAAGTACACATCAATAATATTATGAAGAAATCCATTTGAAAACGATCTGTTCTATTGCATAAAAGAAGAATAATAGGTGCTATGAATATTGCAAGATATGATTCATTAGCTAATAGTGGTTGTTTTGTCACATTATGCACCATGTCTTGTTCCACATTTTCTATGTTAACTGAATAAATTTTCTAGAATGAAATTGTTTACTGGATTTACTGGTATTTTGATCCTTTAGCAGTAATTGTTTACTTACTCTTTCATCCTTTAGCAGTAGTTGCTTACTAGAACGAAATCGCATCTAAGGATTTATTGGTGGGAATGTTAATTTTAACAAGCGTACAAAAATCTAGTGCACAAACAGGTGTTTTTTTAGACCAGATTTATTTAATAATAGCAATGTTAACTATGTTAATTTACAAGCGTACATCTGGATACTGTCAAAAAAACTTGCCTTAAATCATGGATTATTAATTATCCGATTAAAATCTGGTCCATCAAACAACACCTCTTCCCATCTAAAATAAAAAAATTCAATGGACAGTGCACAATCAGGTCATTTGGCTTTTGGAATGTTTGTATCCATCTAAAATAAAAAATTCAATGGACAGTGCAAGGTCACAGCAAGCAAAGTGAATTTATTGGCAAACCTCACCACTGTTATAACAAGCATCAATTAATTATAAAGCCCACAGTGCACAAACAGGTCACGGCAAGGTAAATGAATTTATTGGCAAACCTCGCCACTGCTATAATAAGCATCAATTAATTGTAAACCTCTTATGTATATCATATGCAATAACTATAAAATAAAATAGTTATATAATATTTTCCACAATACACTCCTAGTGAGAGGTTTTTGGCCCTGTTAACTTGTAAATTTCCCATCAATACTCTCACTCATTTGCTGAGTGAAAAAAAAAAAACAGATTTTTTAAATGAGAGTGCATGAGTTAACAGTGTCAGTTCTGATTGTGAAACATGTACATCATAAACTAAATTTCAATGCCTAATTCTACTCTACAGCAAGCGGCAAATACAAGAAATTATCATAACTATTAAATTTCATTTTTCTTTAAAAAAGATTAAAAGAGGAAGAAGATTAAGAAGCAAAGGAGACCAACATATTAGACATCCTAAAAGAACTAATGGGTTTAACTTTTGGATCAAAGCATATGTACAAACCTGAAATGTAGGTGCCAGTCCTGGGCTTAAGAAATGCTAAGATGATTAATGAACTCCGGCTTTAGAAGTTAGACCACCTGGAGGAAGGAAGATAATAGATGTTATATTACTAGTAGGAATTATGTTTTGAGTAACTCACAATTGAGGAATTATGAAACACAACGCCTCAAAAAAGAATTGAGACAAATACACGAGGGCATAGAAACAATCCACTGAGGGTAATATATGTGCTGAACGACTAGAGAGTACAGAAGTCGATCCATATCAAAAAATACAACCCCAATTGATGGCCATCTTTAATGAGACAAAGACCTTTTTATTGTACCTGACAGTCCACACACACCTCATGGCACTTAAATAATTAGTGACACATACATCCAATATTTTTTCAACATGCTGAACACAATGCTCAACACATACATCCAGTATTCAAACATATTGAACACACACACGTAATTCAAACTGCCAGTCTCAGCATAATACGTAGCCACACTCCCTCGCGTTATCTTATTCCTCCGACCATAAACATGTCTGGAAGATAGAATCTTTATACTCTTTCTCTAGGGACAACTACAACACCCAATTTATAGGCCAGGCCAGAGTAATATCAATAGCTCATATATTACAAAAAAAAAATATATACTGAAACAATTGTTCCCATTCGATTTTTGTAAGCAAGCTAAAGATTACAGTAAGGAAGAACCGAGAATTATGATCATAATGATAATAATTTTTAACCTAAAAAATACTCACATAGGTACTCTGCAATACATGTCTCTTACAAACAGAAACCACGAACACTTAAAGACGGCAGGAACAAAGGGAAAAGACCTAATATAATAAAAACAATATTCCTGGACATGTCGCCTCTCTGAGCCTCAAATCATATCCTTAGATGACAATGCACATAATAAATGGTTGCATAAAGATCTACAGAAGGAATGAATGTCCATTTAACAAAGCCAATGATGCCCATGCAACCACCTTTAGCTCTCCCAAACGCTGCTAGTCCCTCTCATTCTCCAGATCCGAGTAGAACTCATAAACCCAAATTCGAACTCCACAAACCCAAATTCAAACTCACAAATAGAGATTCGAACTTCATAAACCCATATCCAAACTCCACAAACCCAAATTAAACTCACAAACCCAGATTCGAACTCAACAAACCTATATTCAAACTCATGCAACCTAGATCCGAACTCACGCATTAACCCAAAATCTACTCCTTCGTCTATCAAAATTGCAAAATTCTCAGTGCCATTCTATCGAACAGTTTGCGTGAAAAATGAAGAAAAATCATACAGACCACAAAGATTAAAAATTAAAGCATTGATTGAGAGAGAGTGTACCTTAAGGAGGAACCACGAAGTATCTTATTATCTTCTTGTTAAAATGCCAGAAGCGATGGGAAGATCGAACTTCGGAGAATGGGAGAAAGAGTTTTGAAAAGAGAAGGGGAGAAGAGCAAGAGATAGAGAGAGGAGGGTCAATCGGTAGAGAGCAATTGCTGATGGAAATTAAGCCCTCTTTCTACCCGCTTTTTTTTTCCCTCTATCTATTCGCACGCTGGTTTTAAAGTGAAAAAGGCAATGGTTTATTATTGTTGCCTTACATTTAAATGTGGCAACAGTTGTAATATAACCTTTGCCTAAATTGTCTAAGGTAACACTTTTTTATTGAACCGTTGCTTAAGATAAATAATTATGTAATAGTTTTATAACCGTTTCATTAACCGTTACATATTAAAATTATGGCAAGGGTTATCAAACCGTTGCTATGTATAGTGTTGCCTAAATTCATTTTTCTAGTAGTGTGTAGAAGGAAATTATCTAAATTAAGTTTTAAGTTACAGTTCATTCTCTCATAATGGATTAATTATTAATCAAATTGAAGCTATATATATTACCTATTCTAATTGAGTTTCACTTAATTCCTTTTTAAATATTAATTTTTAAATTAGCATTAAGTTGAAGCAAATTTAGTTTTAAATCATTTTTGCATACTGATATTCATTTTATACTTGGCCTAATCACCTAAACTTAGTATATAGAAATTAAGTCCTTAAAGTGATATTGCTAGTAACATATCTTATAATTAATCTAATAAAATATTATTAAGCAAAATAACTTATTTTAGGTGTAATTAGTCCATTCATATCCTCAGTAATCTAAATTTACTTAAAATTGGAGCAAATAACCTAAACTTGTTCTTTAATGGGTTTATACCACCTTATAATGCATTATTTATACATATTTTATTAAATAAATTCATAAAATCAAATTATTTAATTATTCAACGCAAAATTCATATTTTAATATGAAAATATATTATTTATGTTTATCTCAATTTATTTGATTAGAATTAAATTCATTTTATTCCAAACATTTCATTTTCTATTGAAAACCAATTCACACCATAATTTAATTGGACCGATTCACCTACTTTTATACTGATTCTTAATCCCAATTTTTATGTAAACTTTCTAATTCATTGTTTTATATGTTTCTAAGTTGGTTCAACCCAATTGAATTGGTTCAATATGATTTCAAAATCAAAAACTTCAAATCTAGTTGGAATAGAGAAAAAACACTGATTACCAACTAGTTTTAGCAAAATTAAGGATGATATCAGTATATTCTTTACACCGTATTAAAATAAACTTCTTAAGCTTTCAGACATTATACTCTCACCCAAAGTGGATTAGTTTAGCCCTGGACATTGACACTACCGTTGTTGGTCATACCTTGTTTTGCTTTGTTTTTGCTATTTAGTAATTTAATTTTTAAAAATAGTAATTGTATTTCAAAAATCATGAAAATTCCTAGTTTAAATATAAACACATTAAACTACCATTATAATGGATTTCATCTAAAAATAAATTCATTTGGTATTTTATTTAGATTTTATATCTCAATGATTTTTATGATTTCTAGCCTATGTTTATAACAACAATGATAATCATACATCATTCATTCATCATTTCATAGATTCTCGAATGAAATCCATCATCACATCATTAAATCCTAGATCATAAAACATTAATCACATAATCACAATGAAGGATAGAGATGTGATTACTTACCTAGAAGGAAGAACACACAAGCACAAACTACTACTAGCTACTACAAAAACAAGCATGTTGAAGAAACTTCTCACACTCCTTCCAATCCTCCTTTATTTCTTGTTTATTCCTATGATTAATTATTGTGTTAGTATAGTAGGCTAAAGGATTATATAATTTAGGATATGATTTTTACCTTTTTTTTAATTTTGTTGAGGAAGTTTACTAATTCCTAATTAAGAGAAAGAGAGAGTTTTCTTCCAAGTTTAGAGAGACATTTTGAGAGAAAATAACTTCTTCGAGAAGTTTTGAAATATGAGAATGAGAGGAGAGAGAAAAATTAATACTTTTATATAAGGATGTGGAGCCTTAAACATAGAAAAGACATCCATGCCCTTAAGATTTATATTAGTTTAGGCATTAACAAGCTTAAATGACCTCCTTGCCCTTTCTTAAAATTTGTAGTCATGTAATTTAATCTTATTATTTATCTTATATTTTATTTGTTTGCTCTTGTAATTTAATTAAATTTTAATTGTCTTATTATTTATTTTTTCGAAGTAATTTTTCATTATTTTTAATGAATTTTCATTACTCAAAATTAATTTATTATTCATTTATATTATCATTATCATTATCTTTGCTATTATTAATCTTGTAATATTAATTTAGGATACTTCATATATAATAAACAAGCTTGAGAGATAAAAGTTTAAAATGGACAAGGAAGCAAAGGAGAGGGAAAAAAAGGAAAAGGAGAAAAAGGAAGGGGAAGAAAGGAGAAAAAGGAGGGGATGGATACCAAAGAGAGGTAGAGAGATGAAAAAGAAAGTGAGGATTAAATAAAGTTACGAAATTATGATGTACATGCATAAAAATGGCAATTCTGGAGATATGTTGTAGAGGACATACATGGCTAACTATATAAAGTTAAGCTTGTAAAGTCCTCCATCACATATAATCTTGTAGTAATACATGTAAGGTTGTCTTTGAAAAAGAAGTTTGTATAAATGTTTGTCTATATATGCCACAAGAACCATCTCAAAAACTACTCATTAGGAGTAGCATAAAATTTTACTATGGCAAAAGCTCTATTGTCCTTTCAATACATAAAAGAAAACTTTATACATATATATTACAAACCGAAGCTTGAGATCAACCTTAACAAAATACAAAAACTTTGAAAAGATCTTTACAAAAGGATACATTATCATAAAACACTTTTCTTAATCTATTATAAAATATTCATCATCAAGATCGAGGTTCCTTGTTTGTCCACTCGTTTAGCATACTTAGGCTATATGTAATGCAACGACTAGTAATTTAATTTTCTTTATTTAAGTAAACCATTCAACACTGGAGTGTTCAAACTCTAATATCAATCTTGGGAAATCTAGGGCTCCAGAGTAACAACAGCTACTCAGGGGGTTGATATAGGCATCCTGGATACTTATATCTCATATATGATATAACTGAAATGAAAAGTAACTTCTTCTAGGGATCACAACTGTTTCTCATCTTTACTTAACTTAATCCATAGTATCACTCGCTTCAACCGATCCCATAAAGTTGAATTAAATCATATTATTTCCTCTTAAAAATAAGTAAACATTGTACCAATACTGTTAGCCCTATCGACTGTCCGTTGAGCCACTTATAAACATCAATACATCATAACTAGGATGGCCTAAGCACCTAAACTACCATGTTAACTTGGTTAATAGGGTTACCGCTCCTCGAACCGGATTCAATGGCACATGCACAAACAATTCCAAAACTTTTAAGTCTTCTTTAATTAAAGTTAATTTAGAATATGCATATCCTAGCATCCAACAATCAAGCTATTACGTACCAAAAATATCTGATAACAAACCAAAAGATACACTCAACTAAGAAGAAGAATATGTAAGAAAAGAATTCAAATCGTATTAATTGAGCATTAATCCATAATGATTCCAAAGGTCTACATCTAATACAAAATTTGAATAAAATTCACATTAAATCATAATTAAACATTTATACACATGTGTATATATAACATATTCTTTTTATTTTAAATTTTGAAACAAACTGAGGACCGAGGGTAGCATAGGAAGGATCACGGGGTATACTACTATAAGAAAATCATGTTGTACTTTATTAAGCTAAGGGTTGAGTGCAGCTAAAAAGCTTCACAACTTGTGTCGAGGGCACATCGAGGGTTCAATCATAGGTATCGACAGAAGCTATGCTCAAAGCACTTTGTTTATTTTTAGCCTTAACAACTTTCAGTACCTGTCGTGGGGCATGTTGAGGGATCGACTTTATGCCACAACAGGTACTGAGCTACAATACTTAAGGTGCAACAACCTTTAGTGTCTATCGTAGGCATATTGAGGGCTTGACTTTTGGTCGCAATAAATACTGTGCATTAAAATTCTAGCCCTTGATACTTATTCTAAGTTCATCACTGATCCATTTTGAGAGCAAAATTGAGCCATAATAGATACAACATATAGATCAACCTTTATATCATTGCAAACTCTTCCAAAACCATTGTTAACATCAAAATACACATAAGGACCAACAACATAATAACTTCTAGTAACCTACTGATTAAACATGAAACTTATCATCTTATACCTATCTGTAGATCTTTATAAAAGCTTAAATTAGAATCAATGAGAAGCACAATGAGATATGAATGGCCATGTTTTACCCGTGTTTCTCTTCGAATGGCTCAATGAGAAACAAAATCAAAACCCACCCCATGTTTCCCTTGTGTTTCTCTTGTAAAATAGGGCACACATATATATACACACTCACAATACTAACACACATAACTTCACACTCCATTCATCAAACAACATTCACTTCTACAACTTTAAGAATCTATTTAATCTTATAAATCAACATAAATCATCAATACATCATTTAACTCTTTATAAAGGCATTAAAATAGGAGTTTTACTTACATGAAGAAAATAAACAAAGTGATAATCATATATGCATGTAAAACTTTACCTCGAATGTTCTTAACTGGTAAATGAAAAATCAATGGTAATTTCGATGAGGACAGAAAAGAAAAATCGAGTAAAATTTGTGGAAACTTGCCTTCTTCTTCTTCTCAAGAAAACAAGTTTTTAAGATTTGTTTTGGATTGATATTTGAAAAATAAACTTTGTAATTATCCAAAATTTTACTTTACTGACTTTTGAGGTAACTAATAATATTTGTTTTTAACTTAGGCTTAGGTTTTAATTTATACACCATAAACAATACATTACCAATTATAAATCATATCAACGCATTCTAACATGAAATATAACACAATTAATAATTCATACCAGCACATCATAATTTATTAACTAAATATTTATTATTAATTTCATATTTCAAGCATACAAAACATATACATGTAAATAATTTAAGCATAGGGGTTTAAGTTATTTCATGTCTTACAATAGGAGATGGGAAAGAGAGCACACGTTCCTGAAGACAGTGGTGCATGGGTAAAAAACATACCACTAGATCAAATCGAAATACAACATCTTTTGGTAATTTGGGTAAAATCTTTGCAAACCAAAGTAATATAAATCAAGAAATATATAATAATATTTTATTTGTATTAAACAAATTCTTATATTATAACATAGTGATTAAAAGATGTTTTAGTTTTTATTTATGAAAAAGCATATTTATTTAACTTTGTGATCATAATTTATAAATTGTATAAAAATGTTGACTCATAATTTGTGTTACATATATATGTTAGCTTCATGAATAAAGTAGTTGGTAACGAACATTTAAAATTTATATGATTCAATACTTTGTTACCATCAAATGAATTTAGTACTTTTTACATGGATTACTTGTCATGTAGATATGCTTTCTTTAAATTGAAATATAGTTTAAATTCAAAAACCAAACCAAACCATTGTTGAAATTTTATGACTTACAAAAGTCCTAAATTTAAACCATATGTCCATTAGAGGGTTTAATCATAGGAACACTAAATTGCCTCTGCTTATGTTCATTATAAGGATTACCCTCGTGAGCTTGCGCCAAATCCAATTCAAAACCTTAATTTATTCATTTAATAGATTTTTTTTAGATTTAATAAAATCTAAATCCTTGATCTAAAATAACATGATCAACTTATGTGTAAATTATGGCATAGAATAAAACAAAAGCCTATCCTATTTCATTGAATCATAACAATTCTAAACGTAGATAAAGATAAACGATCATCTAGTTGTTGTATGCATAGAATCCTTTTTATGAGTTATGGGAGAACCCTGTAGAATTAAATAGTGAGAAAGAATAGTATTATATGTCTGAAAACTCTTATAAATATATTTATATAATGCACATGCAAATAGGATCATAACCTTGAGTTCCTAATAATGGAACTTATGAGCTAAGTTACTAAAAGAGTCAATCTATTTCAGTAGTAGCTCTATAGTATCTACACATATAAAATATATAGATGCCATGACCTCATCCTAATAGAAGGTGACAACGCTCATTATAATATTATTAATTGATCACTAATATAAGGACCAAAGAGTTAAGTTTATTTGTGATAATATACAATAACCTTTTATACAACTGCATGTGCATCCACATATCCACAAATGCACATTAGTTAAATCCAAATTTTAACATTTTCCACTTTATATCCTTGATCATTTCAATCCAAGAATCTTTTTTACCTACTAATTGTTGTATCCCAAAATCACTAGATGTTGACAATAAGATTGTTGTAAAAGGAAATACCGTAAAAGGTTTGATGTAAACATCAAATTTATGCATTCAATTCATAAATACTGTAACGCTCTAAACTAAAGGCATTATAACCCACCACGTGTCCTTACTATGGATGAATATGCTAAGGCTATTAATCCACTAATCCACAAATATAAATATAACATCAAACTCACATAAAAAATGGGGTACCTATTTAAAATAATTTCATCATAACAAAACTTCTAAATAACGTAGTTAGCATAAACAAAAGGCAATATAGATCAAGCTTAAAACATCAGAAAGAAAATCTCATAAAATTTCAGAATCCATAAAGGAAAATATAAAACTTCCAATGGTCTTCAAATAACTATCTTTAAACCAAAGAAAATCTAATAGTTAGCAACATAATCAGGTCTATTATTGTCCTTCCCATAATCTACAACACGTCATAGCCAGATAAATCAAATACTAGTGGATCATCACCTATTCCTGAAAAGGATAAAAGAATGAGCACAAAAGCTTAATACGCCATACCACAAACACATACACATGAAAAAGTAATAAACAATCTCATATATAACCTAATAATTATTACATCAACCATATTTTATTATCTTTGATTGGCCAGCAAACAACACAGACTAGGGTCATTCGTGCTAGCCCTAAGCCCAGAGCAACTCATGATTCCGTAAAAACAATTAGTATTGAAAATAGCAATATATACATATATTGGTGTTAGGAACTCTCACATACCCTAGGTATCGTTTTTGCACCACTTCTAAACTACTAGAATCATCTCTGTGCAGAACTCCACTTGAAACAATGACACAAAAAAATCATCAAGGCATCGTCCTAGTAGCAATAGTCCCCAAGATCTACTAGACTCAGTCATAAACAAGCAGAAAATCAGATTTATAAACCGAATAGCAATTAATCAGTTTATAGCTACTAATCCTACAATAATAAATAATAATGTATGGTTGTACCTAAAACCACTTTAGGAATAGAAATCCTAATTTCACTAAAAACACCTGATCATAATAAGCAAAACTAATTCAAAACTCTTTTCCATGAAATAATTATATTCTTATTATCATATAAACCCTATTCTCAAAAGAATTATGAAACATTAGAATCCTACACAACTTTTTCCTTTGACCATAAATCACAAATCTCCCAAACACCACAAATTAGAGTTCTCCTCCAAATGTCTTTAAGAACTTGATTTCCTTTTAAAAATCCATTAAGAAACTTAAGAAAATATTGTACTTTTAAATCACCAAAAGAAAGAAAAGATTTAATTTATCTATTTCTCTGGTTCTTCTTTCTCCTTGATTGTAAAACACTAATTCTCCAACAAAACTTAGGGTTTTTCTCGATAACTCCCTTTGAAACCAAAAGAAAACTTTAAGGAGGAATCACTCTTTAGATTTCCAAAGAATTGAAGATAACCAACTCAACTTGATTTTGATTCTCGATTCCCCTTGATGTAAAGACCACGATTAGACAGGTTTTGAGAGAATTTTACAGCTCATGAATGATTTTAGAGAAGAAGGAATAGGCTAAGTTATAAAGAAAACGTGGAAACTCTTCAATTTTTGTATCTATACATTGGCATGAAGGTTGGCAGCCTAGGGAGAAGGTTGGCAGTCTAAGTACAAAAGCTGGCTGCCTAAAGCTGTTGGAGATGATTCTGTGATGGTGTAGGCTGGTCCAATGCTGACGATGTATGGGGTCTACGCTGACGGCATAGAGAGAAAGGCCAGCAACCTTTGTGGCAGTTTTCAACAGTAACTCCTTATCTTTAATTACATGTCTGTTATTTGACAAAACATTTAATTATACATAAGAGTGATCATAAAACTTTTTTATTTTTAATCAAATAACACTTTTGCCCTATTTTTATATTGCAAATACGATTCGTGAAAGTTTCTTTTTAGAATCTTCCCTTCTCTCTCGATATTTCTAGGTATCGATCTTTTACTTGAACTAAAAACAATTTGATTTTTCATATGATCGGGCTACACACAAACTACTGATGGCGCTCCTATTGAAATGCACTCACTGGTCTACTTTCGTTGATTCGCTGTCATTGCTTCATTTTCATTTGTTTTTCTTTTGTTTGTTATCAAAATTTTTTCTGCTTGTTTCATTTTTCTTATTCCTCCAACTTAGTCTTGATCGTTGGTAAAGATCAATTTTCAAGATCTTGTTCTCATCAAAGTTGTGATGCGAATGAATGTACCATTAAGTGCATTACAAGCAAGCTATGAAAAATTAAGATTAGACATGGAATAACCCAAAGAAACAATTGATAAGAAGAAGAGCAATTAAGTGATCAGCATGAAGAAAGTACCCTGCTAACTATACAATGTACCGATCAAGAATTGGTTCGAGACATAGACACATGATCGAAGAAATTGTTGTGGAGAATAATATTGTTCATGCAATAAAGAGTGCTAAAAAGATTTTGATGAATGCTGGGGAAAAAAGGTTGTATATTGCAATAATTTGTTAGAATCAATCAATCCCAAACAATGGTAAATTACATTCACCAAAGTCAACAACACAATAATCCTAGCAAAGACAATCCAAGCAATTATTATGATGATGAACCCAAACATTGTCACTACGTTTTCATAGGTTTTTTTTTTTTTTTATATTTTTTTAAATGTTATGTTAAACGTAGGACATGATTTCCATCTTACCTTCGAAGTTTGTATCTATAGTATGTCAGATTTATCCAACTACTCTTATATAATAAATTAGGCTGATTAGGTTGATGAGCTCTTACAAGGAAAGACCACACAATTTTTTTTTTTTTTTTTTTTTTTCCGTTTGACTTCCTTAAACCTTCAAGAAAGATTTTTATAAGAATGGAGGAAATTGTTATGATGTTGATAGCTCATTTCATTAGCATAAATAGTTATTTATTCTATTATCATTTTACGTAAATTTACTATTTTGGTCATTTTCATATCATATTATTGTAGTTTTTAAATAGATGTTTATAAAAAAAAAAAAAAAATAGATATCAACATAAAAATTAACATTTCTGCTTATAAACTAACTAAACAGATACGATATAGATATGACACAGATATAATACAGATAAGTTACAGATGCAGATCAGATATATATACGATACAGTTTAAAATCCAACGACCCCAACAAACCTTGTTACGACAAAATTATTAATCACAACATATGGGGTTTTTGAAGTTAATGTAAAAACACAGTAAATTTCATTTTGCTCAATGAAATAAATTTTTAAACCATCTTATGTTATCTCACTTACCATTTCTTTCTATATAGATACAAATTATCTTCTAAATATTTTCGAAATTTTTATAAAAAGTATAAGAGTTCTGGTTGGGTAAAAAAAAAAACACACACACACACTGAATTTTATGTTCAAGAACTAGACGGTGGACTTAAAATCATAGAAATTAATTTAAATGATCTTCCAAATGTGCCGCCGGATGAAATGAAACAGAAAGCCTTATTCATTGACGGCTTAGTAAAACCAAACCCGAAACGCTCGCTTGAGGAGACAGCCAGAAGGTAAAACTGCAGAATTGAATGGGGAGAAGAGATCTTTTTATTACGTACTTTGGGAATTAGGGAAAAAGGGAAAGAAAGGAAAAAAAAAAAAACGACTAACATTTTTAAAAACCTTGTTTGGAAAATTTCAATTTTACCAGCTTTCCAATATTTATTAATTAGTTATTATAATACCGTAATTAATAATTTTGTATATTATTTCTTTAAATCTTATTGGTTTACACACAAGAGTATCCCTTTAATAAAGAAAAATTTATACTTTCAATTTTCAATCACCTACTTTTCTTTTTAAATTATTAACCTTTTATTTCTTTTATTTGAGCCTTACAGCTTTTTTTTTTAATAATTTTATAAAGGATATGTGATGCAAACAGTACTTGAATTTTAACAATGTTAGCCAACTTAACAAAGGTATCTCTGTCATATTGATTAAAAACGTCATGCCGAATGACAATGTTAGACAATTAAAAAAAATACTATTGGCATACATGAAAAGTTTTGTTACATACTAAAATGATTAATTTCATAGTTCATATACCTAATTATATATTTTATTAAAGTTTAGGTACCATTCGTGATATTAACCATTTTATGAATTAAGACTTTCCTTGACTTGATTAAGTTTTTCATCTTTAATTAGTGCCTGCAACTCTTAGGTCATAGCATATAATTTAATTAGTATAATTATCACACACAAATGTATATAAAGTCATTAAATAAAATAATTAAAAAATTTTGTAAAATGAAAGAAAATAAGAAAAATATTGAAAATTGATTTTTTTTTTCAAAACCCCAAGAATTGAGCTGTGGCCAATGACAACGAGTAGGAAAAGTAATAGGGTTGTAATGACTATTGTAATGTTTAAGTAAAACAAGTAATTATTAGAGTAAAATATAAAATATCTATAATGTCTCATGTATTTACTATATATAAAGAGATGATAATTATATAGGTGTTATTTTCAAAATAAGGATATTTATGATAAAGTTAAGAAATAAACTATCTAATGAGAATTTATGAGTTGAAGATATGAATTGCTATTCTTTTTAAGTGAATATCTAATATCTGTAGTATATTAAACGAGAAATGAATAACTAGCTATTCATGTAAAGTAGATCGACAGCACAATGACTTCTAATTACTATCACATCAAATTCCGAATCTTGACCCGAATCAAACTATTCCAAAACCAAGACCATTACCTGCTCCTTGGCCCTAATCTGCACCACCTTTGCCTTTACCTTTGCCTTTTTCCCCCTTTATTTTTCTGATTTTTCTTTTAGTTTTTATATTATTTTGTCTGATTAATATATATTGAATAATATTATTCATTTAAAGTACTTATTATCGACTAATTAGAAGATATCATGTGTCAACCATTGACAAAGTAAATGAAACTTGTTATGCACTAAGTAGAAGGCATTAAAATAGAAAAAAAATGAAAAATTTAAGAATTAAATAAAAGAAGTGGGCAAACATTAAAACTAAAAATGGGCATTTCCCATTTGATAATGGATTTATCATCAAAGCTTTATTGATTTAAATGACGCTTTTTTTTCCCCCGGAAATAAGTGACATCCAAACATAAAATGATATACATAAAAAAAAAAGGTGTCAATTAGATGAGAATGCATCAACATTTTAAGGTTATAAAAAAAAGAATCAATATTTCATAAATTAGTTAAATAAAATATTAACATTTTATAAAGTTCATTTAAGGCATTTAGATAATTTTTTATTAATTTTCTTAAATTTATTATATTGGATTATAAGATTGACTCACTTTACAAAACATTCATTCCTTATAATAACCACTAGAAATGTTAATATTTGAAATAGAAAATTAATTCCTTCCAATGTAATTTTTGTTAAAGAAATACATATGTATCATATTTTAATTTCATATATCTATTCAAACTTTGTTGATATAATTTATAAAAAACCTATGCAACAATAAAACATTTAATTTAAACTTTAATAGAATTAATTAGAGATATAAGAGTTAATATATATATATATATATATATATATATACGAGCCTATATCTTGATTAAAGATAAGGTTACAGAGAATCTAGTGATGCAGAGCCGAGAATATATAGTTGAAGAGTGAGAGAAATGTTTGGAAAATAATAAGTTGGGAGCTTTTTTTTTTTTTTTTCTTATTCTTCTTGTTTAACAAACCCCGCAAAAAAAAAAAAAAAAAAAATGTTGGGAGCTTCTTTTCTGCAGTATTATATTATGTTTTTTTGGGCTTTATAAGCAAAAGATTATGCACATAAGATTTTTTTCCTATAATCGGTACCATCGCATCATCCGCCACTTTGGCACACTTATACAATATACCTATAATATGCCAACCAATTTTCTCCTCACATTTTGAAAAAAAAAAAAAAAAAGGTTTTCTTCCCATATTTAATACATATTATTACATGTCCAACAACATGTATATCAGAAAAAGCATCAATCATTTTATACAATCCCATGGAGAAGTACAGGTGTATCATAAATTACTGGCTGAAAAAAATGCAATAATGCCTGCCATTAATTTTTCTTGCCCAACTAAACAGGTAACTGACTTAGTGAATATCATGATTTAATATAGGCGATCTTCAACAATGCAACATTAGAATCTTAGTCCTCCCATTCAAGAATCAAGGCGACCGTAGTCTGGTCCACGCTCCACATGTACAAAGCCATTTCCCAGGCACATATTATGTGTCGGGTCACTAAGCACTTATCGACCCTTATGTGCCCACCAACTATTGTTGTGTGCAATTTTTTGAAACAAATTTTGATTTCTCTCCATTGTCCATTTTGTATTCGGTATCCCGTCTCCACGCCCATAATATCCATGCCACTAATCGTAATCCAAAGGTTATGTGGAGTGTGTAGCTTGAATAACAACAACCCATGATAGCAAATACAATAAGGACATCTATGAACTAATACAAGATAGTGATGCGTGTTAAGAGAAGAAAGAAGATGGACGACTAGCGACAAAATAAACGGGAAAGAAAGAGGCAGTAAATTTTACTTTGCATACATGGTTTTCACTCTTATGCGTTTTATACTTTTATATGTCATGCATTGGTTCTTAATTGATTCATGGTGATTAATTTAATATATCAATAATAAATATATATGCTTAATTAATCAATGTAATAGAATTATATAAAATTTTAAAGAAAATTACAAAAGAAAAAAAAGAGAAGAAAATTGCTAGAAATAAAACTCCATGAACTCTTGTGGGATGTCCCAAAGCGAGAAGGGGATCAATCAACTTTAGGCCTTGAAATAGCCAACATGATTGTTTTAACATCTAGGTCATTTTCCAAGCACTATATAAAAAAATCATGTAACGCATCAATGATAGTAGGTGGCCACCTATCTACTTATAGAGATGGTATGGATCCTCTTGCAACTTGCCCTATAGAAAGGTAAAAGAAATTAAAGAACAAAAAAGAAGGATGAGTTGTTCGACCCACAACTTGAAGTTTTTATAAATGTTAGAAATAGTCTAATAACATTGCAAGAAAGTGAGAAAAGAATTCATTTTCAGTTGTTGAGCAAGGGTTAACATGAGCAATAAAATTAATAAACCATGTCCAACAGAGATCTATAAAGGGGTTAAGGAGAGAATTTGGTAAAGGACTGTAAATGCTTCGGAAAGATAAAAGTGACCATTGTAAATGAGGATGATGAGATCCTAAAAAAAAAAAAAAAGATTAACGAGCTTATGATGTCAAGTTATCTGACACCTATACTAATATGTTGAGATGGTTAATGCGCCGGCATTTTACTAGGTAGAGAGTGATATTTGGCTAGACATGCCTCACTCATATACTTCCACATCGTTGAGCATTATTATCCAAACTTGTGACTAGACAGTCTAGAGGTCTATAGTATATACTCGAATAGGTGGACACAGGTAGGCACTTGGTCTATCGAGACCTTCCTTACAAGACTAAGACCATCTGATTACTTACCATGGTAGTTGGTTGGAGCATTTGGTGGGTTGTCGGGAGGTCATAATTCAGTTGAAGGCTCTAATCCAATCAACTAATTGAGGACCCTAATATGTGCCATGATATGGTCAAATTACTCGACGATCCATTAATTGTATAGGGGCCACATTAGGTTACATGGCAGGTTATCAACTAGTCTTTAAAATCTTCTCTTCTTTTCTATGTATCATCTCTTCTTAACACTTTGTGTATTGTGTAATGTGTACTCACTTTGTTCATTATTGCCTCACATAGAGCACTCAAACATCATATCCAAAGCCTTGAAAAGTGCATAGTGTGGTGTGTCAATTCATGAGCGTTGCACTAAATGATCCACCACACCCTTTATCCTCCAATTGATGCAAGAGATGATTCCTTACCACCTTAGCCAACTTAAAGATGTTGTCACGGGCTATAGGGTAAGGCAAGGGAAGGGTGTAAAGCTATATATGTGTCCTAATAGAGATCAGGAACAAGTCTTTGCCCTTTCATGAGAGTCTTTCCTTTGCACCATTACAATTTGAGGAGTTAGGCCTATCTATGCTAGTTTTTCCTCCAATTGAGACTGCTTTGGCTAAGAGCTATAGTACACCCTGCAAACCATCCTAGCTTTGGGTAATGGGCACCAAGCTCTACATAAAAGTTTTCAAGTAGATCTTACCAATGATATAAGGAAGAGTGTCACTCAGGTTAACCTTGATCCCATCCTAATGTATGTGAACTCTTGTTATAGTCCATTGGGTGAAAGTTAGGTTGAGATACAACTCATTCAATTGGATACTTGAACATACTCAAAGCTATAGTCACAACTAGAGCTTGATCAAGGATTACAGCAGTTCCTTATAAAGAGGAGGAGCAAATGACAACAATAGCTTTTTTTTGTTCACATTTCTTATTCCTTGTAGCAATTATATGTGCAAATTTTACCTCTTATATACTTGTACATGTCATATCATATTAGTGAACTTCAATTGAGTTTTTCATTCACTTTTTGTTAATGTGTTGCTAACACTGTGTTATAAGATTTTTGAGTTTATTTGCATGGTTTGAGATTGGGAATGTTTTGGGTTTGGAATTTTGAGTCTGAAGTTGTTTTTGCAATAGAGTTTGAATAAAGTGATTGAAATTGTTGTTTGGAAATGTGGTTTGCATATAATAGAAGTTGCCTCTAATTTGTACTTTTATGTCTAAATGAATAAGAATGAATTTGGGTTAGGTTTGAAATTTAGGAGGTAGCTTCTAAGTTGTAGTAGGTTAAAATGGTCAATTTATGATTTTTGCATTTGAGTTTAAATAGACATAATTTCAATATAAAATGAAAACTATGTTTTTCATGTGCCTAATTTTTATTTTTTATTTTTTGAAATAATCTATTGTTAGGATTTTTTATTAAAATAATATATATTTTTATTTCCTTAACTCACAAATAAATTAAAGGTCATACTATTAATATAGGATTTAATATCTAGTACATTTTAGAAGTTACATATAACACCATGATTGTATATAATACGATAGAGCTAAAGGAGGATAGTACGTTGAAGTAATCACGTGACGCGTTGGTATTATAAAATCTACCTTCGCCCGCAGTTTACATAAATATAACTTGACTGGTTTTAAGCCAAAAATAAATGTTGTCGGCTTTTCCTTGAATGATTAGGTGTTGATAAAAAGCTGACGCTTTCTTAGTTTCACGAGAAAACTATTGTACTCAACAAACGTCAGGGCAGAGATCGCCCGAAAAAAAAAAAAAAAAAAAAAGAAGAAAACAAACAAACAAACGTCCGTGAAAATCCATGTCGTTTAATTTTCCTTTTACTCAAAAATATATTTTACTCCAAACCAAGTAACATTTTCGGTACTCGCCTTTGTTTCACTTTTTATATCAAAGATTTTTTAATCTATTTTGCAATATTATTTAGCCGTTTAACTTTTTCTATCGCCTTTTCTTTTTCCTAAAGAAATTTTGGATTGCATTTCTTATGTTTGAATAAAAAAATTCCGTACATATTTAAAAAATTTTTCAATTTAGTAAAAATGCTTCGCATGTCATAATCTGGGTAACATCACTCGTCATGTGTCATAATTTGGTTGGTTTATTAATGGTTATTGTTGTAACTAGAATTACCATTCCTTGATGTGATGACAAAATTTCTCTTGTTTCTTTCCCGTCCAAAAGAATGACCTAATTTTTGGCATAAGCAACTCAAATCACCATTATAAAAAATGGAAAAATAAAGGCTTTTTACAAAAAAGTAATCCCCTTTTACTTATGGGAATTTTGGAAAAAGTCCTGTTGGAGAAAAGCTTCCTGCCTAATACATTTCATTTGTAAGTACTAATTAATTTTTAATGTATAACCATATTTATAAATTATAAACAATAATTATTTTAAAAAAACTACCTACTATCTATTCTACTTATTAAAATATGATTAATAATTATCTACTTCACTCGCCCGACACGTGTACATACAAATGGAATACACATACAAATAGATGTATTATCTATCCAATATTTTTCCGTCCCAATATGAACTATATGGTGCCAGGAGAGTATAATTTACCTAAGTTCAATAATGATAAACGTGTAACTGAGTTACCATTACGTTATATTATTACCTTTCTCAGCCAATGATCCTATCTGCTTTCTCTTTCTTCCTCCAATTATTTTACGACGTTGATATGTTTCTTTGCACTCGAGGAAGACGACAAAGAGGAATGATGACATACAGTAAGGAATAATAGTTTAAGATCAACAATGTAAATAAACTAAATAACGCAAACATAGAAAAGGTTAACATATTAGCATTCTATTTTAGACAATGAACTGTAATAATTAACTTTTGATGCCGGTATCCGATGTCCCATTTAATCGTCAATACCATGTATAAATTCAAATGTAAAGGGTTAATCTGAATTTTTTTTTTTTTTTTTAATGAGAAAGAGAGGATTCGAATCTAAACGTCTCACTTGAGATATTAGGAAAGATTACTAAGCTATAATACATGGGCAGAAAGTTAATAGTTGAAAATCTACCATAGGTATAATGTCAATACTAATTGGGGAGACAGAGAGAACTCTCTTTATTGCACATGCGCCACATATTATGACTAAGAACCTTGGGTGACGAGTGGAGAATTATTAGGATTACTGTGTGAGACCTAATTTATATTTGTAATGGTGGTAGATCCGAATATTTTATATCATATATCTAAAAATGAAAGCATATTTTCTGTCTTTATAATGCTATCTTATTCATATTCTAAACATATGAGAATTTGATACGTATTTTAAAACGATAATTATTTTTTTTATTATTTAAAAAAATTATCTTTTATATGTATCAAATTTTCATTTATTGAAACATGGATGAGACAATATCATGGACAACAAATTTTCATTCTCTTAAAAGAGTCTGTGCAAGTCCAGATCATAATAATAATGGCAACCAAAATTCCCTTAAACAGTTAAACTTATCTTTTCTTTCCTTTCTTTCCCTTTTTTTGGGTTTATATACCAGACATTTTATAGAACAGGATCTTCTTCTTCTCTTTTAAAAATCATGCTGTAAATTTCACATTTATCAATTAAAGTATTATGTTAATACTTTTTTCTAAACTTTAATATCTTCTTCAATGGAACTTCTATAATTTCTCAAGTATTTCAATTTGCTATCATGGTTATGATATGAATCTAAAACTTTAATTTATTTATTACTATTTAAAAAAGGTTTTTTTTTTTAAATAAAAGATCTGCAATGGAAGACTAGCAAGATAAGTTATATATTTCTATAGATTGAATTATTGATGATAATTTTTGCGATAGAAATTTACTTACAAAGACAGAAATTTTAATTCTAAATGCCAATTTTCTGATAATAGATAAAATCAGTCCTATTAAAAAACTATAAGACCACCAATGACATTGTAACCTAGTGGTATCTCTTTGGTCTTTCAAATAAGAAATCTCAAGTTCGAATCCTCCCTCCTCTGTCGCAATGACATATATATATATATATATATGACACCACCATAAATTTTATCCTCTTTAAATGCATATACCTAGCCACCCAAATAAAAGATTTTTCCTTTTCCTTCTTGCGTCCACTAATGTCTCATTTTATTAATATTATAAAATGAAGTTGAGTGAGAGTTCATTGAAATATGATAAAAGAAATTATCCTATGGTCAGCTACTCAAAATATAATTCATCCTTCAACTAATAATTAAAATCTCAAGGAAATGGGTGCCATGAGTCAAATTATTTTAATGTTTTCTTTACATTTTTCAGCAAATTCTTAATGAAAACAACGAAAAATATTATCTTCTAACGAGTTGGCACAAAAATTTGCCAAAAATATTGTTTCTTTTCTATAATTTATCTTACTTATTAAAAGAAAATAAAAATAATTGGATGTATATTATACACCACGATATATACTGCTTATGGGTAAGTGCTAATCAGATTTTGATACTTGGCCTATTTGTAAAATATGAATTATAACATTTTAAAAACTACATATTAATTACTACTACTACTGTCGTACTGCATGTAAAAACATGATAGGCATGGATTCAGCACTTATACACTGTCCCTAAGTGTAATAACGTACGTGAACGTAGTTGCCTAAAAAGTTACTGCCTCTCTTCAACAATTTCGACAAAGATTATATCTCATCACATCTTGGGATTTTACGAAATCTATTCAACTATCGTCAGTGTGGCCTCTTGATATCAGGGTAAAAGTAACACTCAATAGGAAGCACAGCCATATCAAACATGTGTAAAGTGCATAAAGCAGTTCAAAGCATTTCAGTGGCCGAGAAAGAAAGAAGAAGAAGAAGCGACGTATCTGAAGATAAAACTCTCTCTCGTCACGCATCACATTCTAGAATTCTAGATACGCATGCATTACACCTAAATATATGTAACCAGTCGTCCAAGATCTTAACGGCTGTGGCATTAATTAGAATTCGACCATGAATGGATGTGGCACAGGCACACCTCTGTAAAATTTGCATGCTTTGCTTACCTTTCCCTCGCCACCGTCCCACTAAGTGGACAGCCATGTGAATTTGAGCATGTCGTCAATTGTTCATTGTCGCATCTACTTTGGATTATTTTACTCAAAGATTCCCTTTAAAAATGGAAGGTAATGCATATGCATCCGTGGCATGAATACCGGAAAAAAAAAAGTATAAATTAATTTACATAATCACAAACTAAATAATTATTCCATTTTTTAATAAAATTTTAAATAACCATCGTAGATTTATGTGAACTTTCATTATTATTATTATTATTATTGTATGATTACCTTATGGAATAACCTGTACTACATTTTTAATAATAATAGTTTATAGAATATCCAAATATTACGCAAAACCCTTTATTTTTGGTAAATAATATATCAATTGCAGATCACCATCAACATCTTTTGCCTTACTATATATCTCTCTTAGCCCAATACCAGTGAAAATTTAATCTAAAATGTGAAAAATCGATAGGATTCTTGCTTCAAAATTATTTTACCAGCCTTATTTAGATAGAGAGGGGAGACTTGCCTCTTTATCCTCATTACCAGTGGGCCTAGCCTCGTTTAGCTAGTGAGGTGAGAGGCGAGACTCGCTTTATATTTTCCCAATATATATCGGGAATGCATCTTCTTCGCCTCCTCACGCTCTCTTTCTCCATTACACACAGGTCATCTCAACTCTCTCTCTCTCCCTTGCTCTTGTAATTTTTTAACTATTTAAATATTAAATAATAATACTATTTTATTTTAAATTTTTTTAGATCTTTTTGGTAAAGGCTTTTGTTAAAGGTGTGTTTGTACACTTTTGCCTGCAAGGATAGTAAAAAATTATTATTATTTTATACATTATAAAATATGTTTGCATTTTTAATATTATTATTAAATAATTGAAAATGTTTAATATATAAACATATGCATATAATAGTGTTGATTTATTTTTTTTATTTCATTTACTCATATATTAATATTTAATATATGGGTCTGCTTGGATAGTCTGTTTTTCATTTGTATATGTATCTGTATCGAAACAATATGTGTAAATATATCCAATTTATATCTATATTTTATCTATATTTGATTTATTTTATCTTTTCATAAGAACTATCAACTTTTTTTATCTGTATTTATTTTTTGATATACAATTTGTTAGAAAAAATTTGAAAAAAATGTTTGTATTTGCTGGAAAAACCTAAACAAATGGACCCCATGTTACATATAGTTAACATAATTCTTTGTGATGCTATAATTTGTTCATTTTTTATGCGACGTGATCAATACATATATGTTTGTATGTATATTTTTATACGATAAACACCTTGCATTTACATAGTAATACACAATGTCTTGTTATATTTTTATAGGAAATTATATTATAGTGTTAGGTAATTACCATCTGCTGCACTACGCACTAATATTATAGTAAGTTAGAGCTTGTAATGCCTTATATAAAGTGGAAAACATAGGTGAAAAAAAAAGTTGAAATGAAGTAATAAATTAAAGTGAAATAGATCACTACACCTTAATGTAGGATGTTAGAATGTAGTTGGCAAATGACGCGTGACTTAACATCACCATAATATAAAAACGAGGTTAGGGAATTTTTACAAGCAATGGCAAACCATAGAAGGGCATATGGACTAATAAGAAGTCCATGTAGAGGCTATCTTAACATTGCATGGTAATCTATTCAGATTATTGAGTTTCATCTCCTAACGAAGGGGATGGCTTGGACCTACTCAAGGTGGATTTATCACGGTGAGGAGTCATATGATGAAAATGAATTCCTAAACAAAGTGGTTGATGGGAATTAGAGTATTTCAAATGAAAGGGAAACTTTTGAAGTCTAAGTTGATTATCGAATGTTAGAAGATCTAGCTACTAATATGAGTGACCTTATGGGTAAAGAAACAGATAATAGAGATGCAAGCATTGAAAACCATGGAAATCGATGGACAATAATGTTCAAAAGTGCAAATAATCCTATGTATGCGAGTTGTACAAAGTTCTCAGTGCTATTTGTTGTTCTTTCAGTGATGAATCTAAAAGTCAATGGAAAAAAAAATTTGTGAAATCCTTTAACAATTGGCTTGATTTTATAAAAAGTTTGTTATCGAATGACAATTTGTTACTGTCATCATACTATGATGCATGCAAGATGCTAAGATAGTTGGGAATGGATGCAAACACTATACATACTTGTAAGAATGACTATGTGCTTTGGTGGAAAGAATTTAAAGACTTGGACAACTATTCGGTGTATGAGGAAGGAAGGTGGAAACTTCATTCAAAAAAGAAAAAGACTGTGTCGATTAGGGTATTGCATCATATTCCATCAATTCCACAACTGCAACGGTTGTTCATGTGTAGAAAGGCGGCTCTAGATACGAGGTATATAAGGAAGGTTATATTAGTGAGGAGGTATGCTGAGGGGTCCCTAGATTCCAAGCAGTAGAAGGGCCTAAATGACAAATACCTTGGTTCACTTTAGATTCTTAGAGTGTAAGATTGGGATTTGCTACCGATGACTTCAATCGTTATGGAAACATGAGTATAACATATACAGTATGGTTGGTCATTTTGTTTGTATACAATGTTCCACCATGAAGATTCATGATGGAGCCATACCTAATGATGTCATTTTTAATAAAAGACTTAGATTTCTAGGTAAGGACATTGATGTGTACTTGTAGCCCCTAGTGGAAGAATTCGAAGAGCTGTAGTTGAAAGGTGTGAGGAAATTGGAAGTTACAGAAGGTTGGATGTTCCTGATGCATGCTGCATTGTTATGGATGATCAATGATTTTCCAATATATGATGACATTTCTAGTTAGATGACTAAGGGATATAAGGCATGCCCCATATGCAATATAGATTGCACAAGTAACCATGCAAACAGTAAGTTCAATTACAAGGGTCATAGACGGTTCTTGCCACCTAGGCATCGATGGCGCTACGCAAATGGAGTTTTGATGGCAAGATTGAGATGCGATCATGACTGAGGGAGTTCACTAGTGAGGTTATAATAATTCAATTTAGTCAGTATGAGCATGTTGTAATGGGGAAGACACAAGAGAGACTTAGTTAGTGGACTGATGAAGCTGGTACAAATTGATGTAAGAAAAGTGTGCTTTTCCAACTATCGTATTGGTAGCAACTGCATATTTGCCATCACGTTGATTTGACGCACGTTAAGCAGAATATATGTGATAATTTGGTTGGCAGTATTTTTTGTTTGAAGGGTAAGTCAAAGGACACCGAAAAGGCAAGACTCAATATCCAACAATTCAATATACTATTATAATGTATGTACTAACACTTTACAATTATTGTTTTTTAATACTATATGCTACATTTTAGAATCTTAAGCCAATAGACAATTACAAGCACATGCACATTCATCGGACTAAAGGGATGGAAAGGTGTTGTATCAAAATTATATAAGAATATTTTATCAGTATTTTTATAGTATTACATTTTATTTATTTATTCAAAATTACTGTTCATTTGTTGCTTGTAGTTATGGATGAAGGCGAGGAAGGATGAAGAGGACATACGTACTACAACTACAAGCCAAAAGTGTATAAGTGGTATAGCTATTATGAAGGAGGTTTTAAGGCACAGGTCTGTTTACTAGTACAGTATGGGATATGGTACCTTGATCCGAGCTGAAAGGCTCACTTACTTTGAACAACCTTGTGAGGAGTATATTGTGAGCTCAAACTCCAAGGTTAAATAATTGAAGCAGAAGGTGGCTTAGATGGAAGAGACACTACGAATGTTGATGAATTATCCTCCCATGTCGTTTTACAACCACTTGCATTGCACGCTTCACTTATGGGTGACTTGACTAGTGGCAAGGTCCAAGTTAGCCAACCTATATACTATTGCTGCCTACATTGGTAGGACCATTTTACTAGCCATACTATATCCTTATGGAATGCTGAGCTACCCATCCAATCACGCGTCACCACTAGCTCAGCTTACAGCCATATCACTAGGTAGTGCTGCTTCGCCACAGTGACATCATCCGATGTCGCCCTCTATGCCATGGCCATTATCGATACCGGTAAGATAATCTTCGCAACAATAGCCCATGTATGGCTTGGTTCCTTTTGTTGGCATAACTCCTCCATGGGTTCATCTTAGTTTGCTCATGCATCGCCATATCAACAATATGTGCCCCCTACTTATGCATACTATCCATTATCACCTTCTACTGTTTTTGACTTTACCACCTAAGCAGCCATGAACACCAACTCCAGCTAGTTCAATCGGTGTTAGATACATATAGGCTAGGGTTTATCAGACTTTTGTTATGTCTTGCATGATTAGACTTTTGGATTTTTATACTTTCCTTTCTATTTTGACTAACGTTTTGTACTCTCAATAAGTATTTTAAGGATTTTATTACATATAGCATATTTATATGTTTTGCTTCTACTACATATAACATGTTCACATGTTTTCCTTAGATTGTTGGTTTCTACAATATGTCATGGTGATAATTTATAAAATATTATATATAATATGACATAGTTGTATATATATTAATATATATATAATTTATAATATATATATATATATATATCAATAACAAGAATATTAATATAATACTTCATAATGTAAATGTAATACTAATATATATTCACATTTAGTAATACATATATAAACATATATTTACAAATTATTTAAAAAAAAAAGATACTTATTCATTAATATATAATGTAAATTTAGTTTAAAATTTATAATTTCACAGGTACTTGTAATTTCAAATGTTGTAGGAAATTTGAATTTCAGGATGAGGTGAGTTTCACCTCAACTATGAAGAGGAGAAACCATCCTCACCTAAATGCCATATATCTACTATTCGCATACCTACTTCCCATGCTTTTCTTCTTGTCATTTGGTTGGATTTCTATCTCAAATTTGATGTTTTCTAGCCACTTTGGATGATGAATTTTCTAGTACTAATTAAGTAAGGTGTTTGTTGTTTAATTATTTTCATCACATATAACTTTACAAAGTAACTAATATGTTATTTCTTATTTTTCATGTGTTCGAGTAATTTGAAATCATCTATTTCGGTATTTGAATGGTATCAAAAAGTAAATTATTTGTACATTTTTGCAAATTTTTTTTACAAGTATTATAATATTTTTTTAAATAAATTAACTTAATGATTACTATAGACTAAATTTAATATTAAATATCTAATATATAAATATTATATTATTTGAAATATTATTTTTATGACATAAAAATAACAAATACAATAATATGTTAATGTTTTTTATATAAAAATTTTGTAATTAAAATAATAATTTAAACTTTAAAAAAATTAGAAATAAGATAAAAAAAGGCACAGAATATAGGTCTATGAGCCTCTATCCTAATATGATCTGAAGCACTAAAAATGAAGGTAGTGGGGTTGCAAACAAGCCAAGCTACTCGAGCTTGGCTCGCTTCAAGTTCGCTGATGCAGTGCGAATCACGATCAAATGATAAGATAAATGCGATAAATTAAGATGATCCAAAGAGAGGAGCAAGCAGAAGCGGACAGATGAGAACTCGAGGTCAAATTCTTTGCAGGTGTGAGAGAATAATGCAACAATGGATCTCAATAAAAGTCAACATTTATTATTGATAGTTTCAACTTTTGGGTTTTGAAACAGTCAACATTAATGATAGGCCGCTAGCATTTATTTCCAACGTTAATTGTCGGTTACACTATTTATTTGTATTTATTATTTGCCTTTTTAGATCTCGTCTTTTAGAATTCCTTATGTAATAGTATATATAAGCCTTTTAGGCTTGTCTTTGTAATTAAGAACATTTGATATTATTAAATTAAAAACCATTTTAGAGGTTTATCCTTTGTGTTATCCTTAAAATTATGGATTTAACCTTGTTACTATTTTGAAGATCTAACTCGGTGAAGTAGATCTTGTTTTCTTCACGTTTCCTACGTTGCGTCACTCAGCTCAGCTCAAGCTCAATTAGTAAATAAGCTAAGCTTAAACCTAAAGTAAAATTCGTTTATATAAACGAGTTAAGCTCGAGTTTTGACTTAGGCTCGCAGACTAGCATACGAACAAGCTTGTTTAAGCTCATGAATAAACTCACGAATAGGCTTGTTAACAAATTTGTAAATTTTATATGCATGATATATTATATATAACTATATAATTAAAAATAACAAAAACTAATTTTTATTTAATATTTACGTATGTATATTTATACCAACACTTATATATTATATTTTAGGTTTAAAGAAGATGGAAAACAAACAATCTAAACGAGTAAAGGTCAAGCTTAAATTTTAGGTTCGATAAAAAGCTCAACATTGCTCGAGCTCGACTAGTAAATAGATTGAGCTCGAGCCCCTAAATCTTATGCTCAATAAAAGGTTCAGCTTGCGCTTGATAAATTTAAAACGAGCCAAGCCTAAGCTTTTAAAAGCTTGACTCGGCTCAGCTCATTTGCAGCCTTAGAGGTGAGTCTCACCTCTTTTTTGCAAAAGAGGCAAAACTCACCTTATATTTGAGTGCATCAAATTAGACTGGGATAGAGACGAGTTTTGCTTCTTGTACAAAAAGGCAATAGTCGCCTCTTCCTATGCTGAGGTGAACCTTTTTTATATGTGAATGTTGCCTCTTTTGAGCAAAATGGAGAATCTTTTTAGGAGAATGAGGATAGATGATTTTTTCACCCTTATAAGTTAAAAGAGGCGAAATTTCGACCTACTGGCATAGAAAATTTCGCCTCTTTTAGCCATATTTCCTACTAGTGCAATGGAATAGATGGTACTTGTGAGGACTCGACCTACCTAATTCCATAATTAAGCATGCCAAATCCCCTAATCATGTATAATACTTAGGTATTATAAAATACTTAAATATTATACGTAAGGTTGTCCATAAAGAAGATGGATGTATTGACTATTTGCTTAAACCTGTAATAACATCATATGCTTTAACATAATATTACTCAATACATGAGTAGGTAATCATACATATATATACACATGACATTAGTATCCACCAAGGATACTTCAAAATTTTACTAGCTTACGTGAAAATACATGTAAGAGAAATGAAATTATATTACAAACCATGGTTTATCCAACAAGCCATTAGCTAGATGAAATTTTACATTCCATTTGTCTTTTAGAAAACCTAAAGAAAACATTCTTGCTTGTCAATGGGTTTCCATCTATCTCACTCATCCATGAATGTTTCCCAGTCGGTCCCATATCCCATATCATCATAGCAATCCTCATCAACATCACCTGTAAGGTGGAATCATGAGCCAGAGGCCTAGTATGTAATAACACAAACAAATATAGAATGCCAAACACACCTAGGTTAAATGTAACGCAACAACCAATAAGTTTATTAGCTTTGATTAAATAGGTCAATCATCACTGAAGTACTTAAACTCCGATTACAATCTCGAGAATCTGGGGGTCTTGAGTAACAGCAGTTGCTAAGGAGGTCGTTATAGGCTGTCCAAAGACCTATAAACCCTATACCTATAAAACAGAGTAATAATCTTATCTAAAAGTTAATAGCTATTACACAATTTTACTTAACTTAATCCATAATATCATCTAGTTCAACCGGTCCCATAAATGTGAACTAAATCATATTATTTTCTCTTAAGAATAAGCAAACATTACAAGATACTATTCTCCTTATCAATTACATACTTAGCCACTCATAAGTCACCATTGCATCATGGTAAAATAAAAGTTATTGCATCATGACAATGTAGTCAAAGCACCTAACTACCGCGTCATTGCATCATAACAAGGATGTCGCTCCTCAGACCAGATTTACGATAGAAAGCATGACCAATTTCAAACAATTTTAATTCATCTTTGGTTAAAGTCCATTTAGAGTATGCCTAACTTAACAATAATCAAAGAAGCTATTATGTACATGATCTATTTGATAATAGACCTATGTTTAAACCTAACCGAGTGTATGAATCCGTAAAGAAAATCCTTTCATGTTAAACTTCTTACTCATATTAACATATTAACTCATTAAAGAATCATTATGCTTAAACAAGGTTCAAATCATCGCATATTTAACTCATACAGTCACAAATATGTATTTCATATTTCATTTATTATCTATCTACCATCATTAACGATTTATTTATTTATTTATTTTTATATGAACATTACCCGAGGGTCTGTTACGCCCGTGACCTAGGCCGTGATAAGAATTACGGGCATATCACGCCCATGGACTTGGGCCGCAATAAACATAATTGGTCTTGTTATGCTCGTATTTGAAGATCATGTCCCCTATTACGGTCGTTATATAGACCGTGATATCCATTACATCTGTATTAAGCCTTACACAAAATTTTCTAGAAACAACCCGAGAAGATAATGGGCCTCATTATGGTCGTAATCTAGGCTGCATTAAGTTTTTGAAAACACTCAGAGGAGATCACCGGCTTTGTAACAGCCATGATCAAGTTTTGAAAATTCATCCGATAAGATAACGACTTCAACAATAGCCATGATCAATAGGAAAATTTAACTCCGAGAGGATAATGGCTTCTATCACGCCTGTAATGAACAAGGCAATTACCATATGGTACTTGTTTCAAAATTTTTAAAGTCTTATGTCTCATAACTCTTTAATGAATTCCTATGTGATTGTAAAAACATGCCAATGTTAGTCTTTAAACACAATATTATGTATCATCATGTTCCCTTGCTTACATGAGTCTATTCCACACATATATAGATATAAACAACTTACCTCAAGAAAACATAATGTCATCATCCATTCTTATTAAGCTTTATTACTACTCTAATCATTCAAATTTTACTTATTTATCACTTTCAATATCAATACATGTACCAACTCATCATAAGTTCCATATATCATTTTGTCAAACTCTTAGGGTACATATATTTATTTACATACCTAGTTCAATATATACCATGACTTGCCTTTAATTCATATAAAACATCAAAATCCTACTCCCATCTAACATTAACATCAATTAAAATCATGAATAAGCAAGACAAACAAGAAATCAACTTTCACTTACGTTTAGAGCTATCTCTAGAGATCAAGTCCATTTTTCTAACTTTCTTAGCTTAATTTTTACTTCTTTTGCTCTTGTATCTCACTTCCTAGCCTTGGATCTAATTTGTGATGACTTAAATGGAATTTGAATGGAGAAATTTGGGTTTGTTTAGGTTTGTGAAAGTGAAGAGATGGAGAGAGAGGGTCTATCTTGGATAATGATATTTTTGCCTATTTGTTGGCTTTTGACGCATTGTGGAACTCTTTGGAAGGAGCTTAGGACATGGGCTTGGGCTAGAAGAATGCATGGGCTTAGCTTTGTTAGTTGAATTAGGCTTGGACTAAAATTTCGAGCTTAAAATTTATTATGTTTTACATTACCCATACATACTTCTTAGTTTAATGCAATTCTACAAAAATATATATTATTACAATTTCTCATATCATCAAATTAAATTACACTAACTTAACTATAACAGTTTAAACTACAAATCATCAATTAATTATATAAAAGTAAATTAATTTAGTATTTTAGATTTTTGGTTATTTCAATATTATTGTATTTTTAATATCAACGAAATGAGATACGCGTAGACAAACCTGCATGTTAAATTTTTCACTCTCAGGCAAGAATCACTAGGACAAAGGATGACAAAAGACACAGCATCACACGCCAATGTGGTCAATTAATGCGGTCCAGTATCTCCAAAACATTACACCAATCTTCAGTCACTTTCATCCCTAATTCTATATAAAGCTCCCTATACCCTTTCCATGAATGCCATATAGAAATAGAGATAATTAGAGTAGGGTGTGGAGTCCAAATATAGTGTTGTCAGTGAAGCCAGAGATGATGGAGCCCGGAAACACTCCCACCATGGTTGAAGCTGAGGACACAACACGCAGAATTGAGAAGAAAAAGAAGAAAGGAGGCCTCAAAACAATGCCATTCATTCTTGGTTAGTATGCCTCGTTTAGTAATGATAGAAGTTCATTACATTATTTTCCCTTGTCAACAAAAGCCAGATAAATCATGCTCTTTCTTTTCATGTCACTTTCAGTATCTGTCGTGAGTGAATTATATAAAGCACTAATCATAAGCTCTTCCCTCTCCATAAAAGCAATCAAATTCACATGATTTATCTCACAGTTTGTAAGGCAACTATAATAATCAACCAATTAAAGAAAATATTAATAAGCGCTCCATGTGTATAAGAACTTCTTGTATGCTTTTGGATTTGGATCCTCAGATTTCTTTTCATTGATATTTGTTATTTAAAATTTTGAAATGTAATATTATATGTAACATCATTTTAAAAAGATAAATTGATAAAAATTGAAGAAAGTACAAAAATGATTCCATTAATTTCTTATAAACTATTATATATACTTGGACACTTGTTGATAAAACTCATAAATTAGACACGGAGGGACAATCGGACAGTGTCGGGACAACCAAAGTTAAATATTAAGGTTAAGGCCACTGGTAGTTGTGACCTGTGTAAGTGCACATTCAATGACTTCACATTTATGAGAATTTGGTTTCTCACCAGGATATATCATGATTGATACTATAACTAAGTTTTTTTTATAAAAAGAATTAGTATAAAAAATTATCAATTTCGATTACTATCAAAATAAATCTGAATCGTTCAATCATGTAATATGATAAGTTTTACTGTAACCATCACGGAAATCATAAAATTTCTCCACTCTTAGTTATGGCATACTCTAAAGTAGGATTATTATTCCCAACCATTACAGCTTTATATGTATTATCGTCCAACGTTTCCCCACCAGGAATATACTTGAACATAAACGGTGCAGTATCTTTGTGTCCTCCTTGTCAATTGGATAAATTGTTAGTGGCCTTTCGGCGATTCCGAAAGATTACGCATCCATGATCTTGAAACGGAGCAAGAGTACGCATTCATAGATAATATTTATGATTTTAAATTTGTAACGACATATATATATATATATATTTTTTACTTAAAATAGAACACACTCCTTTTTTTTTTAATTAAGTTGGAGGGAAATTCTATGACTTGTTATTAATTTTGACGGGACCGATCTAACGGCTCATGCCATACTCAACCGTAATTGAATTATTAAAATAGTTAATATTTCAATTATTATATTTATTTTAACGGTTAGATGATTAATTGGACGATCTCGTTGACTGGACCATAGAAGCCCTCCTTTTTTTTTATTAAGTTGGAGGGAAATTCCATGACTTGTTATTAATTTTGACGGGACTGATCTAACGGCTCATGCCATACTCAACCGTAATTGAATTACTAAAATAGTTAATATTTTAATTATTATATTTATTTTAACGGTTAGATGATTAACTGGACGATCTCGTTGGCTGGACCATAGAAGCCTCTAAGTGGGAGAGAAGATGGTAATATACTAATTTGAAAAGGACTAGATTTTAGCTTAACATGACAGTTTTCACAAGGTAGTACTTTTATAAAACTTCTAATTTCGTTTATTTTGTTTTTTTCCATGTCCCTTCGGCCATAATTTCAGTGCATTTTTTGCAAGCAGCATCTAATGACACTTAAGCGAGTACTTGTTAAATACTCTTTGGAATAGAATAAACAGAAAAATGGGTGGGATAGTTGTGAACTTCAAAGTTTTTGAGCATGGACTAATATTCCCTCTACAAAATGAGGATGGATCACAGATCTTAGATGAATTAATATAATTAGGTTATGTCGTTTTCCGCTATCATAATGGCATTTATGCGGACCTTACTACTTTATTTTATTACACATCAAATGAATGCATTATTTATCTATTTAAAACTTTAAGCTTGCTTGATGAAATATTTTAGTAAATAATTTTTGGCTAGTTGTATAAAATCATTTAGAGATTAAACTTGTTTACAATAAGTTGATATGGAATAAATTAGTCCATCAACTAATTACTAAGATTTTTGTTGTGCTAATTTTTGTATCCATATCAATGAGTAGACGATAGATTGACGTTTTATTGATTGGATAATTATACAAAATATTAATATTAAATCTATATTAATATATTCAAGAAATTAATTTTTATTTTTATTAATCTATAATTGTTTGGAAGGAGAATAAAATGTTATTGATTCTATTAGAAGATCAATGTTCATAGATTATTGATTTTGAATGTCACTATTCATTAATTAACCACTATCCAAACTAGTAATACCACTCTCCTCTTCCTTACCTCCAATCACTAGAAGCACCATCAACACCACCATGCCATGCTACAACAACCACCACCTGATCACTGCATCACAACTATCACCACTCCTGCCTCCCATCTTCACTACCCCACTGTTCCATTGCCATTGCGAAGACCTTACCTCTAGGTTCTAGCACACCCCGTCCATACTACCGCCACCATATTTGTGTTGCAATTACTGTAGTATCGATGGTGAATAGGGACGGACACATGATGAGCTGTCTAGGGACCAAATCTTAATTAATTTATTAAATATATTCACTTGCGGTTATGATTATATTGTATCTTATATATTTATAAGAATTTTGTTAATAATTTTTAGTGTGATATTTTTCAAAACTTCATATTTGTGAAAAGAAGTCCTTCAATAAATAATTAAGCATAGGTATTGCATTTGGTAAAATAATATATATATATATATATATGTATATATTACATAAACCTTAATTTTCAATATAATTAATTCATGATATGTCAAATTATACAATTAGTATTATTTTAAAAAACTTTATGGAATAAAATCAAAATGAATTATAATATAGACAATATAATTATCATCTGTAGTATACTTCAAAGAAAAAAAAAAAATAAAATGTTCACAAGGATTTAGTTTGCTAAATATAACTTTTTGATGTTCTTTGATATATGAATTAATTTTTTAGTTATTATGAAAGAGAAAAGGTTAAAAAAAAAAGAAAAAGAAAAAAAGGTTAATGCCTAATAAATGCACTTTAAAAAATATACTTATGAGATTTGAACTCATAATCTCATGGAGATAAAACTAAAAGATTAACCACTAAACCATATTTGTTTTCTTGTTATTTACTCTTTATAATATATATATAACATATATATTTTATTCTTTTTTAAAAAAATTCAAACGAAATAAATTTTTCTGAGTTTGGGGGCCACCTCTTTTGGCGCCCTCTAGGTCCACCCATGATGGTGAAAACAATTTTGGGTGGAGTTATTTTTACTTTGTCAAATTTTTGTTTTATTCATTCAATTATTATTTCTGGGTTTTGACGTAACTTTTTGTTTTCAGCGAATGAAATATGCGATAAATTTGCAAGTAGTGGTTTCCATGTGAATATGATAACGTACCTGACTCAAGTGCTGAACCTTCCGATGGTGAAGGCTTCAAATATTCTCACCAATTTCGGTGGAACCAGTAGCTTCACACCTTTGCTCGGAGCCTTGATGGCTGACTCCTTTGCCGGTCGATATTGGACCATCATTCTTGGTTCTGTCATCTATGAATTGTATGTAATTGTACCTACTTTTAACTTTACCTTTTATTTTTCCCTATATGTCTAATTAAATTATGAATGATATTTGTTATCCCAAAATTAATGTCTCAAGTGTGTTTCCACCAATTATAATATTACAAATCAAGTTACATGACTTAAACACATATTTTTCATTAAAAATTAGCACATATTTAATCACGATTGGTTGAGACAGCATTGAGACATAGAATGGTAACAACAAATATTTATCGGATATTATAGGGGTAATCTAAAAAAATATTAGTTAAGCCTTCAATATTTTTCTAATTTTATATTAGAAGTTTAATGTTGTTGTATATTATATTTGATTAAACTCTTAATCTTCAAAATTTACACCTAAAATTTTAAATTGCTAATTGTCATATTGAATTAAACTTTCATTTTCTAAAATACCACCTTTTGTCATCTTGGGAAAAGACATGACAAATGGTTATGGGATAAAATGTGTTAGTATAAAGCAACTAGAGATAAAGCAGTAAATTTGATAAGAGAACATTCTATAAATATGTGAAACTTAGCAACTAAGGATTTTAGATTAAAAATGCAAAAATACAAGGTGTAAGTAATAATTTAGACATTTTTTCCAAATATTATGCTTAATCATCTACTTCCATTTTATGAAACAAACCTTGTAATATGATTTGGATTGAATACAAATAGGATAATAGTGGGACTGATAATAATTTTCTCCTAATTATTTCATAAATTGAGTGGCGGTCATTAGAAATATCTTTCCAAACATGTGATTTAGTTTCATTCTTCTTTTATGGTAGTATTTTTAAAAATTATAACCAGGATAGAGGTCATTTTCAAATTAATCACCAAAGTTGGAGACATAAATCAACATGACATATGAATGAATCTCATATATTATGGTCAAATAATTTAGTAACAGTAATTCATGTAAGATGAAAGTTAAAACAATAAAACAATTTATAATTCGCTTATTTGGAACAATCTCTAATATAGAATCACCTGTGATATACCATAGGGGTTGGTGAGCATAACAATTTCAGCTTTACTCCCATCTCTACGCCCACCACCATGTCCTTCCCAAGTGAATTGCAAAGAGCATTTCCTTACAGCTATGGGTACTCTATATATCTATCCTGTTACATCCTAGGATCGGGCGGTATTCGCCCTGTGTGGTGACATTTGCGGCGGACCAATTCGACATGACCAAATCCAAAGCGAATCTCGAGGTTGGAACTTCTTCAATTGGTACTACTTCAGTATGGGAATGGCCACACTAACTGCCCTGACAGTGGTAGTTTATATACAAGACAATGTTGGTTGGGGTTGGGGTCTAGGAATTCCAACAGTTTCAATGGCAATATCAATTGTTGCATTCTTGATTGGCTCTCGCTATTATGTGAAGTTGAAACCAGGAGGGAGTCGATTGACTAGACTTGCTCAAGTGATGGTAGCTGCTTTCAAGAAGAGAAAACTGATTCTGCCTGAGGATCCCAACATGCTGTATGCGAATAAGGAGCTTGATAAGGATATCACTGTCAATGGCAGGCTCTTGCATACTGACCAGTTCAAGTAAAGCTAAAGCTAATTGTTCATTTCAATATTCCCAACAACATTAATTGATTAAGCTCTTTGAAAATAGACACTCTTAAATCATCTTACTTCAAATGCACTTGTCATTGCCAACAAAATATTAATAGTTAGTTGTTTTTATGATTTGGCAGGTGGTTTGACAAGGCTGCAATAATCACAGATCGGGATCCAAACCCAACAAGCACCCAAATACCATTGAACCTGTGGCAGTTAGCCACCGTCCACCGCATTGAGGAGCTGAAATGCATCATCCGGATGCTCCCCATATGGGCAGCAGGAATTCTCCTTGTAACCTCCTCCTCCCATCAGCATAGCTTCACCCTTATCCAAGCCCGAACCATGGACCGCCATTTCTCTTCCTCCTCTTCTTTCCAAATCCCTCCTGCTTCCCTCTCCATCTTCTCTATCGTCACCATGCTCTCTTGCCTATCACTATATGACCGCTTCTTTGTCCCCTTTGCCCGTAAATTCACCGGCCACTCCTCTGGCATCTCAACCCTCCAGCGCATGGGAATTGGTTTCGCAATCAACATCTCTGCTACCCTAGTGGCAGCAGCCGTTGAAGTACGGCGAAAACACGTTGCTGCTCGTTATCACCTTTTGGATGACCCTAAAGCTGTGGTTCCAATCTCTGTGTTTTGGCTAGTTCCTCAGTTTTGCCTTCATGGGTTGGCGGAGGTGTTCATGAACGTAGGACACTTGGGTTCTTATATGACCAATCGCCAGAGAGCATGAGGAGCACTGCAGCTGCATTATATTGGATGGCTATCTCGGTCGGAAACTATCTGGGGACATTGTTGGTGTCTTTGGTACATAAGTACACTGGAAATGAGCATAACTGGTTGCCTGATAGGAACTTGAATGAGGGACGGTTGGAGTATTATTATTATCTTGTCAGTGGTATACAAGTTATTAATTTGGTTTATTATGTAGTATGTGCTTTGTTTTATACTTACAAGCCTATTGAAGAAGATAGTGATGATGATAAGAAGGATGAAGCGATGGAATTAACGAAAGTCGTGATCCTACAGAAGGCAAGCAATGAAGAAAGAAATCATCATGTGGGGAATGGAAAAACAACCGAGACAGCTTAGGTTTTGGTTCTTGCAGATTTAGTTTCAACAGAAGCTTCATATTGTAATTAAATGCCTGATTTTAGATCATCATGAGTTTAATCTAGTAGAAAAGCTCTTTTGTCTTCCTCTTAACTCCTCTTAATATTTTAGGTAAACTTTTGCAAACAACCCCTCCAAAAAGAGCCCAAAAGTTAATAAATTTAATGGATTTAGTAGTCATATGCTCAATCAAAAGATAGAAGACTAACGGCACATAAAACAAATACAAATAGAAGTATTTTAATTTCATACCATTTTTTCATTTTATTTTTTGGCGAGTTGCAAGTTGTAAGATTTACCTTTAATTGATTGGCAAATGGATGTCAAAATATAAGAATTAAACTTAAACATAATATAAAGAGTGAAAATGGTGTATTCTTGTTTAGCATATTCAACAAAAATTTAGGTAAGTTAGGTATTCACCTCTATAAAATATATTAAAATTATAAACATTTCAAATGATCGAAATCGTTCACTATCATCCTTGAAATGTCTTAAGACTGCGTGATTTTTCTTCTAATGCAATAATCAAATGTATCAGTTTATGACTATAATTATTTCTTCATCTAGTGATCTCTTGATTTTTTAATGAAAAAAAAAACTGGATGTTTTGGACATTTATTCAAAACAAAAAGATCTCAAGTTGAAGGGGAGGGGACATGTAACTTACCTCCTATTAAGCCAAAACATGGAAGAGGATAAATAAAAAAAAGACATAATAGCATCATAAGTAGAGGTAGCTACGACTCTTTGTACCCAACCCACGACTTACCCATTAACCATCTTATTGTGATCTCTGCTTACATGAAGAGCTATAGGCATAAAAGTCATATTTACACACATACATGGTATACTTGGGATCCTCATCATCGTCTTCCTCTTCATCCTCATCCTCTGCTTCACTATCCTCTCCTCCATAATTGTCTTGCTTTCGCCGAAAGTCCTCAAGAAAGGTCCCATGAATGGGCTGGGAAGGGCATTCAAAATAGACATTGCATAATTTGATCTCCTAATTTGATATGTATCAACTATGAAAATATCAAATAAGTTACGAATAAATCATTATTAAATCAATTGATAAATAAGAAAAAAAAAAGAAATTATAAGTCTATATTTTACATTAAATATTGATTTGGTACTACATTTAGGGGGAAAAAAATCACCATATCAATATTTTTCAAAAAAGTATGAGTACATGTTTAAAAAGTTTTGGGCTTTTTCGCCAAATGAAAAAGAAACTAGGTAAGTTTGTAAAATATTAAGATTGGATATTTTACAAAGACAAAGTATATTCTTGTACACATAACTCCAAAGTTGTATACTTGCTTCTAAAAATGTATTCTATAAACATATCTTTCTTAAATTGTTCCTTTTTCTCCTTTTTGCTTTTTGTGAATCCAAGCTATGCCTTAACTATTGTACTCCCAAAACAACCATATTTGCTAGAAAGAAAGCCTATGATGTAATTGATCATGCACAGGATTCTTCTCCCTCTCCCCCTCCCACCACAAACACACACACACACTCCAATATTCTTTTTAGGGAGAACTTTATGTTGGACATCAATCTAGCAAAATTAAAGAAGTAAATTCAATATATAATTTGCTACATTTGCAACAAGGTTTTCTACAAAATTCATTATTACAAACTTGGTAACATCAAACAAACAAAGAAAGTGGTGAAGAAATGTAGGTCTTATGTCTAGTGGAAGGGATGACTATTTGGTAGCAATGCCCTCTCTATGGTATAGTTGTACGCATTCAATTCTTAATCCATATTAGTACACACAGACATACACACACACTCTCTCTCTATATATATATAAATATATATGCGTATATTCCTATTTTAAACTTTAATATTTAGTAAGTGGTAAAGATCTTAATACGTTAGGAAAAGATCTAACCTTTTCCTCTTGCTGATGCGGTAACCAATAGGATATTAATCAAAGAAAATGTGGAATTTAAAAATCAATGACACCAGGATTTACGTGGAAAACCTCAATTCGGGGAAAAACCACGGGACCGCCACACTCAAATTCTCCCACCATATTAACATAATGGATTACACAATTTCTCACTAGATATCACTAATGGATTGACAATTCTCACTACAAATGGTAGATATCACTCAATAATAAGCTTCTCTCTCTAGAGTTTCTCTCTAGGTTTTAGAAATAGCTTCTCACACTTCACATACAAACCCTAGGACAAACAAGAAGTATATATATGTAAACAACAAAGGCTGACACGTAATAAGAAGTAGGTTAGCGGCTTAGGTATTTGATGATCGGTGTTGAAAATATTGAAGTTGTGTATAGCATTGTATGCCACCTAGTATGCTGACAGCTTTAACCTATACGCCGGTAACGTTGAAGCCAGTCTAGACCAACTTGAGCTTTCGGAAAAAAATCATAAAATTGAAGGCCGACCTTAGCACAATGAAGGCCAGCAGTGTACAGTTCCATCTTTGCTAGTGTACAACAAATTTCAACTCTTCGTTTTGCAAAAATTCTCCTTATTTAAACCCTCTTCCAAGTATATCTCATATACTTAAGATATCCTTTTTATAGACCTATATGAGTTGGATTTATAAGCTAACAAACTCCCCATCTAACTTATATGAAGGGCTCCATCACTCCTTTTGTCTTCTTGTAAGAATTGAGTTTCTCCTCGATAAAGCCTTAGTCATCATATTTGATGCATTATCATCAGTATAGATCTTCTCAAGCTTCAATTGTTTTGACTTTAATACATCTCTAATCCAATGATATATTACATCAATGTGTTTGGATCTGGAATGGAACATTAGATTCTTGCTAAGATGTATGGCACTCTGATCGTCATAAAGTACTATCAAATCTTCTTACTCTTGACCCAGTTCTTCCAAAAACTTTTTCATACATAAAGCTTCTTTGCAGGCTTCAGTTATAGCTATATGCTCTGCCTTAGTAGTAGATAGTGCAACACACTTTTGCCATTTTGACTGCCAAGGCACCACTCCCCCTACATAAGTAATCAGATACCCTGAAGTAGACTTCCTGGAATCCAAATCACCAGCCATATCAGCATCTAAAAACCCTTCCAATATAGGCTTACTGCCACTACCAAACTGTAGAAATTATTTGAAAGTGCCTCTGAGATACCTGAGAATCCATTTAACAACAATCTAATGCTTTTTACCTAGATTCGAGAGATAGCAACTTACAACACCAATAGCATGATCAATAGCTAGTCTTGTGTATATCATATCATACATCAGACTCCTAAATATTGAAGCATATGGGGATCTTCTTCATTTCTTCTTTGTCTGCCTTACTTTTAGGACACTGAAGTGAAATGAGATTGAAGTGACTTGCAAGTGGAGAACAAACAGATTTCGCCTTGCTCATGTTAAACCTCTCTAGAAATTTTTCTAGATATTTCTCTTGTGATAACCATAGTTTCTAGCTATTCCTATCTCGAATAATTCTCATCCCGAGAATTTAGCATGCGAGTCCTAAGTCTTTCATTGCAAATGACTTATTCAATGCAATCTTCAAACCATGAATCTTCTTGGCATCATGGACAACAATGAACATATCATCTACATAAAATAGGATTATAATGAACTCACCACTAGCAAATTTCTTTATGAAGATATAATGGTCTGATGTAATCCTAGCGTAACCCTGATCAAACATGAAGGAGTCAAACTTTCTGTACCACTGTCTTAGAGCCTGCTTTAGTCTATACAAGCTCTTCTTCTTCAATGTGCACATAAGATTCTCCTTACCCTTGACCTTAAACCCTTCAGGTTACTCCATGTAAATCTCTTCATCCAAGTCACCATGAAGAAATGTAGTCTTCACATCCATCTGTTCAATCTTTAGGTGTAAAATGGCTACTATACTTAGTACAACTCGAATGGAAGATATCTTCATCATAGGTGAGAAAATCTCATCAAAATCAACCCCTTTCTTCTAACTATAACCCTTCACGACCAGTCTTGCCTTGTACCTTACTTATGAGCTATTTTCGTCAATCTTCAATCTATAAACCCATTTGTTTTTCAAAGGTCTCTTGCCTTTAGGAAATTGCACCAAATCATAAGTCTTGTTCTTATGCAAGGACTTCATTTCTTCTTCCATGGCTTTAACCCACTCTTTCTTCTGATCATATAGCATAGCTTCTTGATAGCATTCAGGTTCTCCCCTGTCAGTCAACATCACATATTCATTCAGACTGTATCTAGTAGATGGTCTTCTATCTCTTAAAGATTTTCTTAATTAAATCTGTTGATGAGGCTCTTGGGGTTACTTAATTTCTTCTTCCACATCTCCCCCATCAGTGTTAGATTCTTCAAGTGAGGGTACTAGATCAACATTTGTAGGGATCTCACCTTAAGATTTTTTCTTTTCAAGCTTTTCAATTTCTTCAATGATCTGGTCTTCAAGAAAGACCACATCCCTACTCTTGACAATCTTCTTGTCAGCTGGATCCACAGCCTATACCTATACTCATCATGTACATAACCAAGAAAAGTGCACTGCTTTAAGTTAGCATCTAGCTTTGCTCTCTCATCCTTTAGAATGTGCACAAACGCCTTGCAACCAACTACACGTAAGTGATCATATGAAACATCTTTACCTGTCCAGACTCTCTCTGGGATATCTTCATCCACTGCATATGAGGAAGACAAATTTATTAAATGAATAGTTATCATCATAGCTTCACCCTATAATGATCTAGGTAGCTTCACATGTGATAACATGCACTTCACTCTCTTAGTGATGGTGCGACTCATCCTTTCTGCAACACCATTCTACTGTGGAGTCTTTGGAACTGTCTTTTCTAGTTTAATCCCATGATCTTTACAGTACTATTCAAATAATCCTTTATACTCTCCACCATTGTGAGCTCTGACATATACCAACTGTCTTCCTATTTCCCTTTCAACTCTAGTGTGGAATTGCTTAAGCATATCCAACACCTGATCCTTAGAATTCAAAGAAAATGTCCGCAAGTTCCTATAGTTGTCATCTATGAAGGTAACAGAATAGAGAGCATCACCCACTGTCCTGTCTTTTAATTAGCACACATCAGTGTGAACCAAATCTAATTGATGAGATTTCTTAGCATGTGGGTTTCTCTGAAATGCAACTCTATGTTGCTTACCAGCTAAACAGTCTGTATAAGTTTTCAGAGGAAGACCTTTCACATTAAGTAGAAGTTGCTTCTTAACAAGTATCTAGAGCACTTTCTCACTCATGTGACCAAGCTACTTATGCCACAACTCCATTCAAGCTTCATTTGTCAAGTTCACATCTCCTTTACTCAATTTTACCGACATTAAGTAAAGGTTATTATACTTCTTTCCTTTTGCTACAATGAGAGAACCGTTGGTGAGCTTCCATCTCCCCTCACCAAAGTAACTGTTATAGCCTTCATCATCAAGCTTTCTTACAGAAATAAAGTTCAGGTGGATATCTGGAACATGTCTCACATCTCTGAGATGAGCCTGCAATATGTGTTAGTCTCTAAAACAATGTTTCCAATACCAACAATTTTTTATATTTCATTATTTCTCATCCTAACATTGTTATAGTCACTAGCAATGTAAGACGAGAAAAATTTACCATGTGCAGTTACATGAAAAGAGGCACCAGAATCAATAACCCATTCACTATCATGACCGGCCAGACTAACACACTCCTCATCATAGGTAACAACAACTTCACCACTTGTTGCTGCAACAGTGGTGTCTTCATCCTTCTCACCACCTTTACCCTTTCCCTTCTCTCTTTTCCACATTCTACACTCTTTCTTGTAATGCCCTAGCTTGTCACAATAAAAACATTTACATTTCTTCTTCTTGATTTAAATATACCCCTAGATTTGTTAGATCTATTAGATTTGTCATTTGGCCCTCTGTTTCTACTTCTACCCTTCCTTTCTAACTTGTCAATAACAAGTGCTCGAGTCTCAAAAATCATACCCAGATCTTTCCTTTTAGCCTCTTCATTCATCAAACTATCCTTTTTCCATTGCAAGGGTGAGTGTTTCATCTGGAGCTGAATTGCTAACCAACACTACAAGTGTCTCCCAACTCTCTGGCAGTGAACTCAGCAACAATAATGACTATGTTTCATCATTCAAGACAAGTTTTGTCATAGTTAATTAATTCACAAGCCCTTGAAGATCATAATGCTCAGTCATATTAAACCCATCCTTGTATTTCAAATTCATTACTCTCTTAATCAAGGAGGTTTTTTTCAAAGTTGTATGTCTCTCATACATAGACTGTAATTTCTTCCATAGAACATCCGCTCTGGTCTCCTAAGCAACATCATGATTCATGCTTTAATCAACCCTCTGTTGGATATAACCAACAATCTTTCTATGCAGGATCACCTGTCATGCCCTAAAAGGTACCGTAAACATGGCAGTCCGCCATACACAATATTAAAGCTTAGGAATGACTGTCATAGTCATGCGAAGGCTTCCATACTACGTACAAGGTGTCTTACACATGGAGGAAACACATCTGAGTGATACAATTTATATTGATACAACTTGAGTAACAATGTAAAGGAAATACACTTCATTATACTTCAATTACAATTCATCTACAGATTTCACTACACAAACTATTACAAAACATTTCACAAAACCTAGCTAATATCTTCAAGCATTCTTGCTTCCTGCCGAAATCCTGAAGTTATATTCAACTCCAACCATCTCGGTCCCCAAGTAGCAGTCTTCCATCGACTTGTTTATTCAAACATCTATTGGGGTATAAGCTACACTAGCTTAGTGAGAGTTTCCTTAATTTCGTACCATAACAAGCAAGTTATATTTCATCTATATGCTATGCATGAACAAACACATGAGAAAACAAACACATGACTTTCCAATAGCCATATGTGGATGGATTTACGCCCTCCATTCGGGGTTGGGATGGTCCATAAGACGTACAACCATAAATTCCAATCTTGAGTGGGATGGTCCATAAGTCATGCAACCATACTCCTAATCTCTTTCTCTTGATTATACAACCTCTGTTGTTTTATAGTGATGGTTTTATGTGTCTACCCCACATCCGTTAACTTAAGCGATTTCACATCCTTAATGTTAACATAGGTCCCCTCGCCTATCCACTAATATACTTTTGTACCACCAAAGGTATATCAGCCAATGCAATGTGACTCAGTACGTGTTATGCATGTACAGTTTATTCATATAATCGTGGCATGTGAATTAGGTAAGTTAAGAGCGATTATTGAGAATTTCAGACAATTCAAGTCTATACTAGCTCATACAATATTTTATAACAAGTCTCGCCTCGATATACTTATTATTCATTCAACCAAGATTATATCACAATCCATTACAATTTTATTTTTTCCTAATTCTAATGCAACTGGTTACAAGCATAAACAAAGTAACAAAATAAGAGAAAAACTTACTCGGTCATTGGATCACCGGTCTCTTATTAAAAATAATTCGGTGGTATGGAATCGTCGATTTCGGGATCACCTAAAAAGGAAGAAATACCCTAATAAGTATTTCAACTCAAAACTAATCCATTCTATCTCATACAAACTATTAAATTCGTAAGTCTCGATTTCTATCTACTTCGAAAGATCTATCTAATTATAATATCATATTTAAGTTTTGAAAACTTTGAAGCTTCGAAAAGGTCTGATCAGTTCTGATCGGTAGCGAAATTCAATTCCGAAAAGTAGTTTTGTGAATATTTGTAATGTTTCTACAATCCAAAGCAAGTATACATGCAATATGAGCAAGTTTCTATTATAAATGATATGTCATGAGATTACCAAAAAGCCTTTACTCCAATAGAAAAAATGACTACTCTTAGAATATTATTATCCTTAGTAGTTCACTTAGATTAGCTACTTTTAGCTTAAACATGTTACAAAGGCAAAACAACATAAGAAAATAACAATATTTGATGATAAGTTCATTTAGGGTACCCCAGTTTTGAGTAGCTAAAAGGAGAAAATCCAAATTTCACAAAGTATGTCAAACAAGGTATTTGCAATGGACCATTGATAAAAATTAATAAAAAATCATTCCAATATTGATACCTTAAATGAACTTACTCTTAAATATTAATACTTTTTGGTGTAATTTATTTAATGTAACAAACATAAGCTAAGTAATGCCAAGGGTGGTCTTAACACAGATACTCTAATGCTTAAGTTAATAAAAGGTTTCAAGAGGTAGTGAACAAAGCACCAACCATTTAAAATTGGATAGAAGAGAATTCAATCATCTTCATTTCTAGACCAAGAGGGTTTAGTCAATAACTATGGAAGTTTAGGAGGTAAAGTATGTGAGTTCTTGCTAAGTCCTTACCCTTATAGAGTTCTCGAGAGTCCTTAATGTAAGATCTTTTAGAATGTTTATAAAAGTCCTCTTAAAGCATACCCCTCCTCCCCAAATCATTGAGGGATTTATATTGGTTGGCTTACTTAATTGAGATGGACATATGTTATCTTGTCTTTGATCAAGTATAATCATAACAACTTGAGTTGGTTATGACTACCACTTGCTTGAAATGGATAGTGATCTTATCCTTTAGAAGGAAGACTTGAATTTAATATTCCCTCTAAAGGCAATATTTTGTTGGGTTGCACTTAAACTCAGAGGCTTAATTAAATTTTGGCCATCAACATTTACACCCCACCTCCATAATTGACTAGTAAGTGTTAGGAGGCTTCTTGATAAGGCTTATAAGGTTAAAGAGCAAACATGGAATAAAGCATTAACTTGGCCTTATGGTTCTTATCGTAGCAACCCACTAAGCCATTGTAATGGGGGACTAGAGTCGATAGCGATCATCAAGTTATTTATAGTCATTGAATATCTTTAGAAAAGATGGTTTATTTTTTAAGACCAATAGTTGGGTTCAAACAATCGTGTTGGGTAGGGTTTACAAAAGAACCAATTAAATCGTGAGCCAAATTAGACTAAACTGAAATTTCATTTTTTTTCCTCAAACTAGTTTGGTTTATGGATTGATTTAATGAATGTTATTTGATTGGGGTTTAGTTCACAATCTCGAGTCAAACCAAACCATTCAACATCAATCTTAAAGAAAAATAAAATACAATCGCTAAACAATGTCTAATGAATAGCCATCCTAAAAACTGTTAAACATGACTTAAATTAGGTTACCTTACTCAGTTACTCAAACACACCACATATTGCCTCCATGTTCTCCTCTTTAACTACTCTCAATCTCTCACAAATCATACACGAAGTGTAAACCTCTAAAGTTTTATGATAGATTAAGCTTAAACCCTATTTAGAAGGTTAATCAGAAACCTTATAATCAACAAAATCCTAGTTAGACATAACAATTTAAGTCTAGCAATCCCGCGTTCATAACCTTAAGAGAGTAAGTATGAGATTAGTAGGTAAAATAGTTTGTAATAATATAAGAGAGCTTAAAATAATCAGATTAATCAAACCGCAATTCATTTTGAGCCCGATCTGATACAGTTTTCGAAAAATATGTCCCAAGGCTCGGAATAGTAAAAATATTTCGAATATACCATTGGACTAGTAAAAATATAAGGTTTTTAAAAATATTAGTTTTATAATTTTTTGGTAACTAAAAATATCAAATATTGCATTTGTACGCGTATTTTCTTACTACTGGTATTTTATTTGACATATCTACTTTACATTATACTATTCATTACTATTCTATACTATTCATCTATCTCTACTTTTTCTACCACCTACTCTTACACTCTACATACATATTTTTCTTGCTTTTTACCTTTCCCATACACTTTATATCATATCTATCTTACATATTATTATATTTAATTAACAAAAATCACATCTCTCCCTCTCTCTTCCCCTCCGTGGCTGATGCATACACTCCTCCCCTCGTTCTCTATTTTTCTTAATTTTTATTTAATTTAATCACTCAAAATCCCCTCCTCATTTTTCTTTAAATACCCCCCTCCTCTTTCACTTCATTCACACATCTTCTATCCACAAATTCACTACCAAAAACTCTCTCAAATTAAATACTCTCTCTATTACTCTCCTAAAATACTCCCAAGCCTTATTCTTCTTCATACACAAAACTCATTTACACATAGTACTTCCATGTCATGTAACTTTAGGTAAATCTTTTTTTTCATATTTTTACTATCATGTCATGTAACTTTACAGGACCATGGTATGAGTTTCTTAAACTTATTGTTATGGAAGCTACACTATGTTCATGTATTGTTCTTGTTCATAAACATCCATTTCTATATTTTTATGTTGTTATTATGCTTTGCTCATGTTATTATTGTTATTATGCTAACTTCTTATTATATCTAACTAAATATATTTATGTATATATATATATATATTCTTTAGAGCATATACGCTCACTTGTTATATATTTATTTTTATGTTTTGCAATTTATTTATTTATTTCATGCTATTTTAAGACTAGTCTTTCTAGTCTTAGACTTGTCCTCATCAAGTCAAAACAATTTTCTTTTCTTTTTGGGGACTAGTCCATTTCTTAGTTCGAGAGCCTTGATTCAAAGCAAAGACTCTCAATACTTGACTTATATTATTTTTCTTATTATTTTGTTGCTACAATTTTTCTTGTTATTATTCTCATATTCATATAAAATAAAGATTGTTATCTAAACCACAAATTTTAAACCATACTTTTTACAAGAGAGATTTTTGTCACCAAAAAAGAGTTCTAAAAGAAATTTAGAGTTTTAAATTAATAAAAGGAATCCATTTTTCTCAAAAGCCTTAGGAGAACTCATTATAATTTTGGAAATACCATTATTTTGAAAAGCTTTTTCTAAAACCATAACTATAGTAGTAATAGAGTTGTTTTCTAAAATTTAGGAAGATGATTCTTTGTACAAAAATATTTTCCTTAAAAACATATAAAAAAACCCCATAAAAAGGAAATGTAAGTTTTTCAAACCAAGATTTAAAAAGATCAAAATAATAGTCAAAGGCAATACTTAGGAAACTAATAGGAAAAGTGACAATAGTGTTAGAAGTTTCAAAAAGGAAAAATAGAGAAATTCATTTTTATGGAAAAGTCACCAAGGAAAATAGTGAGATAAAAATAAAATATTCTTTGAAAACAAAAGAATCAAAAGCTTCATTTTTAAAGAATTTACAAAAGGATTCCTTGTAAGTTATGATTTTTCTAAACTTCTAACTAATATTGTTTTTACTAAAGAATTTTGGTTGGATAACAAATACTTGAACATGTATGAAATATGAGCTATAAATCTATAAAAAAAAAAAAAAGAATTTTTCAATCTATATTGATAACTAAGTGATTATCAAAGGATTTTTGAATGTTTGAAATGATTGTTTTTAGGATAGTATTTTCGTGGTGAATCTGGTCATCCATTTTTTTCGACCTAAAAGACCTTATTTGATAGAAATAATCTTAGAAATGGATAGATCTTTTCAAATAGATAGAAAACAGTATTTTATATGTGCAATTCCAAGTCAAAATGACCAAGTTATGGCCATTTTAAGTTGGAATTGTCTTTTATACGAATTTTGACGTTCTTATGACATAATATTGTCAAATTTCAAGAGGGTTATCAAGAAATACTCATTACGAGTATTTTTCTTGACTAGGTGATCCCGATGAAGAATATCCATATCTCGAGGACTATTTTGATTAAGTGGATTGTTCAATCGACTCTTCCATTTAGAAGAAGTATCGCCATGGCAATGTGAGTTTATTTCCTTAAATTGTGTATTTGATTGTACTTGTAGTATAGATGCATTAGAATTAAGGAAAGACAAAATGTTAAGAATATAAAGTTATATGAAAGAACACTAAGATATCGAAGTGGGAATTGATTGTAAAGGATTGCTTATCTTAGTATAGAACTTGATATGTCTAAAATTCTATGATCACTTTAAAATTAATAATAATTATTCGATGATATCTTAAATAAATTAATTCATGCATATCATGTAGTAAGTTACATTGCATGAGGTGATTACCATTGGGTGAAAGGATAGTAACACAGTCAAAAGCAATACTTGGTGGTAATGATTGAAAGCAAATGCTTGGCAACAAGGAATTAAAACAATGCTTGGCAGTAATTCGAAAGCATGGCTCGACACGAGTAGACTTAATATGTTTGGCGGTAATGATCGAAAGCATGAATTAACTAAGATGACTCGGTTTGAGATTACTTATTATCACCAAACCCCGAATGGAGGGCGTAAATCCATTCAACATATGGGTCCTAGAAAACTATATGCCTTGCTTGCTCATGCGTATGTTGCGTTTCACTTGAATGCTTAAATAACTTGTTTGAATTTTGCTACTCAAGTATTTGCTTATGGAAATAATTCTAACTAAGTCTATTAGATTATATCTCTATAGATATCTCTTGCAATTTAACTTTTGTAGCTGAAACCACGGGGACCTTGCACCTAAGTATTTCCTTTTTTTTGTTAAGGAGTTTTAGATGGAGTTTAACATTAGCTTAGATGTAGGCTTCATAGAAAAATTTCTTGTAATAGACTCTAGCATATTTGACTAGGGAATGCCACTAAGACTTGTAAGATATTATTTATGAATGAATGAATATTATGATTTTCATTTCTTAATTTGTTATTGTATCTTTTTAAACATCATATTTCAAAGTATGGTCCTCTAAAATTATGAAAGCATGCCTTACATCTACTATCGAAGCTTATGGGAATGACTAAGGTTGTCATACTTAAGCTTTAATATTGAGTGTGGCGGACTATTACGTTTAGGGTACCTTTTGGGGCATGACACAAAGTTGCACACCCTTTTTCTCCAAATCATTAGTCAATTGACATCAGTCACTTCTATCTCTCTCTAGCTCCTTAAGTCAGTCAATTACACTCTCACTTTCCCTCTCTTTATCTCCTCTCCCTTTCTATCAATATCATCTCAATATTTCCTCTTCATTAGATGCTTGACTTAACTTTAAACCTTTTTTCAACGGATGCACTCTTTGCTTGCTCAAGGCTTTACATCATGAAGGTAAATTTTGTGTCATTTCTTAATTTTGAAAACCATAATTGCAGTTTGAGAACCCCAGTTTAAAATTTGATTAGCTCTGAAAACACAAAGCTAAAACTTTAAAAATTTATAATAGGCTAGTGGTTCTATTCAACTTTGGTCACTACCAATTTAAGCAAGCGAACCTACTGAAATAGTATAGAAATATTAGATCGTAGTCCAAAGAATTGTTAGTATCTATCGTACTCACTTTTCATCTTTTATCTTGCTAAAGAAAATTTAGCATTCATGATGTAAAAGATATCCACAAAACTAAGCTAATATTTACAAATCTAAACTAGCTATATACATACTCCATTGTAAATTTCAAAAGATAAGTTTAAAAATATGGAATAGATTAGATCCTAATTCACCATGTCCTTATCATGTGAATTCTTAGAAAACAAATTCGATGAGTTCTTTGTCTAATATTTCTGTACTATCAAATTCATGAATTTATTTTAATGCCTCTCTCGAGTGTCATTAACATTAAATCTAGGTCAAACAATCAAAATTTCCACTCAAGTCATTAGAACCTAGGTTTGCATTAAGAACAAGAATCCTTTGATTAAAAACCACGTTTCATCAATTCTTAATCAAGTGACAGAAGGTTTTCACCACTCTATCTCTAGATCTTATGAGCAAACCTCAATAATAGTTTGATCTATTCAAAAGAATGATTTCTTAATCTGTTCAATTGAAAACTGAAATGAATCTACATGTTGCACACACATAAACCCACAAAAATGAAGTTCAAGTTATTAATTAGAAGTACTCAACAATATTCAATTCAGGCACGATGGATTCACATAAATCAGGTCTTAGAGTCACAAATCTAAACTCAAACAATTATTTCTCCATGGATTTAATTAATTAACAACATGAAATTATGAGATATCATTGATAAATGAAGATACACATCACCTATGGATGCTCATAACTTGTATAAGAATTTAAATCAGTACAAAATTTACACTCAAGAGCTAGAGCCCCAGTAGAGCAATATTTCTCTTGCTAGAATTCTCTCTCTATAATAGGTTACAAAGAATATTACACTAGTATTTTAGCATGGTACACGAATCTCTTTTTACACTAATATACACACCTATTTATTAGCATTAGGTACAAAAAAATAAAGATTTTATTGCTGATGTGGCATATCCACTATAAAAAACTTTGTTAGATATGCATGCACGTGTGATAGGCATTGATTCACAAGTATGATCATCGGCTTGAATAGAACTACGGTTGCCTCCGATTTGTTTCTTCGTTCTTTCTTTGTGGCTTACTTAGTAAGGATCGTAGGTGTTAACCTCAGGTATGGCTTGGGTTGCGGTTGACTTGTTTGCAATGTCTTTTAAGTGCCTTTGGTTTCAATTACAGGGGCAGAATAAAATGATTGTATTTCCAGTTTTTGTAATTTTTTCTCCAATCTTCAATCAAACCTCTTTGATTCCATCTTTAAAGCTTAAAGAAGTTGAAAACAAAAATTTAAACAATAATAGCATAATTGATTGGAATTTTGTAAAATAACCTAACAAAGTAAGCACAAATTCCCTTAATTTGAATGGAGTAAATATTACTTATCAAAATTTTCAATTCACTACAATTTTTATGTTGTGGTAGTTATGTTAAAGTATTATTATGAGAATTGTTTGGTATTTTGTATTTAGTTTTGCAAAGGAGATGACATGTTTGTAAATTCAATCATTGTTAGCTTACTTTTTCCAACTTTGATGAGTACATTCTTTATGAAGATGACACAAATTGATTTAATAATATTCAATTAATGTATTAAATGAGTTTTTCCTTCTTTATAATAAGAAGTTGTATATTAGGAGTTGTGATGTGTTTCAAAGACATAAATCAATAATATTATGGGATAATGTCAAAAATGGTACTTAAACTTCGCAAAAGGCTCAATTAGATACTAAAGTTTGGTTTTGAATAATTTTATACCTGAACAAAGTTTTCATAGGCTTTTTCATGCCTAATGTTTGTTTTTAACAATTGTGGTACTTGAAAAAGAATTTTGGTGAATTTTTATATACCTAATTCAAGTTCATTCAAGTGTGAAAAAATCTGCAAAACTTTGTTTAGGTAATAAATTTGGTAAAACTAAATTTCAAATATGAAAAAAGTCTACGAAAGCTTTGTTCATGTATCAAAATTATTCAAAATGAAACTTAAAGTACCTGATTGAACATTTTGCAAAAGTTTAGTTACTATTTTGTCATTAACCCTAATATTAATACCAACAATTTATAGGCAGTAAGAAAATAAATAGGGTTAGCTTTCACAATGGGTTCAAGTCAAGCTTAAATGTGGAAGATAATGACACTCCTTTAAAATATTTTTTCCTTTTTTTTACTTATATTGATTTTGATATCATTAATTATTATTTCTACTTCATAGGAACTTGCCATTTCTTCATTAATTGGGTCATGGTTCTCATAATTGGTTTATTGTATATTTGCTTCTAAGGAAAGTCTTTTAATTTTTTTCCCATGCTTGCAATATTTTTGAGGTTGAATACAAGAAGTGGTGATTGGAAATCGTGACCCCATAATATTAGACCATGCATTAGTAAGATATTTTTTAGGAGAATATCATAAATGGTAGTTGAATTTTGATAAAATATGCAATTAGATACCTAAATTTTGAAATTGATCCATTTAGTACATAAATTTTGAAATTAATCAATTTAGTACTTAAAAGAAATTTTCATGCACATCAATAGTATCTTCATCAAGTTCTTTTAGGTACTAAATTGGTCATTTCAAAGTTTTTTAAGTACTAAATTAATCAATTTCAAAATTTAGATACTAAATTGATCATTTTTAAAGTTCAAGTACCTAATTATATATTTCACCAAAATTTAGATACCATTTGTGACATTATCCCATATTTTTTCATGTCACTCAATCTAGGTTATATTTAAAAGAGCATTAGAAGTATCCAGAGACCTATAACTATGCTTGAATTGACATGTTCAGTATTTTTTTGATGAAGTGGTATTTTAGCTAAGAAAATTTGCAATTTTGTACTATACATCTCTAGTTAACCAAAACTTCCTCATGTTTTTAGTACATGACAATATCTTTAATGTGCTTGGTTATAAATTGCTATGTTTTATCATAGTGGCTTAAGATATATATTTATATATATATAACATATATATTTTAGGGGCAAATGCATAAGAAATTGCTTGAAGACATAATATTTCGACTCTACCATATATATACATATATGAGCTCTAGATCAATGTTTAATCTTTATTACAAGTACATTAAAACATTGTTTTTACATGCTGTTAATAAAAATACATATCTTTACTCTTCATGGACCCCTATAATTATTGAGTTTCCTTTGAATTTGTGATTTTCTATTGGAAGTATTCAATTTAGTTTAGTTGTAATTCATTTTCTTTACTAATGTACATGCCTCCAATGATTTTGTCAACATAAAGGAAAAGAGGAATGGATGTCACAATATATAATAATTCAATTCTGCATTAGATTATGTGAACATGGTTTCATTCTAGTCTAATCCAAACGAAACAGAAGAGAAAATGGAGTTAAATAGAGCTAAAATGTTGTAGGAAAAAAATGGAGTTGATATATTTCCATTATGAATAGTAAATATCAAGAGTTGACTTTATGGCTATGCATCTATACTAAAAGTTTTCATTTCTCTACATTTTGTTTGCGTTTTTTCTTTCTAGATTTTGCTAAACTTAAGTAGGAATTTGTTCAATTTGAAATTATGCGGTGGTCATGCCCTAGTGCATAAAATGTATCGATTTAGCCATATATATATCACTTCAAGGCATCCATTCATCAAGTAGGTTTTTCTACAATATTTTATTTAAGAAATCATGACTTAGATTTTTCTAGAAAATTCATTAATATTTCATTTATTTTTTTCATAATTTTTTTTTAATTTACAAAAACATGCAAAATGGCTTATGACAATTATAAGATTTCTCAAATAACTTATTTATAAAACATGGCCATCAAAGGATCATAACTAGTAGGTTAGCCCACAACCAAAATATAAGGCCTAGTAGTCCATCTAAAAGTAAAGTTAAGAGTACTTATAGCCCTCATCAATTACATGATAGGACTATTTTACTCTATGCATTCAAGGATTATTTGAATTCATTTTGTATTCATATCCATAAATAATCCTAAGAATTGATTCTTAGCATGATTATTTATTAACCTTATGTAGATGAAACTTATCTAGACAATTCATTATCAATTGATGAAGAAACAACACAAAGGATCAACAAAAATCAACAAATCATGGAGACAAGGGAGCTAATGTCGTTGTGCTTAAGGCAATGTGAAGAAATTTAATCTACGATTGATGATGTGGGCTAAGGCATGAGCGCATTTGAATGAAGATGAAGCCACAACTTATGATGCAATTAGTGCTATGGCTACACAAATGGACTCACCAAGACATGAATTGAATTCCTCCAGATTTTGACACTAGCAATGACATGCCTACATCTAAGTGAAGAAGATAATAGAGTTGAGAGCACATCCTCTAATACAACCATGCGAGTGTTAGTATCAGTTTTCAAGAAAATCCACAATCTCTCGCATGATCTAAAGTGCGAGAGTGGTTAAAATGGATCGCAGTTGAAGAAACCGGCCTTAGCATGGCCGTACAAAAAGGAAGTTGTAATTGAATTTGGGAGACACGTCCTGAGGCACCACCATGTCGTAGAGCATATCATGCTCATCTGACATGGATTCTATTATTTTGGATCTTTTTGCCATGTGAGCTCTCTCAGATGAAACCCTAGGATAGATAGTACACCATTAGTTAGAAAATAGGGGAAAATGCAAAAACACCCCCAAACTTTAGTAATGGCACACATTAACCCCCTGAACTTTAAAAGTGTAATTTTTGACCTCTAGAACTATAAATAATTAGCAAATAAGTTAAGCCCATCCTTTTTTTTTTTCCTATCCTTGCTCGTACATGTCCCATATAAATTCGTATAAAAACTCATATAAAAAAGTAAGCTTAGAATAGTAAATGTCAAAAAGTACAAAATGGACTTATTTGCCAATTGTTTATAGTTCTAAGGTAAAAAGTCGTGATTTTAAAGTTCAAGGGATCAATTCGTTTGACCCTAAAATTTAGGTGGTGTATTTGCATTTTACCCTAGAAAATATAAAGAATTGGATGGTTTTAGAAGCTTTTGTACAATTTGCTGAGAATCACTGCTAGTTTCTAAGGATTGCTTTAGAAAAAATCCAAGGAGACTATTCAACAAACCTCCACAACTTTTGAATTGCAAGGATTACTGCATCTAATAGGCTTTATTCTCATCATGTTTTTATTTTACTTCTTCAAATCTTTTAATTAGATTAGTTTATCAATGGAGTAATTTTATAACTTAGATTGGATCCCTAAGCCTAATTCATGTAACTCCTATTGTGATTTAATTACAATAATATTTATTTCTTGAATTCAATAACATATGTTTGCTAGATCTTGAATTTTTATGGTGCATGATATGGATTCATGTCTTATTTCATTAGAATTGATTAAGAAATCGTTTTAATGAATAGATCTAGGCTTTTGATAAGGATTGCTCATAACTTTATACATAAAGTAGTGAATTCCTTTTTCTTTTGATTAAATGATCTAATGAATTCTGGTGTTTAATGCAATTCTATGTTGCTATTGATTTAGGAAGAGATTTCCATTGATAAACTTAGGATTAGAGATTAATTATCTTGAGAAAGATATTAACATATAATTAAGTATTTTAAGAAATTGATATGAATTTAAGAAGAATTTGTTGAGTTACATGATAGTGCTTAGTGGTGAAACAAAATTTAAGTATCTTTGTGATTTTGATTAAACCTATTTGTGAATTGCACTGTAAATCAACTTTAGTTTATAGAAGTAGTTAATCATAGTTTTAGTAGATTAATATGAACATCACTTATTTTATCGTTTTTTACAGCTAGATAATAGAAAAATTGTGAGTAATAGTACTTACCTAGTTCCTTAGGTAAAAATGACTATATACTGAATTCATTACTATGATGAGGGGTACACTTGCCTATTGTGTCAACCGTAGTTAGGATTAGCATATAGATTTAAAATTTTTAAAATTCGATCAAGTTAAATCACTGTCACGTGAAGCACTCAACATGATACACAACAAGTTTTTGGCTCCATTGCCAAGGAATAGTGGTTAGTGCATGAATTTGCATTTTAAAAAACAAACATAAAGCTGAGGTTTTCAAAACTTTATAAAAATACTAACAAGTTCTTGTCAACTTTGGTTGCAATAGGCAAGCATACCTACCAAAATAGTATAGAAAAATATTAGGTTGTATTCCTTGAGAATCATTAGCATCTACTCAACTCACTTTTAACCTATTATCTAGCTAAATAAAACTTAGCAAAACATTATAAACAATAAAGTTAAATTAGGGTTAAAACTTATTATAAACATGTTTTCAATGCAACAACTAAAAGTTAAGTTTTAAATGCAAGAATGAACTTAGGGTTTGCTTCTCCAAGTCCTTATCATATGATTTCTTAACAAACTCAATAAGTTATTTACTGAGTATATTTGTACCGTCGAATTTACTAAGATAAATCAAAGCCTCTCTCAAGGTCAGTAACTCTAGATCTAAGCTAGAAAACTAGAATCTCTTCTAAGCTATTAGCAACTAAGACCCATATAAAGATTAAGAATCTTTTGATTAAAATCCATTTTTAATAAATTTAAAATCAGTCACAGGAAGTTTTACTACCCCTATCTCTAGGCGGTTATGAGCAACTTCATTAGCAGCCTAAATCTATTTAATTAATGATTTCTCAATCTGTTCAATTAAAATTAGATATGAATCTATATAGTGCACTCACCTAAACTCACGAGTTAAGGTTCAAGCTACTAAACAAGTATTCAAACAATATTCATTAAAAAGACATTGAAATCACAAGAATCAAGTTTTGAATTCACAAATCCTAATTAAAAATGATTATTTCTCTATGGATATGAATATTAAACAAATATTTAAGAGAAATAATATGAAATAAAAATATAAATTATTGACAAAGTACAATATCTTGTAAGGACAAACATCTGGTTAAAAATGTAATTACCTAGAAAACTTGAATCTCTAGCAAGAAGAAATGTTTCTCTCATTAAAAATTCTCTCTTTGCTTTATTATCAGAAGTTGTACATATATGATATAACCATTTTTTTTCATAATGCCTCTATGTGTTTACTTAAGGACGATGGGTACAGGAAATCATGAAGATATTATTCACTGACCTGGCAAAATTCTTTTTAACAGAATTTGTCTATATCTCCCACGTGATTTATTTTAGGTAGCATGTATGTGACAGCTCAGATAGGATCGCCTTTCATGGCTTGGATCGCGGGCTCGAAGGTTGGTCATAATCTAAGTTGTATCTTTTTCATCAGAAGCGTGATCTGTCTTTAGTTTGTATCATAGGTAGCACTGCGGGTGCAACTCTTAAAACACGACTGTGCTCTTGAATTATATGGCATGATTCTCTCAATGCAAATCACGGTGTAGACCATGGGTGGCGTTTGGACTTTTGCCTTGTTTGCTTACCCTCAGTTGGGATCTTTGGGCCATGGCTGAAATTTGCCTTCAAACATTTTTGTTGTTTTGCTCCAATCTTGATTTAAATCACTTTATTTCTTCTTATTGTGATATTTGGAGCTGAAAAACAGCATTTTCATAATAAAAAGCATAATATCATAGGAATATATCTAAAAATGGATCAAATAATGCATAGATTCCTACGAATATAATAGATTAATAATAACTCATCAAATAGCAATGTTAGGAAAGTGTTACACTTGTTTTTAAATCTTTTTAAAAGCAAAAAAAATTAATAGCCAGTATGCTAGGTATGTATGCAGTAATAAATTTTAAATGAGTATTGAGTTGTATCCATAGGGAATGAGGACTAGCTCTCAGCTATATTAGTCAAACTCATAGCTAGGAAAACAGATAAGTTTGATTTTGCAATTAACAAAGAAAAAGAAAAAATACCGTTTGATGAATTAAGATTTTCAACACCTAAAAGAGTATGAACATGAACCAAATAGATGGAATATCAATCGATGTAAAATTTTATGTTATCAACCTAACAAGTATTGTGCATGTGAAACCATTAATTGATTTAGGTCTTTCACTCAATTAAGCACTAGGTACAAATTCCTCTTGTCAAAGTGAATCAACACCAGGATTACCTAAATTAGTCCTTTCTATTTTTAGACAAGAAATTGGTTAACAAACCCTTTTTAGTTCCTATATCCCCTATCAAGTAAAAGTACATATTTCTATGTCTATCTTTAATCTAGATTAGCCATTCACGAACCAATAAAAAAAAGGTTTTCTCAAACACAATCCTAAATCTATATCTATTCCAAACAAATAAAATACATATTCGATGAATTGGAATTAACAACTCAACAAGATAACACATTCATGGTAAATAACAAAAACCCATCATACTAATACCCCAACCACAGGTTATCAATTCACATTTGTAATGAAGTTCAAGAGAAACAAAAAGTTAAACAACATTCAAAGCAACAAGAATAGAAAGAGAATGAGATCACTTAACATGGAGATCCTAATCCCAACTACAATTTCAAATGCTATTTCCCGTTGCTCCCAGGGTTGGAGTCCACTTTGATAAACTACTTACGTAAAGAAAATAAAAAAGGAGCCAAAGCCCCGGAGCATGGAAGCCCCCAAAACTGAAAAAGAAAGCTTAAGTCTTCTGTATCAGTATTCTCTCGTATATTCCTCTATGTAATCTCCCTTTTTTTAACACGTTTATCTCTTCCTCTATATGCTTTCTGTCTCTGTAAATTTACAATCAGGTGGGCCATTCTCAATGACATGGCCTTTTACTTTATAATGAAAATATAGCCCCCTAATACAACAATAATAAATAAAAGGGCCTGCACATAAGATCACTATCCACCGAAGTAATTAACACTAGCACAATATAACCTCCACATGTAAGCTACTAAGAAATTTGGAGTAAACATGGTGCTTACTTAAGGCTCCTTAGTCATGTTTCCAGATTAGCTTGGCACTTCAACTCTCAAGTTTCCTAGTGATGATTTGTGGGAGCTTGTGTAGATGATTGATGTAGTTCGGTTAAGGGAGCATCGGGATTAGAGTTCTACAATAGCTTGGTCCAAGTTGAGCAGTTTAGTATAGTCATGAGACTTGTTCTGGTTTCTGGTTTGTGTAGATGCCATTCAACTTGATGAATAGTAGGTTGATATGGTCAGTTTGGCCAAGTTGAAATGGGCACATGTGATATCTCAAGCCTTTTCCTATTCTTTTTAATATCATGAACTTGACTACTACTCGAATCTACTATAGGACTTGCTTGAGTTGTTGAAATAGGCGTTATATCATTTATTCTACTTCTATCCTATTGCTATTGAGTACAGACTGTTCAAGTTTTGTCTTAGCTTGGTTCTAAAGCTAGAGCACTCCAATTGATAGTTGTTGCTCCACACTTGGTAGATTGGTCTGGCATGCTAAAATTTCCAATTTTGAGTAGAAACTTCATGATGGATTTTGACCTTTATGCATTTGGAATTTCTTAAAACACAAAAGATAACAAGTTGTAGAGTTTTCTAAGTAAGTAGAATCATGTGTGTTATTATGTGAGGACAAGGTTGATTTTAAGGAGTGGAGAAATTGTTTCAACCCACATACATGTACGAGGATCAAGAACAGAGAAACAAGATCAGTTGACAACTTCAATTAATCAACAGCACAAAAATAACAAATTAAAGTTGTCGTAGTTAATTTTGTCATGACTTATTGAATTTTAAGATATTAAATTTTTTTAGATTGGCTTGTATACAAAATTTCAATCCTATGCACTAATTATATTCCTGTACCTATAGTTTGTTACATGTTATCTTTCCACGACCTCTTACATGACTCTCTACAATTTCTTACTCTTTCTTCCAATAAAATATAACATAAGCGACTCATAAATATTTTATAGTCTGCCATAATAACCATTTAAGATCCCCATGCTGACTTCTCGTGATAGGTTCATTGCAACATATTACTTATTTGCTAAAATATTTTTTGTTGAAAACATCAGTATGGTAATGACCATTATGCTTATATTATTAATAGATGATGATGATGATGATAATAAGTTTGGGAATTTTCCAAACTAAAATATAGAAAAAAAGGAAATTTTAAGTTTAGTTCTGTGGTTTCATCAGTGTTTTTTCCTATTCTGCCTATTGTTGCATATGGTTTATTACATGTTTTATTTTATTTATTTAATTTTATGATTTGAACATAGAAGTTTTTATTGGATATAGCAATTCCTTTATTGAAGGAATTGGCAAAAAATTTTATATATAACCCACATTATATCAAAATGACATTATTTATGGTATTTAAAAGTAAATAAATAAACCAAACACACTTAGGTTGAGCGGGTAACCCGGCCTTATTGGGGTACTCATCCATACCCTATTCAACTAAGTAGGGTTCAGATAGGTATTAAGGACCATAAGATAGGGTACAAGTACCGTTTTTTGAGGACTTATTTTAATAGGATACGATACGGGTATGAGGTCTTCATATCCTGAAACTTGAACAATAAAGCATACATGTTTCAGGGTACCATGAACTTACTTTGAAACGCACACTCTATTAAAAAAATAAAATATAAAATAATAATACCATTTTTTTAATTTTACAATCACTTTTGGTTAAAATTATTATTTGTAAATAATCTTTCAGAAAATTTTATTTAGAAAAACTTGTTTTGATTTGTTATGAAAGTACTTGTATTTTTTATTTTGGAAGTATTGTGATGGTATGTACTTGAAATTCTAAGTTATATAGAAGTATTATTAATCTTCTAACTAATCAATACATATATGCTTTCAAAGTTTTTTATTTTAGAATTTGCTAGATGTTTTATAATTTTTCTAAAATCATTTATTCAGGTTCTACAAGTATTTGCATTTGCTAATGTTTTATAATTTTTCTAAAATCATTTATTCAGGTTCTACAAGTATTTGCTACAGTTTCGGCTTTGACAATAAACAGATTCTGCATATCGTAAATTTTTTTTCGATATGTTATTTATGGTGAATATATATAAATAAGATAGTTTTATTTATTCCAACTTGAAATTCAAAAAAGAAAAAAAAATTATAGATTCTATAGGATACCTTATAACCGGTAAGCTTTACAATGCAAAATGTGGGTATATGATGCTACATGGTAAGTTCCGGGAACAAAACTTTATACCATGTACCTTACAGGGTGGGATATGGTAAGATTTCATACCTTACTTATCCTAGACCTACTCACTCATAACTAATAGCAATAAATTTATTGGTAGAATTAAGACAATCTTTATAATGAGCATCATTAGAAGATTGAATTGTTTCATAAAACAAAATATATTATTGTATTTTGTTAATAAATTATAACATATGTTAAATTCTCTTAAAAAAGGAGTAAAGGTCCATTATTGGGTATAACTATCATGTCTCACTGATACCATATTTCCTACAAATAAACCCTACTTTTAAGGTAATATTACTTTTCAAAATGAATAGTAAATAAATGTCAATAATATTTGAACACATGATATTGATTTCTTCGAATGAGGACACTTGATGAGCTTCTACAAGGGATGTTGAGATAAAATCTTAGGAATAAACATATCACTTAGTTCTTATTATTATTATCAAGGTTAATATCATGAATAATACCTAAACTTTGACAAAATATATAATTAGTTACTTGAACTTTAAAATTAATTAATTTAGTACATGAACTTTGAAATTGATCAATTCAATACCCAAAAGAACTTTTTGTGTATGCCAATGGAACCTCCATTAGACTCTTTCGGGTATTAAATTGATTAATTTCAAATTTTTTTCAAGTACCAAATTAGTTAATTTCGAAGTTCACATACTAAATTGATTGATTTTAAAGTTCAGCTTCCTAGTTGCATATTTTACAAAAGTTCAAGTACTATTTGTGACATCATCACCATCATTATTATTACGTAAATTACATTAGAAGATAATAAAGTTTGGGATGAGTTCGTTTAAGATATCAACGTTTCGAGTGGTTAAGAAGATGAATTAATGATTTACAAAGTGAATCAAATGAAATATCAATGTTTTGCAAAGATAATTTCAAGTATCAATATTGGAATTAGTTTTCAATTAAGTTTCCTTAATTTTTATCAATGGTCAATTATTAATATCTTATTTGACTCATTTTATGAAATGTTGATTTCTCTTTTTAATCATTTAAACGTTGATACATTAAATAAACTTTACAAAAATTGATATATTCAGTAAACTTATGTTCAAAATAATTTACCCTATTATTATTTGGGGTTGCTTGTGGGCTTTCAACAACAACATTGATTGATAAATTTAAAATTACAAATCATGATATATCTACATGACCACTTTTCAACCTATAAACTGTAGAGTTCGAAATTTTAGATGTAGCGATATCTCTTACGATGACAATGGTGTATTTTACTAAGCCAATGCTATTGATATATCATGGTGATGGTTCGTAGATTTTCTTCATCTTCTAAATCATAAAATTTCTAACATTGGTTTGCTTTGGTTTATGACTTAACATATATTTCATAATATAAGGAAAGTATATTTACATTAAAAAGTAATTCATGCAAAAAGTACTAAATTCATTTGATGGTAATATTGATTCATATAAATTTTAAATGTGCATTACCAACTACTTTATTCATGAAGCTAGTATAAATATGTAACATGTATTATGAGTCAATCTTTTTATATAACTTATAAAAATAATCACAAAGTTAAATAAATATGCATTTTCATAAATATAAACTAAAAGATCTTTTAATCACTATGTTATAATATAATAATTTTTCTAATACAAATAAATATTATTATATATTTCTTGATTCAGATTACTTCAATTTGCAAGGATTTGTCCAAATTACCAAAAGATGTTGTATTTCGATTTGATCTAGTGATATGTTTTTTACCTACCCCCATCGTCTTCAGGAACGTGTGTTGTCTTTCCTATCTCCTACTGTAAGATTGACCTCCATAATTGCCATTTTTATGCATATGCATCATTATTTCGTAACTTTATTTTAATTTATTCTCTTACTTTTTTTCTCTTCTCTATAGCTCTCTTTGGTATCTGTCCTCTCCTTTTTCTCTTTTTCTTTTCTTTTCTTTTCTCTCCCTTTGCTTCTTGCTTGATTAAAACTTTTATCCTTCAAGCTTGTTATTATATATGAAGTATCCCAAATTAATATTATAGGATTAATAATAGCAAAGATAATAATAACGATAATGATAATATAAATGGATAATAATGAATTAATTTGGAGTAATAAAAATTCAATAAAAAATAATGAAGAATTACTTAGAAGAACTAAATAATAAGGCAATTATAATTTAATTAAAGGATAATGATTAAATTATATGCCTACAAATTATAAGAAAGGGCAAGAAGGTCATCTAAGCTTGTAAATGTCTAAACTAATACAAATGTTAGTGCATAGATGTCTTTTCTATGTTTAAGGCTCCACAACCTCATATAAAAGCCTTATTTTTTCTCTCTCCTCTCATTTTCACGTTTCAAAACTTCTCAAAGAAGTTATTTCTCTCAAAAAGTCTCACCCAAACTTAGAAAGAAAACTTTCTCTTTCTCTTAATTAGAAATTAGCAAACTTCCTCAACAAAGCTCAAAGAAAAAAAAAAGGTAAAAATCATATCCTAAATGTTACATTCCTTTAATATACTATAGTAACACTATAATTAACCATAGGAATAAACAAGAAATCAAGGAGGTTTGGAAGGAGTGTGAGAAGCTTCTTCAACAAGCTTGTGTTTGTAGTCGTAGTAGTTTATGCTTGAGTGATCTTCCTTATAGGTAAGTAATACCATCTCTATCTTTGATTTTGATTATTTGATTAATGATTTAAGATCTAGGATTTAATAATGTGATGATATAATTCATTTGAGAATTTGCGAAATGATGAATGAATGATGTATGATTATCATTGTTGTTATGAACATAGGCTAGAAATTATTGAGATGTAAAATCTAAATAAAATATAAAAAAACTTATTTTTGTATGAAATCTATAGGAATGGTAGTTTAATGTGCCTATATCTAAACTAGAAATTTTCATGATTTTGAAATACATTTACTATTCTTAAAAATTAAATTACTAAAAAGCAAAAACAAAGCAAAACAAGGTTCGACCAATAGTAATGGTGCCAATGTCTAGGGCTGAACTAATCCTCTTTTCTTCTCCTTTTGGGGTGAGAGTATAATGTTTGAAAGGTCTATTTTAATATAGTGTTGTAAACCCTTGAAGGTTTTTGTTCTCTTAGAAAATAATCTTAGAGTTAAATGTCGAAAACTAAAGCCCTAAAACTCAACCAACATTAAAGCTAAACTCTTAAACAATATTACATATGGAATTTCATGACCTTAAGAAAAAGAGAACCCTAAAAAAAAAAGAATTTCAATAATCGTTCTACTCGAAATCCAAATGTGAAACAATTCATTCGTCTTATCCCTAACACATAAATCGAGATGGAATATCCAAATAATATTCAATGAGAAAATCCTATAACCTTAAACCCTTTGATTAATTTTAGAATAAAAAAATTTTATTAATACCGAAAATCAAACTGAGTCATTACGTAACCCTAGACCCGATTAAATAATCCTGAGGACTATAAATTATTAAATAAATCATAAAAACAAAGTAAAACTTAAATTTTGAACCCAAAAAAATTCAAAACGGTCATAAACCCCAATATTTTATGATCTTACAAGTAAATAAAAAAGGCAGAAGTCAAACTAGAACCCTAAAGTCAACTTAGAGCAATAACAAAATTTAGTGAATCTAGCTTCAACAATCCACATGCGAAACCCTAAAACAATAAAAATAAGATATCCTTAAATTACCACTTGAAATAATGTGAAACAACCTAAAAAGATCATATTTGTCAAAATTTTGATCATTTCGGATACAAACGGGATTAGTTCTTGAAAAACGTGTTTTGAGGTTGACATAGTAAAAATATTTTGGAAATCAATATAGATTCATAATTTTGTATGGATTCATAAAATATCTGTTTTGTAATTTTTTGGTATTTAAAAATATTATATAACATTTTTACGCGTATTTTTTTATTGGTAATTTATTTATCTTGTTTATTATACATTATACTATTTTTATAATTCATTACTATTCACCTATTTCTACTTTTTCTTACAACCTACATACTTATTTCTTACATTTACTTTTCCAATATTACTTTTTACTAAACTTCTTTCATACTTTACTTATATTTCTTAAAAAAATTAATTTTTTAAATCTCTCTCTATAAATACCACCTCTCCCTCTACTTCTTTCGCACACTTCTTAATTATAACAAAACTCTTTTAAAATCACTTCTCAAATATTCTCTCTAAAATTTCTTCCCATCTTTCCATATTCTCACTATCTCCATATAACATCAACCCATCTTTTTCTATCACCCATTTCTCTGCATCCTTCAATTATTCCTTATGTTCATGTAACTTAACATGACTATAGTATATGTTTTTTAAACTCATGGGAGTTAAGAAAGCAATAATATGTTCATATTTTATTCTTATTCATGCAAAATTTTATTATTGTGTTGTTGTTATGTTATGTTAAATTATTCTTGTTTCCAATCTAAGTCTTATATGTTAGTAAATATATTTATGTATATATATTTCTTAGATCATATAAGCTCACTAATATAACTTTTATTTATTTTCATGCAATTTATTTATATATTTCATGCTATTATATTAAGACTAGTCTTTCTAATCTTAGATTTGTCCTCATCAAATCAAAACAATTTTGTTTTTTTTTTTTTTTTTTTTAGACTTGCCATGTCTAAGTCTGTGAAGCTTTGATACAAGCTAAGACTTCCCAATACTTGATATCTATTATATGTTTATTTCATTTTTATATCTTCCCTCTTTCATATTAAATATTTTTGTCATGTACTTAATAGTAAAATTCATGTTCATGCATGATCATGTTGTTATTGTCCAAATAAAAATAAAAGAAGTTCTTTCGTTGATAAATAAAATAAGTTAAACTCGTTATAAAAATGTCATTTTATCACTTAGGAAAGGTTCTATTAAAATTTAGAATTTGTTTCCACAAAATGCTTTTAAAAAATTTTAGACAAGTCCATCATAAAGTTTTAATGATATTATTATGCGAGATTTAACTAACTTCATTATACACTATCTTTTTCAAACCAATAAGATAAAAATTATTGTTTCAAAATTTAATGTTGATAATTATTTGTTGTGTAAATTTTTCTTAAAAACTATAAGATTATCACCAACACTTTAACAAACACTAATAACCAAACAACTTTTCTAAGTCAAGTTTAAAATCAACTCACTAGTTAAAACCCCACTTAGAAATAAATCAGTATACAATTTAAGGAATTGAGTTTTAAGAAGTAAAATCCATTTCTTTTAATAAATTAAGGAAATACAAATAATAGTTATAATAATTAGATACTCACTTGTAACAAACTAAAGATTTTTCCAACAAAGGTCCATGTGTTGAAAAATTATTGGTTTAGAAAAGAGTCATTATGAAAATAAGAATTTAGAACAAGCTATTCCTTTGATTTTCCTCATAAGCCAAAACTTAAAATGTTTTTATATAAAACTTATAATGATTTTCCTTACGATCACATAAAGATTCATGTTTGGAAAATAATTAGCTGAAAGAAGTTTATATAAGGATGAAATATTCAAAAGCTCAAAATAAATACAAAACCATGATTTTTCTATAATTGAATTTCATATTTACGAAATCTAAGATTTTAGAGTTTCAATTATGAATCAACTTAAGAAAATTTATGTAAGGAAATATATTTAGAGTTTCATACCACAAACGAGTAAAACTATGTCTTGTAAAATAATTATTAATAGAACTCTTTTCAAACGAGACCCTTGGAATTTCAAAATATAGTGAATCATGATTTCCTTGTTGATTGAGTCGCATGTTTACAAACTAGCAAATTTAATCACAAGTTAAAGAGTGACTTTACACTAAACTCTATCTTTCACAAAGATTATTTATAAATTTTATTTTTAAAACAACATCACTAGAATCATGCATATAATATGAGCCTATGTATGTATTAAAAAGGATTTTTTAAACCATATATATATATTTATGTGTTTGCTATGGAATTTTTGTATGAAATAGAATTGAGAAAAATTATAAATTGAGGCTGGAATATTTGTGCTAGAGCTGTACCAACCCATTTTCCAACCCAAATGACTTCAAATGTTAAAAATAACCTCATAAATAAATGGATCTCTTCGAAGAGCTAGAAAACGACATCCTATATGTGAAATTCCGAGTTAAAATGAGCAAGTTATGACCATTTTAAGTTGGGATTTCATATAATCCGAATTTTGACGAAAATAGCAAGATGGAATTAGAAAGTTTAAGTAGAACTTCTATGAAATACTCATCCCTAGTGTTTCTTTTGTCTAGGTGATGAAGAATACAAGATTTCCCTTCCTGAGAATTACTACAACTAAAAAAATTGCGATATGGATAATTGAGTTTTCCCTCTTAATTTCGTTATCTTCCTTGTGCTTGTAGATAGTTGCATTAGATTTATAGGTACAAGATAAAATGAACATGTATAGGGTATGAGTTTATGTTTATCTGCTCATATGTATATATGACAATGAATGCTACACATATTGAAACCCACAAATGATTGTGTAAGTATATTATTAATATTATAGGTTGTTTATGTGTGTATGATGTTTGTTTGATTGACCTTAAGTATACCTTAATCATGCTCAGCTTTGATATAAATTAAATGAACATGCATTGCATCCGTCGGGTCACATGTCGAAAGCTGCTACTTCTACGTAAAGAACTACAAGGCCCGAGGCCAAGATAGCCAGAGACCATGCTCATTCTTAGGAAACTAAGGCGTACCGGCGATACATTCCAAGAATGAGTCATGTCGATCGATCGTTGAGAGCAGAGTGCTCGGGTATAAAGCCCCAAAGTTTGCGATTGGTTAAGCTTAAACCTTAATTGGAAAGTCTATTGGAAACCCTAAAGTTAAACAAAACCCTAGTTAGACGAAACAATCTAAGTCCGGCAATCCTGTGTTCGTAACCCTAAGTGAACAAGTAAGAGATTAGTATGTAGAATAGTTCATAATAATATAAGAAAGTTTAAAAAAATAATAGATTAGTAAAACCGTGATTCATTTTAAATCCAAACGGCTACAGTTTTCGAAAAAGAGTCCCAGAGCTCGGAATAATAAAAATATTCCAAATATACCTTTAGACTCGTAAAAATATAAGGTTTTCAAAAATATCAGTTTTATAATTTTTTGGCCGTTAAAAATATCAAATATCGCATTTATATGCGTATTTTCTTACTACTAGTACTTTATTAGTCACATCTACTTTACATTACACTATTCATTACTATTCTACACTATTTAACTATCTCTACTTTTTCTAACGCCTACTCTTATACTCTATACACCTATTTTCTCTACTTTTTTATCTTTTACTTAATTTTATATCACATCTACCTTATACATTATTACGTTTAATTAACAAAAATACAAAAAAAATATCATCTCTCCCCCTCTCTCCTTAAGATGGTCAATGCCCCCTCTCCTCCTTTCACTCATAATTTTTTTCAATTTTTATTTATTTTAATCACACAAAATTCACTCCTCATTTTCCTATAAATACCGACCTTCTCTTTCACTTCATTCACACATCTACTACTAGGAGTGGGCAAAAAAACCAACCGAATTGAACCAATCTGTAACGAACCAATCCAAACCAAAAATATGATTTTTTTTTTAATGCTTTGGTTTAAAGATTTTTCCATCCGAACCAATCCGTAAATTTATGGTTTGATTTGGAAGGAAAACCAAACCGATCCGTAAAACCGAACCAAACCGTTTTAGAAAAATATAATAATATTTTACTGTATGTTCATATGATTTCATTTGATATTTATTATTTGGTGAATATTAATTAAAATCAATTTGTTTATTTTTAATTTTTTTTAGGCTCATGATATGTATTTTTTTTTTATGATAAACTATTGTTTTTTTTTAATAGCTTTTAACTTTATAAAGTATGAAATTTATTCATTTAGTTATAAACTCCTATTATATATTAATTGTTTAATATATTTTGTTGGCGGATCATTTTATTCGTTGATGAATTTCGTTGATAGATGATTTTTTATTTTAGCTAAATTTATTGATAGATTATTGACTTGATGGATCTATTAAAAATTATAAACTATGACTTACTATGTATTAGTTGATGAATGTATTTTATCGGTGGATAACTGATTTTATAGAGAACTATAGATTAACAGTATGATGAATTCATAAAGTATTTTATTGTGGTTTATAATATAAACTTTGTAAAATGAAATAAATATTTAAGTATCTACACAAATATAAAAAAAAAAAAAACTAGAATAAAGAAAATTTTTAGTTAAAATTTTGATTTAATCCGTAATCCAAACTGAACCAAACCATTATTTAATGGTTTAAAAAATTTCTAATCCGAACCAAACCGTTACTTAATGGTTTGGTTTGGGATAGGAAAAAAACCAAACCATAAATTATGGTTTAGTTTGGTTTTAGGAAAAACCGAACCAAACCGATTCATGCCTACCCCTATCTACTACCCACAAATTCACTACCAAAGCTCTCTCAAAATTTTCTCTCAAACACTTTCTCAAAACTCTCTCGAAATTTCTTCTCAAAATGCTCTTCTACTCATACAAACACTACTACTATTCTTACTTTAGGTAAGAAATCTTCTTCAATCTCTCTTACCATGTCATGTAACTTTACATGATCATAGTGTGAGTTTCCTAAACTAATTGTTATGGAAGCTACTCTATGTTCATGTATTGTTCTTATTCATGAACTTCCATATTTATATTTTTATGTTGATTTTATGTCTTATTGTTGATATTATGTTAACTTCATATATATATATATATATATACATATATCTAACTAAATATAATTATGTATCTATATATATATATATATACACATACATTCGTTAGAGCATAGAAGCTCACTTGTAATTTATTTACTTTCATGCAAAGCAACTTATTTATTTTCTTTCTTTGTAATTTATTTATTTCATGTTGTTTTAAGACTAGTCTCTAGTCTTAGACTTATCCTCATCAAGTCAAAACAATTTCCTTTCTTTTTTTTTTTGGGACTAGTTTATTTCTTAGTCCTGGGAGCCTTGAAAAAGCTAAGACTCCTAATACTTGACTTTTTTTTGTTATCATATTCATTATATTGTTATTATTACATTCTACTTTTGCTTGCTATTATTTTCATGCTCATACACATAAAGGTTGTTGTCTAAACTTTAAAGCTTCAAATATGCTTTTTGCAAAAAGGAGATTTTGTCACCAAAGAATGGTTCTATATGAAATTTAAAAGCTATGATTTGATAAAAGTAAATCCATTCTTTTCAAAACTTTAAAAAGAACTCACCATAATTTTGAAACTACACTTGTTTTTGAAAATCTTTTTCTTAAATCATCTCTATGCTTTTCAAAAAGATGACTTTTGATATTAAAATGTTTTCCATAAAAACAAAATATAAAGGAAACCCCATAAAAAGGAAATGAGAGTTTTCAAACCAAGATTTTCCAAGTAATAGTCAAAGAAAATTTTTTTATAAAAATTAATAGGAAAAGTGACCTTAATTCCAAAAGGAAAATTCATTTTTATGAAAAATTCACCAATGAAAATAGTAAGATAAACATAAAATACTTTTGAAAACAAAGGAAACAAAAAAATTCATTTTTAGAAAGTTTACAAAAATGATTTCTTATAAACTATAATTTTACAAACCTTCAACTAACATTGTTTTTGCTAAAAAGTTTTGTTGGACAAAAAATACTTGAACTATGTGTGAAACATGAGTTATGTAACTACAAAGAGGAATTTTTCAACTATATAGATAACTAAGTATTTATCAAATGATTTTTGGATTATTTGAAGTTTGAATTAAGTGTTTTGGGGATAGGAAATCTCATGGTAAATCTGATCACCACTATTTCGGAGCCTAAATGACCTAGTTTGATGAAAATATTTTTGGAAAGGGATAGAACTTTTCGAGTAGGTAGAAATCAGTATATTATATGCACGATTCCGAGTTAAAATGACCAAGTTATGACCATTTTAAATTGGATTTGCTTCCTATACGAAATTTGACGGTCTTATGACATAGTTTTACAAATTACAATAGAATCATCAAGAAATACTCATTATGAGTATTCTTTTTTAGTAAGTGATACTAAGGAAGAGTATCCATACCCAGAGGATTACTTTGATTAGTGGATTGATCAATCGACTCAACTGTAAGAAAAAAGTGTCATTATGGTAACGTGACTTTATTTCCTTAAATTGCGTACTTGATTGTGCTTGTAGAATAGATGCATTAGAATTTAGGAAAGAAAAAATGCTATGTATTTAAAATTGTATGAAAGAACACTAAGAATATCGATGCAGGAATTTATTGTAAAGAATTGCTTGTCTTAGTATAGAATTTAATACGTCTGAAATTTTATAATCACCTTAAAATTGATAATAATGATGCTATGATATTTTAAATAAATTGATTCATGTATACCACGAAGTGAGTCATATTGCATGGGGTTATTATCTTTGGGTGAAAAGGATAGTACCACGATCAAAAGCAACACTTGGCAGCTATGATTGAAAGCGATTGCTTGGCGACAGGGAACTAAACCAATACTAGGCGGTAATCCGAAAGCATGGCTCAACCCGAGTAGACTCATATGCTTGGCGGTAATGATTGAAAGTATAACTTAACTAAAAATACTCGTTTTGAGACTACTTATCACCAAACCCTGAATGGAGGGCATAAATCCATTTAACATATAGTTCCCGAAAAAGTATATGCCTTGCTTGCTCACGTGTATGCTGCATTTCACTTGATTGCTTTATTATTATGTATGGTGGAATACCATGTTTAGGATACCCCTTGGGGCATGATAAGTGTAAAGAATCGGTCGATATGATCCTCAATTTTGCTAAAACCGGTTGGTCGTTAGTGCTTTTTCCCTGTTCCAACTAGATTTGAAGTTTTTTATTTTGAAATCATATTGAACCAATTCAATTGGATTGAAGCAACTTAGAAACATGTAAAACAATGAGGTAGAAAGTTTACATAAAAATTTGGGATTAAGAATCGGTATAAAAGTAGGTAAACCAATTACATTAAGTTAGGGTGTAAGTTGATTTTCAATAGAAAAAAAGATGTCGGAAATAAAAAGGAACGTTATTCTAATCAAATTAACATGAGATTAATGTAAATAATATGTTTTCATATTAAAATATGAATTTGAAGTTGAATAATTAAATAATATGTTTTGAGGAATTTATTTAATAAAATATGTATAAATAATGCATAAAGTGGTATAAACCTATTAGAGAACTATGTTAGGGTGTTTGTTGAACCATGTGGAGGCTACAATGTTGTTTTGATAAGAAAGTGTATTGCACAAATACTCCAAAACTTAGTTAAGTTATACCTAATAAGTAAAAACTTGTTTATGATATGTTTGGGCTTTATTATGTTTTGGCTTTGTTATGTTTGTGTTTTTGCTTTGTGCTTGTTGTTGCTGGTGGCTTCAAGCATATTTTAGGCCCTGATGCTTTTTGAATCTTTCATATCATAAAGTATGAAAATTTTAGAGCTCTCTCTAAGCTTTTCGTAGCATCTTGAATCATCTCAAATGGAGTCTGGATGAGAAAACTATAGCCAAAATACAAAAGCACATTGAAACTGTCAAAAGCATACCGACTCGCCAGTCTAATCTAGAAAAAAGCTAAAATGTTTAGAATTGATCAAGGGGAAGGCAAGGGCTCAACTTAGACCAGCTAGCTAGTAGAGATTTGGATTGGCTCACCGTTATGACAAAAAAATAGCCTTTACAGAGTTTCTTTTCCGATCATTAGTGACTTTTTTGGGAGACAATAGCTATCCTGTGTTAAGAGATTATAAATAGAGTGTCTTGGGTGCTTTTATGTAAGAGAGTAGAGCTTAGTATGGTGAGATTGTGTGAAAATACCCTATCATTTTGTGTTTTTATTTGTTGAGTAAACAGTACCATAGTGAGAGTGTTTATGGCATTTTTGTTTAAGTGTTTAGTGAAGTCCTCTCTTGTTTGAGGTAATAGGTGAAGTTTTCATGTGTTGAGGAAATTATGTGAAGTCCCACATGTGTGCAGGCATTGGTGAAGTCCACTTTATGAAGCATTTATGAAGTCCTCTTTGTGAGTAAATTGTTATTTAAAATAAAATATAAAGTCTTCAATGAGTAAGGCAATTGTGGACTATGGAGATTGGGGGTGATGGAGGCATGACTAGAAGATGGAGAGTAGATCCACTTAAGCTATCATCTGGACCAGTTACAAGAACTCAAACCAAAAGATTCAAAGAGGCACTCAAAGGATTAATCCATAGGGTTCAACAGGAGGAGATGCATGTACACATCACCAAGGGTGAGCTTAAACTGACCATGCACACATCACCAAGGATGAGCTTAAACTGATCAACATTCTCAAAGTCAGCTAGGAGATGGATCAAAACTTGTTACAAATGAATAGGCCTAAGCTGGCATAGCATACTGCTAGCCTTGAATAGAAGCTACTAGCCTTCATCAAACACAACCAGCATTTAAAACGTCATCATCAGGTGGCCTTTGCTCTATACTAGCGTACAAGTTTAAGTCGCTAGCCTACCGGCCAATGTACATCTCGGTCGCTCTCAGCTTTTAATTTGATTATGTATAGACCGCTAGCTTATCTATTACAATTTATGTTTTTCTTGTTTTGTCTTTTAGGTTTCCTTTATTTAGTTATAAGAATACCTTTGGCTTGTATTTTTAAATAGATACCTTTGAATACAAAATTTGAGAGATTTCTCTTTGATTCTTGAGTCAACTTTTGTTGAACTTACTGAATCTATTATGTGGTGTTTAATTGCAACTTATCAATTGGATTTCAATCTTCGATTGTGGCATCTACAACTTATGCCAAGGTTCTTGCTACCTCATAAGCAATGGGTTGTGGTCTCCATATGAACAAGAACGATCTTGTGATTGAATTCCAAACATATTGATATAGGGTTTCATCACAGGATGGCGTAGTTCATATTAGTTTGGTATCAGAGCTTAGGTTTGTTTAAAGTTTGCTTATCCTTTTCTTTTATCAAAAAGATTGTGTCTTTAGGATTTTTGGAGTCTTTGATTCTTCTTCCCAATTAGATTAATTGTGTTTCTTTATTTCTAATAAAAAAAATAGTTATCTCTTTTTTAAGATTCTTGGGAATCTTTACACTTTTCCCTCTAGGGTTTCATAATGTTCTTTGTTTTTGATTGATTCATGATTATTTCGTGATAGTTCATATTAGTCAATATAAAAAAAAATTATGCAAAAAAAGAAAAGAAAAGAAAGACATTCTTGCACAAAAAAAAAAAACGAAATTCGGGCAAAAAAAATTGTGAATTAATTCATATTGTTATTATCATGAGTTGTTGGGCTTGATTCTAAATTGTCTCTAAAAGGGTACTGACTAATTCTATTTTTGTTCAATTCTATTGATAAGTCTAGTTGAATTTTAGAAAGGATCTGGAATTGTTCAATTAGTTCTTAAAGAATTAAAAGAGAAATTTAAAGTAAGGAATATCATTATTTGTGCCCAAAACACAAGTGACTTTAAGTGGATCATCCTTTGAGTGAAAATACGTGAGGGAGTGATTTGTGAGGATTTTTCTTTATTTTATTACTAATCTTGTTTTCAAAGCAAAGTGTCAAATAAAGGTGCTTCTGGAAGTGGAATGGGAGGGTTTGATCCGAAGTTGGTTTTGGATGCCTTGACTATAGAGATGAAACGAATGTTTGGAGAGAAGATGGAACAACTCCATGAGAAAGTAGAATAAAGTATTAAGTAGTCAAGAAGTGTTCCTTCAGGACCAAGGAGAGAGAGGTATCCTAGGAGAGGAGTAAGAATAGAAGAAGAAGAATATGAAGGGTTTGGTTCTAAAGAAGAGTTTGATAGGGGATCTATTGATAGTAATAGAAGATATGGAGGTAGGTTTAAAGGAGCTAGGAATTGGGAGGATGATTATTTAGGTAGTATAAAGATGAAGATTCCATCTTTCCAAGGAAAGAATTATCCTGAGGCATATCTAGAGTAAGAGAAAAAGGTGGAGTTGGTCTTTGACTATCATAACTATTTTGAAGCTAAGAAAGTAAAATTGCTGCTATCGAATTCTCATATTATGCCATAGTCTGGTGGGATTAGTTAGTGTTGAATAGGAGGAGGAATAGGGAGTCACCAATAGAAACTTGGAGGAGATGAATAGAGTGATGAGAAAATGGTTTGTACCCTCATATTTCTGTAGGGAATTGTACAACATATTGCAAAACCTCGACAAGGCAATAGAAGTGTAGAAAAGTGCCATAAGGATATAGAGGTGGATATTATCAAGGAAAATGTTATGGAGGACTGTGAGGCTATAATGGCAAGATTTTTTGCTTGTTTAAAAGAGGGAGCTTCAGAATATGGTGGAGTTGCAGCACAATGTGGAGTTGGAGGATATGGTTCACATGGTAATTAAAATTGAGAACCAACTCAAGAGAAAGGGTAGTAGTGCTACACATTTTACGTCTAATTTGGGTTCATCAAGTTACAAGTCAAGTTACTAGAAGAAAAAGGAGAAATAGCCCATCACTAAGCCAAAATCTGAGCAAAAACATGAAATGGCCAGTGATGGAAATCAAGGTAAGTCCGATTCTTCTATTCCTAGAAATCGTGAAATAAAATATTTTAAACACCTAGGCAGGGATCACATTGCTAGTCACTGTCCTAATAAGTGCGTCATGATCTTGCGCGATGATGGTGAGTATGAGACTAAAGAGGATAGTGAGGATGAAGAAATGCCACCATTGGAGGATGTTAGTGATGACAAACCCGTTGTGGGTAGATTAGTGGCAGTTGTGAAATGTAACTTGAATGTGCACGTAAAAAAGGAAGTTGAAGTGCAATGAGAGAATATTTTTCATATTAGGTGCTACATTAGTGACAATATTTGTAATTTAATTATTGATGGCGGTAGTTGCACGAATGTTGTCAACACATTCATTGTTAACAAATTAAGGCTTAAGACCACTAAACACCCTAATCCATATAAGTTGCAGTGGTTGAATGATAGTGGTGAGACCATGGTGAACAAACAAGCTAAGATTGCTTTTCGCATTGGGAGGTATGGGGATGTAGTGTTGTGTGATGTCGTACCGATGCAGGCTTGTCACATGTTGTTGGGAAGGCCATGGCAATTTGACAAGAAAGTGATTCATGATGGCTTTTCAAACAAGTATTCACTTGTTTACAATGGTAAGAGCTACAATCTTAAACCCTTAACCTTTAACCCTTAAGGAATTTTATGAAGATCGGTTGCAACTACAAGAATCTTTTAGGAAACACAAGGAGAGTGAGAGCAAAAGAAAAAGGGATTGAAAAAGAGAGGAAGGCCAGGAAGAGTGAGAGTGGCTAAGTTGAAAGGGGTTTAACTTCGATGGCGAGAGAAAAGGAGAGTGCAGCCTTGCAAAATGAGGGTTGTGTTGCAAGAGTAAGTATGATGAGGAGAGCGTTAGTGATGAAATAGTCTATACTGCTGATGATTTACAAAGAAGCATGTTTAAACACTAATGAGTTTCCTAATTCTTTGCCTAGTGTTGTTATATCCCTTTTATAAGAATTTGAGGATGTCTTTCTTAAGGAAATCTAAAATGATTACCTCCAATTTGAGGGATTGAACATCAAATTAGCTTTGTACCCTGAGTGACCATTCCAAATAAACCAACTTATAGGAGTAACCTTGATGAGGCTAAGGAACTTCAAAAGCAAGTTCATGAACTGATGGAGAAAGGGGACGTAAGGGAAAGCATGAGTCCATGCGTTGTTGCAGTGATTTTGGTTCCTAAGAAGGATGGGTCTTGGAGAATTTGTGTTGATGGTCCAGCTATCAACAACATAACGGTAAAGTATTGCCACCCCATTCCTCCCTTAGATGATATGTTAGATAAATTACATGGATCTTGCGCATTTTAAAAAATTGATTTGAAAAGTAGGTATCATCATATTAGGATGAAAGAAGGAGATGAATGGAAAACCACATTTAAAACAAAATATGGCTTATATGAGTTGTTGGTTATGTCTTTTGGATTAACAAATGCACCTAGCACTTTCATGAGATTAATGAGCCATGTTTTGTATGCTTTCATTGGATAATTTGTGGTTGTTTATTTTGATGATATTCTAATTTATAGCATGAACTTGGATGATCCTTAAATCATTTGAGATATGTTTTAGATGTACTTCGAAAGTAGAGATTATTTGCGAACCTTAAGAAGTACACCTTTGCACAGATAGACTTGTATTTCTTGGTTTTGTTATCAGTGCATAAGGAATACAGGTGGATAATGAGAAAGTTCGTGCAATCCAAGAATAGCCTAATCCAACAAGTGTGAGTCATGTTAGGAGCTTTCATGGGCTTGCCAGCTTCTATAGGAGGTTTATGAAGAACTTCAGTACTATCGTAGCACCAATCATTGAAGTCATCAAGAGGAATGTTACGTTAAAGTGGGGAGAGGAACAAGAAAAAGCATTTCAATTGATTAAGGATAAGCAGACGTATGCTCTTTTACTTGCTTTACTTAATTTTTCTAAGATGTTTGAAATTGAATGTGATGCTTTAGGTTTAGGAATTGAAGCTGCTCTTATGCAAGAAGGATGATCCATTGCATATTTCAATGAGAAGCTTACTGGGGCAACCTTAAGACACCTCACTTATGCTAAGGAGTTGTATGCATTGGTTTGGGCCTTGGAAACTTGGCAACATTACTCGTGGCTTAAGGAATTTGTGATTCATATAGATCATGAGTCATTGAACCATCTGAAGGGCTAATGAAAATTGAACAAGAGGCATGCACGTTGGATGGAATATATAAAGACATTTCCTTATGTCATCCGCTACAAGGAGGGTAAGGAAAACATTGTTGCTGATGCACTTTCTTATAGGTATATTTTAATCTCAACACTTGATGCGAAGCTGCTTGGTTTTGAACATATTAGGATTTAAATTCTTTAGATTAAGAGTTTGCTGAAAAATATGCATGTTGTGAAAAGACAGCTCACGGAAAGTTCTTTAGGCTTGATGGATATCTATTTAGAGAAAATAAATTGTGCATTCCCAATTGTTCTATCAAAGAGTTGTTGGTGAAATAGTCTTATAGTGGTGGTTTGATAGGACACTTTAGGGTAGCAAAGACTTTGAGCGTTTTGCAAGAACATTTTCATTGGCCCAAATGAAGTGGGATGTTGAGAGAGTTTGTGAGAACCTAAATCCCAAGTATAACCTCATGGTTTATACACACCGTAACCTATTCCTAGTAAACCCTAGGTAGATATTTCTATGGATTTTGTATTAGGTTTACCTAGGAGTAAAAATGGTAGAGATTATATTTTTGTAGTCATAGATAGATTTCAAAAATGGCACATTTTATTCCATGCCACAAAACTGATGATGCTTCTCATGTCACAGATCTGCTCTTTAAGGAAATTGCAGGACTTCATGGTATGCCTAGAACAATTATATCTAATATAGATGCTAAGTTCTTGAGTTTCTTTTGGAAGATCTTATGGTGTAAGTTAGTAACTAAGTTATTGCTTTCTACAACTTGTCATCCATAGCCTGATGGTCAAACTGAAGTAGTAAATAGGAATTTATCTACTTTGTTAAGAGCTATCATTAAAAAGAATATTAAAACATGGGAAGAATGTTTACCACATGTTGAGTTTGCTTATAACTGTACTATACATTTTGTTACTAAATATTCACCATTTGAGATAGTGTATGGTTTTAATCTACTAACTCCTTTGGATTTGTCACATTTACTTGGGTCTGAGTTTGTTAATTTTGATGGTAAAAGGAAAACGGAATTTGTTAAGTAGATTCATGCGAAGGCCAGACTCAATATTGAGAAAAGGACAGAGTATTATGCCAAACAAGCCAATAAAGGGCATCACCAAATGGTCTTTGAACTCGAAGATTGAGTTTGGTTACATATGTGCAAAGAGAGACTTCCTAAGCAAAGGTGTTCCAAGTTGCTTCCAAGAGGCAATGGTCCTTTTCAAGTCATCAAGCGCATCAATGACAATGCTTACAAGCTAGGCTTATCTAGTGAGTATAATGTAAGTGCTACTTTAATGTTACTAGTCTTTATGCGTTTAATACAGGTGATGATTTGAGGACAAATCCTTCTCAAGAGGAAGGCAATGATGGGGGCATAACTAGAAGATGGAGAGTAAATCCACTTGAGCTATCATCTGGACTGGTTAAAAGAACTTGAGCCAAGAGATTCCACGAGGCACTTAACAGATTAATACACAAGGTTCAAGAGGAGGAGATCCATGTACACATCACCAAGGATGAGCTTAAACTAATTAACATCCTCAAAGTCAGCTAGGAGATGGATCAAGACTTGTTATAGATGAACAGCCTAGGCTGGTACATTATATTGCAGGCATTAAATAGAAGCTACCGACCTTCATCAAACACAAACAACATTCAAAACGTCATCATTAGGCGGCCTTTTCTCTACACCAGCTTAACGTTACCGTTGTTTGTGTTGGGTTCCAAGGGTTTAAAATTTTTATAAAGATCAAATCTTTTTGCAGCGGAATCAAAAGAAAACCCTAACCCAGTATCCATGTGTATCGATTAGATCAGAACAGGATAAAGATTTCAGATCCATACCTTTTTGGTACTTTTTCAAATCTGGAAATTCGGATCTGAGATGTTGCAAACGCAAACACCCTCTACGTATCCACACGAAATGAATGCTCCTTAAAGATCCTCTGTGTGCTAGCACAATCTAGAACACCTTCTAGATTCGAACGGGATTAAACTTTCTAATCACGACTCTCGTGTTATTTGCTTTAGGGTTTACAGTGTTTCACTGCAGTCTAATGTGACAGCATGTGTTGTCTAACCCTAAAACAAACCCTTATGTTCTATTTATAATGTCATTCAATAATGACATTTTTACCCCTTAATCTAATTAGGGATAAATAATTATATTATAATTTATTAAATAAATTATAAGATAATTAACGAACATAAGAATCCCTAATCTAATTAGGGAACATAAAACTATTTGGCCTAGGGCATAATTACCAACAGTTTGCACTTACGCCATCAACATATAAGTTTAGGCCACCAGCCTAACTTTCAGCGTACACCTTCGTCGCCCTCGGCTTTTAATTCAATTATATATAGGCCACCAGCTTATTTTGTATGATTTATGTTTTTCTTGTTTTGTTTTTTAGGTTTCCTTTTGTTTAGTTATAAGAATACCTTTGGCTTGTATTTTTGAACACATAACTTTGAATACAAAAATTGAGAGATTTCTCTTTGGTTCTTGGGTGAATTTCTCTTAAATTTATCAGATCTAATCCGTGGCGTTCAATTGCGACTTATCAATCGAATTTCCACCTTCGATTGTCGTGTCTACAACTTATGCCAAGGTTGTTGCTTCCTCATAAGTAGCAGGTTGTGGTCTCCATACGAACAATAATGATCTTGGGATTGAATTCCAAACATATTGATATAAGGTTTCATCATAGGTTGGCGTAGTTCGTATTAAGGCGGCGGGCCAAACTCCATGTTATATCATGATGTAATCTTCTCCTCCCTTATCTCTTTATTAATACGGTTATAATTGCATGAATTGAGAAAAATTAGCAAAAGAGATAATTGTTGGTTAAGTGAGCTTAAAATTGGTCTAAAAACCTACCTTGTAGCTTCTGCTTCTACATGTGTGTGTAAACAGGCCTAATGGTGCTTGGATTTCTTAATGATATTTGGTACAATTTTAGATAAAGTTAGATTACTAAGGATATGAATGGACTAGTTACACCTAAAATGAGTAATTTTACTTCATAAAAGTTTATTAGATTAATTATAAGATATGTTACCGACAATATCACTTTAAGGACCTTATTTCTATATACTAAGTTTAGGTGATTAGACTAAGTATAAAATGAACATATGTATGCAAAACATGATTTAAAACTAAATTTACTTTATAACTTAATGTTAATTTATGAATTAAGTGAAACCTCAATTAGAATAGGTAATATATATAACTTCAATTTGATTAATAATTAATCTATTATGAATGAATGAATAAATGAATTGGTAATTTAAAACTATTTGAGATAATTTCCTTATGTAGATTCTTACTCTTGAGATTACCTATCATCTATTTTGTGACTAGATAGTTATTCAGGTTTAGGTACATAGTGACTTGGGCATTGCTTGCTACGTTAGACATTCTAAAATAAGTTAACACTTGAAGACGATGTAAATAACTGTTTGAGTGTGTTTGTGTTGTTTGATCTGATCTAGGGACAACAACCTTGCGTGGCAATACCAGCATAGTAGTTAGGCACTTAGGCCACCAGTGGTGATTCAGCGAGTAGTTGATAAGGCAAACAGTATCAGATTAATATTTACCTTGATTAGAGAGAAGTTACACTTATATAAGTTATGATTATGGTCTCCATGAATCTATACAGTATGATGAACTGTGATAAGTAGAAATGAGTAACGACTGTGAGTTATAAACAATGCTACTTACTTAGAATTTCTTCTTGGAGATATAAGTACTCGAGTTGTCTATATCAACCCATTGAGCAATTGTTGCTACTCAGGACCCATAGATCCCATAGTTTATTTCTAGAGTGTGAGTGCTCATCTATTATTCTACTATATCTAATTAAAGATCTAAACGGTTGGTTATTGCATCTATATTAGAATAAATGTGTGTGATCATATTATGTATGCTTATATTACTATTGTACTAAGTTGTGGCTCATTTCTTTCCTTTTTAGGTTATGAAGGCGACTTGATCTTGATGCTATGTTACTTGAGCTATGGATTGAATGTTGATGAGTGATAGGCTGAGCTAGACATTAAATACATTGAATATTGTATTGTTAATTTTATTTTAACTGTGTAATTGTATTATGAGATTACTGATGTATTAGTAAGAGATTATGTACTATTACGTACAAAACTTAAGTAAAGATTTCTTAAAATTTGATTAGAAATTCATTTTATTAAAGATAGCTTTTACATATAACACATAATTGTTATACGTGTGGAACTATTGATGTCTGGCCTTTAATAATTCACCGTAAAAATTACGTAGATATTATAGATTTTCTTAAAATATTATTTCTTGTAATCCATATACATTATATGTTTTTACATTAATTTACATAATATATTATGTATATTATATATATATGCTACGTATTGTTCTTTGATGTGATTTTTAAAGGTTTAATTTGTGTATGTGACTGTGAGGATATAACATCGTGTACCAGGAATTAAGGGATCTTGCATTAAGACTTAAGTCGTGCAAAAGATGGAATTAACAGATTAACCTTAGCGTGAAGGGGGCGGCTTTTGGATACGTGATTAAACAAAACTATTGTAAAAGTTACTCGTAATAAACCAACCGATACAATGCTGTTATTGAAAATGGAACAGTGATAGAAGCGAAAAATTATAAGTTAAGTATTATTATTGAAAACGTAATATTGACAGAAATTTTGACAATATATATACAAAGCATTGAAAAGGATCCTAGCGAGGGATAGGGGTTGAGCTGAATAAAAAAAAAAAGGGGCAAGTTGTAATTATATCTTAAATTAGTGGTGAGATGTGATTGTATCTTTGAAAACTTTTAGTAGGTTTTGGTTTTGCAAATTTGCAATACACCACAAATTATTACTAAAAAGCTCTAAAATTGGTGGTAGTTATAGATTTTTTTGGGCAAAGTTTTTAGTTTTAAAATCAATTCTATTGTTATAACATATTTTAGTATTGTTTGTATATTTTTGAAAGTAAAGGAGGTGCGATGAAATGAAAGTTTCAAGAGACTAATTTATTTGAGTAATATGTTAGAGATCCACCTGTAATTTAAAAAGAGTAAATGTCAAACTTGATATGAATCTTATAAAAAAAATTAAAATAAGTATTTGAATTTTTCGTTGATTAATTTAATAATCAATCAATTTTTTATGATATTTTTTACTATCTTTTGATGTCATTTGCATTTTTTTTTAACCTAACATCTCTTATTATCATCTAGTACTAATAAACTTCTTCCTCCATGTTAAGAAATAGAAGAAAAGGTATTAGAAAGATATTAAAAATAATTACAAATAGTTTTAGTAGATATTAAATTAAATAATTCAAAATTTAGGTAATATAATTAAATTTTTATATAAAGTTTATGTACTAAATTTCACATTTTTTCTTTACAAAGAGAAAAGGAAAGGAATTAAAATAAATAAAGCAGAATGCAAAACATATGGCTATTATTTAGATCCATGCGTTATGATTACTTTGCGTACAGCGGCCAAAGCCAAACATAGTACTCGTGCCGACGCACTAAATTGTCTGTGGAAAGTTTTCAGGACTGCTATTGAATAAATCTCATCGTATAAAGTAGGACAAAGTTTGGATCGATTTCGAGCACAGCTGTGAGGTCACTAAGTGGTTCGTACCATTCCTCACATAATAACACACCCAGCGAGGTTACCGGCTTGACGAACCAACAAATCTTTTTGCTTGATGATCCCAACACGTTGAGCTTGACTATTTTTTGCTTTCCTCACCATCAATCCCTGTTGGCTCTTATCGAGATGAACTCTGCAAAGAGAAAAGGAAAGGAATTAAAATATATATATATATATTATATGTATTGATGTGATCATGAATTGGTCTAATTTTTTTGGAGACAAAAGAATCATACTTGCAAAAATGAAGTCAAGAAGTTCCGTAATGAAGATTCAACACTTCAACCTTACTACCTACATTTCAAGAAATTCAAAGATGAGTCACCTCACAAATGAAAGTAATGCTAAACTTAATATGATTTCATAAATTCAAAGATGTGTCACTCGTTGCCTTGGCAAGATTAATCAGTGCTCGGTATCCTAACATGAGATCTGACCTGATGTAGTGAAAATAGGTTAGCACCTAGGTCATATGCTAATACAGATGATATACTAGACAATACAGCACTGCTAGAAACAAGTGATTCAAGGAGAAGACAATTAAATAAAAAATCCGACTGCCCATCAAAGTAGTAACATAGTAGTTATAACGTGAAAAACAAATCCAGGCAAGAAAGTTCGCACATGGTCTAGTAAATTCATCATATCTCCCTCATACGAGCTCCTTTTGACATGATTCAAAATTATGTTAAAAAAAAGGGAGAAATCTAAAACTTTTATGTTTTAAATTTTTAGAGATCTTAAATGTATTAAGATCTATTTTATCATAAATTAACTACATGTCAGTGGTGGTGCTTAATATTTGTAGATTTGACAAACATTAATAAGGATATTTCTCTTATCCAAGATCCTTTTGATGTGATTCAAAATCCTATAGAAAAATAAAAAAGAGTTCTAAAACTTTTTATATTTTTAGTTTTGATGAATTCAGCATACATCAATACAAAATTAGGTGTGAAGTATCTATACATGCACTAGTTACATCTCGAGTATTCAAATTGACAAACTTGGGTAAAATATGGTTATTTCTCTCATCCAAGCTCCTTTTGATGTAATTCAAAATCTTATGGAAATATAAGAAAGAGCTCTATGAATTTTTTGTTTTTAGTTTTAATAGGTTACAAATATATCATACTAGATTTCATCATAAATTTTTGCAATAAATTGAAACAACAATGACCACTCATCAATAACAAATCATAGCATTCGTAATAGAAAACACAAACAAATCATAGCAGCAAGCAATATAAATAAACAATGCTCATGGCATGCAAACAAAAGAAAACTTGGATAGAGTAAGATGAATGGCAAAGTGCACATGATGAGCAAAACGGTTGTCTATAAATTTATTTCAAGTACAAGTCCAAATTACACAAAAGAAAATCAATTGATGCTTGAAGTAATGTGACAACCTATATGAGTTCAAAGAAAACAACAACAGTAATGGGACTATCAAGGTGAATGTTAGTGGAACACAGAACCCATTCAATAATGATGTTTCAAAGAGACAACATAAGATATAAGGACAATGTGCTTAGAAGCATAGTGAACAGGATTATGAAGACTAAAGTTCTCAAGGGATGAATCAGAGCAAACAAGAGGAACCTATACATAGATAAAACTAAAAAAAAAAAAGAACGAAAAGTGAAGCAAGCACCAAAAACATGTTGTGACGGTAGCAAGAGACAATAATTCTTACTTCCATACTCGATATTACAACTTCAAGAGTAGCAGTAAAGAATATTAAAGCAAGGATTATAAATCCACGAAACACGACAATGAAACAAAGGAGTTGAGAATGGACATAAGCAAAATCACTAAAATCATATCCATAGCACATGTCAACCATAAGTTGCAAAGAGCAGCAATGACATAGCAGGAAATAGCAATCCTAGAGTATGAGATGCATGAATTAGATCACCATGGGTTACAGTATGAGTTCTTTTCATTGGCATAAGTGCCCCAATTCATGAAGAACACCAAAGCCTTTACCAAGTTTTGAACGAAAGGCAAGAACACAACAGTTCAAGGAAACATAACTACTACATACATCAATTTTAGATTGTTTTAGCAAATCTGAATGGTTCTAAAGTTCAATGGAAAACCAGATTTCACAACACAATCAAAGGCAGTTTCTTTGCGTAAAAACAAAATGCCTCATCAAGGGAGTCATAAAGAGTAACTATAGGAATATAAGTGAGCCTAATAAAAAAATGCAAATACCTAAAACACAAACCATTAGATGCATTAGCTTCTAATTCCACCAAAGTCAACTATCAAATGCCCATAACCAAATAGAAGTTACAACAAGCTGAGTAATAAAACACCATACCAACCACAGTTGATTCGCTTCAATAAGAACCAAGTTGAGCCTTTGACAAGTGACCAAGTACCTGTGATATTCAGTAGTAACATGGTGCAATCAACAAATGCCTACCCAAAATGCCGCTAATTACTAAAACTGAAACCAAGCTCTCTGTACAACAAAAAATAAATAAAAAAATAACTAGAGCATGTCTTAGCATTTAGTTTAGTTTATGACTTAACATATATTCCATAATATAAGGAAAGTACATTACTTCAAATTAATTTATTATTATCCATTTATATTATCATTATCATTATTATTATCTTTGCTATTATTAATCCTGCAATATTAATTTGGGATACTTCATATATAATAAACAAGCTTAAGGGATAAAAGTTTTAATCAAGCAAGGAAGCAAAGGGAGAGGAAAAATAAAAGAAAAGAAAAAGAGAAAAAGGAGGGGACAGATACTAAAGAGAGCTATAGAGAAGAGACAAAAAGTGAGAGGATAAATTGAAATAAAGTTACGAAATAATGATGTATATGCATAAAAATGGCAATTCTAGAGATATGTCTTACAGTAGGAGATGGGAAGGAGAACGCACGTTCTTGAAGATAGTGGGGTTGGGTAAAAAACATACCACTAGATGAAATCAAAATACAACATCTTTTGGCAATATGGGTAAAATCTTTATAAACCGAAGTAATTTGAATCAAGAAATATATAATAATATTTTATTTGTATTAGACAAATTCTTATATTATAGCACAATGATTAAAGATTTTTTTTAGTTTATATTTATGAAAATGCATATTTATTTAACTTTGTGATTATAATTTATAACTTATATAAAAAGATTGACTCATAATATATGTTACATATTTATACTAGCTTCATAAATAAAGTAGTTGGTAATGAGCATTTAAAATTTATATGAGTCAATACTTGGTTAGCATCAAATGAATTTAGTACTATTTGCATGAATTACTTTTTATGCAGATATACTTTCCTTATATTATGAAATATATGTTTAAGTCATAAATCAAACCAATTGTTGAAATTTTATGATTTAGAAGATGAAGAAAATCTACGGACCATCACCATGATATAGCAATAGCATTGACTTGGTGGAATACATGCAGTGTTGCCGTAAGAGATATCGCTACATCCAAAATTTCGAATGCTACAGGCTAAAGGTTGAAAAGTGGTCATGTGGATATACCAAGATTTGTATTTTTAACTTTATCAATGAATGTTGTTGTTGAAACCCCCACAAGCAACCCCAAAGAATAATAGGGTAAATTATTTTAAAGATAAATTTATGTAATATATCAATATTTGTACATGTAATGCCCTAAGTTATAGGCATTATAACTCGCCACGTGTCATTCTCTTATTAAGAACATGCTAAGGCTATAAAACGCTATACCACAATTATAACAAATTTAATCACCACAACTCACAGTTTGATTACTTTAAAATATTCCATAAAAATAATCTCTTTTGCTCATGAACTAACAAAAATCCGAAACGACATGTCGCCAAACGAATAAAAACCTAACAAACTAGTCTCATAAGATCTTCAACAACTTAATAACAATCCAACATAAAATCTATAAAGTCTTCCATATCTCTCCATTAGATCCGACGCTCTAGATCTACGAGTCCTTAATAGAATAGTCAAGTCCACTATCGCTATCCCTATGATCTACATATAGATCATACCCAGATAGATCATAAGCAACATCATCTTCACCTAGACCTGAAAAATTAAAGGAATGAGCGAAAACACCCAATTACATATACCACAAACAAATGAGCATGAACATGTCAACATTTTTCACATACATTCCTAAGCTAATGCAACAAACACAAATTATTATCTTTGATTAATGAGACAAACAACACAGTTTAGAACCATATGCATCTAGTCCTAAACCTGGAGTAACTCATGACCTCGATTCCAATCTTTATAAAATAGTTTACGTACAATATATTGATGTTTAGTACTTCCCCATCGTTGCATTCGGCCATATAGACCATAATGACTCCTAATCTACTAGAATCATTTTCAAATGCAACTCCACTAGGGACAACGACACACAAGAATCATTAGGAGGCCTTGTTAGTATCACACTTTACATGGGTTTTACTAACCAAAGCCATACACATACAACACTCTTTCAATTACATATCGGATAAGATTTAGTCAAATAACTTTTCTAAACCTACACACACAAATAGCAGGCAAGGCAAGGTCGTACCTGGTATTGCTTCTAACTCAAATGCACCAACAAAACTTTATAAAGAAAGGAACCCTAATCTCTCAGATGTCTTTATCAACAATAATACACAATTAAACCCTAATTCCTTAATTTCAAATCATGCTAAAAGAATCAATAACCCTAATATAAATCTAGAAAGTAATTACACACATGTCTCTTTGTTTACAATTCAAGGAAATGGTCCAACACAATTTTTCCCAAACCCTATTTATCTTCTTAATTCCTTCAACATACATGTAAATCTTATATTAATAACCTGAAAGAGATAAAATTCCTTAGAAAAACAAAATTTGGAGTAGATTCTTACATACCTAGAAACTTGTAGATCTCAAATCGAAATTAAGAACTCTAATCCACATTCTCTTGACTTTATTAATAAACCGAATCACAAACCTATAATTCTCAAACCGTAGGAGTTATAAAACCATAAGAAAGATATACCTTTTTTTCTTTGAATCAGAGTCTCCTAGATCTCTATCACTCTAGGGTTCACCACATTTTATATCTCCTTCAAAATGTAGAACACTCGTATTAGAAAGATCAAACTAAAAAGAATGATTAAAAAAGACTAGAGAAAGACCCACTTACCTAAGGTTTTGCTGAGGAAAAGGTATGAGAAGGTCGTGGGGTCTAGGGTCAATATATAGAGAGGGTTGGCTTTGGAAAAATACAACCCTAGCTTAGGAAAAACGCCACTGCAAGCCGGCTAGTATGCCAATGGCCTACCATGATACATTGGCAGCCTTTCTTGCTACATCAGTAGCCATCATGCCAGCGTAAGTCCGATTTTCTTATCAAATTCTTGACACTCCAACACCGAAGCTTAGGCCGTCGTCCATTATATTTAGGCCAGCGGCTTAGAATTCAAAGCTGGCAACTTAGATGCCGCCTAAGCCAAATTCATCCGATTATTCGCACGTGACTTCCTCGTATCCAATTTCATATGTTCAAGGACAAAAATACCTTTTTATATATCACTATATTACAATTCTACCCTTCATTTTGAATTATTTATTTGTACTTTAGAGTACATTTTATTAAGGTATCAACATTTTAAATGATTAAAAAAAAGAATCAATGTTTCATAAAATGAGTCAAATAAGATATTAATAATTAATTATTGATGAAAATTAAGAAAATTTGATTGAAACTAATTTGAATGATGATACTTGAAATGATCTTTTCAAAATGTTGATATCTTATTTGATTCACTTTGTAAATCATTAATTTATTTTCTTACTTAAAACGTTGATATCTTAAATAAATTTATCCTAAATTTTATTACCTTCTAGTGTATTTTACCCAATAATGATGATGATGTCATAAATGATATGTGAACTTTAAAAAATTTATAATTAGATACCTAAACTTTAAAATCAATCAATTTAGTACATAAACTTTGAATTAATTAATTTGATACTTGAAAAATTTTAAAATTGATTAATTTAGTACCTAAAAGACCTTAATGGAGGTTCAATTGTGTGCAAAAAAGTTATTTCAAGTACTGAATTGATCAATCTCAAAGTCCAAGTACTAAATTGATCAATTTTAAAGTTCAAGTAACAAATTGTATTTTGTCAAAATTTAGGTATTACTTAGGACATTAACCTTAATAATGATAACAACTAACTGATATGTATTACTCCTAAGATGTTGTCTCAACATCCCTAATAGAAGCTTGTCAAATGTCCTCGGCCGAAGAAATCAATATCATGTGTTCAAATATTATTAACATTTATTTACTATTCATTTTGAAAAGTAATATTACCTTAAAATTAAGTTTATTTGCAGGAAATATGGCATTACTGAGACATGATAGTTATACCCAATAATGGACCTTTACTCCTTTTATAAGAGAATTCAACATATGTTATAATATATTAGCAAAATACAATAATATATTTTATACAAAAATTCAATCTTCTAATGATGCTCATTGTAAAGATTCTTATAATTTTATCAATAAATTTATTACTATTAATTACGGATGAGGGGGTCTAGGATAAGTAGGGTATGAAATCTTACCCACACACTACCATGCAAGGTACAAGTATAAAGTTTTGTTCCTGGAACTTACTTGTAGAACCTGAATAAATGATTTTAAAAAAACTTTAAAAAATCTAGCAAATTAAAAAAAAATAAAAAACTTTGAAAGCATATATGTATTAATTAGTCTTAGAAAATTAATAATACTTCTACATAACTTAGATGTTCAAGTACATACCATCAAAATACTTCCAAAATAAAGAATATAAGTATGTCCATACTACTACTACTACTATATACTACTACTACTACTACTACTACTACTACTAATGCAAGAGGTTGTGATGTAATAAACTATGAAATATAGCAATATAATTAGTGCATAGGATTGAAATTATGCATATAAGCCTATCTAAAAAGTTAATATCTTTAATATCACCAAGTCGTGACAAAATTAACTACTACAACTGTAATTTGTTATTTTGTACTATTGATTAGTTGAAGTTATCAACTGATCTTGTTCCCTCGTTCTTGTTGCTCCTCTCCCTCCTTAATAACAACCTTGTCCTCACATAATAACACACCAATGTTGCATACTTAGAAAGCTCTGCAACTTTTATCCTTTGTGTTTTAAGAAATTCCAAAGGCATAAAGGTCAAAATCCACCATGAAGTTTCTACACAAAATTTAGAAAATTGTAGCACGATAAACCAATCTGCTAAGTGTGGAACAACAACTATCAATGGGAGCGCTCTAATTTAAAAACCAAGCTCTAACAAAACTTGAACAGTCTCTACTCAACAGTAGTAGGATAGAAGCATAATAAAGGATCTAACGCCTATTTCAACAACTCAAGCAATTCCTATAGCATATCTGACCAGCAGTCAAGTTCATGACATTAAAAGAATAGGAAAAGGGTTTAGATGTCACATGTGCCCATTCCAAGCTTAGTCAAACTAACCGTATCATGCCGACCTACTATTCATCAAGTTGAATGGCATCTACATAGATTGAACAAGTCTCCATGACTATACTAAGCTCCTAAAGTTGGACGAGCTATTGCATATACAACACTCTAAATTAAAGGTATTACAACTCACCACGTATCCTTCTCTTCATAAAAACACGCCAAGGTTATGAAATCCTAATCCACAAATATATCAAAAGATAATTACCAAAACTCACACATAGTTACTTTAAAACATCACATAAAATAATCCTTTTGAAAACATGAACTATTGGAAAACCAAAACCACATATTTTCAAACTAAAAGAAACTTAATATACTAGTCACGTAAAGTCTCCAATAACTGATAACATTCAAAAATAAAACTTCACCTCCTATTTCCCATGTCCAAAGTCTATTGGTCCTTAGCTGGATAGTCAAGTCCACTATCGCCATCCCCATGATCAACATATAGATCCAACCCAGACAAGTCATAAACAATATCAGCTTCACCTGTACCTAAAAAATAAAGGAATGAGCAAAAACGCCCAATACGTTATACCACAAACACATGCACATGAACAGGTAATAAACAATATCACATATAACTTAAAACTAATGCAACAACCAAAATTTGTTATCTTTAATTTAGCAAAGCAACCAACACAGTTTAGAACCATTTGCAACTAGTCCTAAACCCGGAGTAACTTATGACTCCATAAAACAAGTTTTATATAAAATACTTTATACACATATATTGGTGTTGAATGAGATCCACCCACCATCGCGTACCACAATTAAGCTGGTACGACCCCTAATCTACCGGAATCATCTCTAGGTGCAACTCCATTTAGGACAACGCTACATAAGAATCATCAGGTTGCTAGCATTAGTATCACACTCTACATGATCTTTATTAACCGCAGCCAAGCACATGCAACACACTTTAAATTATATGCTAGATAAGATTTAATTCACTTATTTACAAATCCTACAAGCACGGACATCAAGCAAGGTAAGGTCATACTTGGATTCACTTTCAATTCCAATCTCACCAACAGAACTTCTAATAGAAAAGACACTCCAATCTCACAAATTTTCCTGATCATCAACATATCTCAAATCAATTTTAATTGTAAATTCATAATTAAACCCTAACCCTAATTTCCATAATCATATTAAAAAATCTATAACCTTAATCATAGATCCACAATAAGAATTTAACACACATGTTTATCCTGTTCATAATCAAATGAAATCTCCAAACACAGTCCCTTCAAAGATTCCTAGTTTCTTCCATAATTCCTTCAATATACATATAATCCTCCATTAATAAACTAACCACTAGAAAAAGATCACATCTTTAAAATCATAAAGATGTAATGGATCCACACTTACCTAGATCTTGCATATCTTGCTTGAAACAAGATCTCAATTCAATCAATCTCCTGAAACAATCGATTAACTATTCTTAATTGCCATAATCATATTCTTATAATCTATAAATCTTAGAAATCACAAAGCTATAAAAAAAAAAATTCTTACCTTTATCTTGAATCGAAACCACAAATCTCCAAATCCACTTTAGGGTTTCTTCACTAAATCTTGAATCTCCTTCAAACATATAAAAAGAACCTTACAAGAAAGATAACCCTAAATGATTAATTGAAAAAAACTAGAGAGAGACCCACTTACCTAGGGTTTTGATTGAGGAGTGGTGTGACAAATTCATAGGTCAAGGGTCTATTTATAGAGGTATATTGCTTAGGAAAAACGGTAGGTTCACGTCCAATTTAAGTAGCCTACATCGACAGCGTTGAAGCTGGTGGACACTCTGCCAAAATCCATTTTCAATCAAGTCTTTACCATGTGAACACAATATAATTATATTTAAACTTTTGACCATAAAATCTTTTTATTTAATATCCTTTGACACTTTGACCCTTCTTAATAACTCTTTTATTTGTATATTACATATCTCCCCTCCTAAAAATAACTTTCATCCTCGAAAGTTACGTAAATCTCTACAACTCCTTAAATTCTTTGTTTCCAACTCCATAGTCTATGCTTCCATTTACTCTTCGGTATTTAGATGCTTTATGTTCAACCATTGATTTCTCATGCCATATTCTTCTATTTCCAAACTCCTTTTCTTGTTTTCTCAATTGATTATCTCAATTGACTATACCACAATTTAATCAATGTCTCCATAACTCATACTTTTATTGTATAAATTTGGTATACTCTATTCACATTTACATGATATGCTTCATGATTATCATTCAAGCTTTTTTACTTTCATTTCTCATTTTTCCTATTAAAAATCTTTCTTACACAAAATCTCGAACTTAATTCTCGATGTTTAGATTCCTAATGCACTTTGGCTTTATAATTATCACTCCTACAAATCCATCTATTTCGTCAATAATATATGAATATTCTTCACCTAGTTTTATATTCTTCCACTCTTATTTATCCCATTTCTCAGCAAAAAACCTTCCTTTGTTTGAATACTTATATCACTTTTACTTCATAAGTTAATCATCACTTTCTCCAAAACAACTGTATGTTGCACTATAGAAAATTCAATCCAACTTACTACCACTATTTGATCATCATACCTTACCTCTAATTATCTCCATTTCCATTAAAACTTACTTAAGACACATGCACTTTATAATTCTTCAATTAACAACTAGAAAGCTCAAATCATGGGACCTAACATTTTTCATCCCTAACTCTAAAGATCAATCCTCACATTGGTCGATTATATCATGTGATGTTAACATCTACATGTTTGCTAATTAGTTTTATCAGCCTTGTTAAATACCATAGATAATTCACAATTTTCACTTACATTATGCCATTCCAATTGTCCTCCAAAACTTGTATTGCCTTTTTATATAACAATTTATATCTTCATATAAATTTTCTTTAAGAGTCATCTCAAAATACATCATCATAGATTAATATAGATGTCATCCTTGTTTCACCATCCATAGATTTCTCGTAACTCACTAAGATCATATTTCCTTCTTGCAATGGCCATTCCACATGCACATTCATATCATTATAGGATTTAACTATTCTCTAATTTATATTGGTTATCTCAATACTTTTCCTCTACTCTTCAACATGATCGTTCTCATTTATGTTTATGTCTACCATACTATATCTACCAAGCTAACAACCATTTATCAATCATCTATGAGAACTTTCGTGCCTCTTAATGACATCATAAGTTCCTTTTGGTCAACTCAAATCATTTACCTTTTACTCTGAAACTTCTGTCTGCCCAGTTCCTTTATCATGTCATCTTATCTCAATGGCATTATTTATCTTTCTCTTATTTTATTAATCATATTTTATAACCCTTCATCATCATACTGATATCTATTATCTTCACTTTAATTGATTTTCTCCTTAATTACACTTCTAACCATAAACTAAGAATTTCCTCTATTCTTACTCAAATTTCAATTTAGTAATTTGATTCTTCTCCACTTTCTTTGCGAATAGAACGATGCACTTCAAGTTTATATATAAACTAAACCCCATCTGGTCTTTAAACTCCAACTTCCAAAAGTATGTTTATAAACAACTATTCCAACATACATTCAACACACTCACAACATACAGATACAATGATCCAGAGATTCATGAAAAATTTGCACAAATAATTGATTATATTAATCCATCGGTTATCTGTGTCTTACTTTGATATTGGTGTTTACCCAAAATGACTTGACTTCTCTATATCTCACGACCTTTTATCTTATTCAAGCCTTGCTAATTTTCTTTCCATTATTGACCATAGCTGAACAATTTGTCAAATTCGTATGATGTTGAATCTCATGTTCTAACCCTATAATAAACCTACTCACCAAATTCACATCACTTTCTTATAATTATTATTTCACATGAACCTTCATACCTTTCACAAGATTTAATGATTCTCTTATCTATATTAGTCATTCTGAAATTCTTTTCATCTATTCTTCAACAATGATTCTTCTCATTTTACTGTCTACAAATTTATGTCCATTAAGCCCCCAATCACAATTTACACTACCATCTTGTATCCAAATTCTCCTGCATTTAGTTATGTCACTAAATCCTTTTATTCCACTCCCAATATCCATCTTTATCTCAACAAACTTTATATTCAAAATCTATTCTAACTTCATTTTCCTTCGTTGTCTTTGTATCATATTTATCACACTTCTTACTATATTTGAAAACTAAATCTTTAAAATTCCATCACCATTAATTGAATTGTCCCAAGTGATTACTCTAACCATATGCTTCTTGGTGTTCATCTACCAATTATTTGCTCTCCAATTGAGAAAATAGGAGACGTGCTCTAACTTCTTATTTTCAAGAATGTCTAGGGCAGCAAAGATCTTCTCTATCTCTTCCATCCATAGCTATGCATCAAGTGGCCTCCCAGACATTGGTTCAAACTTATACACTAAATCCACAATTTTGTTTAAACTCAGTACATCAACCTGTCTGGATCCATTTCTACCATTCCTATTGTTTCTTTGAGTCTCTTGTCTCATATTTTATTGCTGTTAGGTAACTACTCCCATAAGAGTATTCACCACTTACATGAGCTGTGTAGCACTCATTGGCACCTGTTAACCTACAAGTGAGGCGATGGATGTGGTAAATCCTTATGCATATTCTCGGGTAGCATATTCTCATGTGGTACTCCATTAACTTCCTCTTCACCATCTTTGGATGAACCAGCATTAGGGGCTCTTCTTTTTAGAGGCATACTAAGATATTAAACATATAAACATAAGAACAAAGATAACATACTATCAAGATTAAAACACTAAAGGTACTATAAGAATCATAACATATATATATATATATATATATATATATATAAACTAAAGCATCTCTAACCCATTTGCTACCCCACTCATCAATGCTCACCGTCCTAAGTAGTCATAACTTAAATCTAATATGATCATAACCTATTGCTCTGATACCAAATAAGTTGTAACGCCCTAAATTAAAGGCTTTACAACTCACCATGTGTTCTTCTCTTCATAAAAACAAACTAAGGCTATGAAATACTAATCCATAAATATATCAAAATATAGTCACCAAAACTCACACATGATTACTTTAAAACATCACATAAAATAATCCTTTTGAAAACATGAACTATTGGAAATTCAAAACCATATATTTTTAAATTAAAAGAAACCTAATAAACCAATCACATAAAGTCTCCAATAACTGATAACATTAAAAAATAAAACTTCATAAAGTCTTCAATAACTCCCTCATATTTCCAATGTCCAAGGTCTATTGTTCCTCAGCTGGATAGTCAAGTCCACTATCACCATCTCCATGATCAACATATAGATCATACCTAGACAAGTCATAAACAATATCGTCTTCACCTGTACTTGAAAAATACAAGAATGAGCAAAAACTCCCAGTACGCCATACCGCAAACACATGTACATGAACAGGCAATAAACAATATTACATACAAGTTAAAACTAATACATAAACCACAATTTGTTATCTTTAATTTAGCCAAGCAATCAATACAGTTTAGAACCATTTGCAGATAGTCCTAAACCCGAAGTAACTCATGACTTCATAAAACAAGTTTTATATAAAATACTTTATATACATATATTGGTGTTGGATGCGATCCACCTACCGTTGCATACCACAATTAAGGTAGCATGACCCCTAATCTATCGGAATCATCTCCAGGTGCAACTCCACTTGGGACAACGCCACACAAGGATCATCAAGTTGCCAGCATCAGTATCACACTCTGCGTGGTCTTTACTAACCACAGCCAAGCACAAGCAACACACTTTCAATTATATGCCAAATAAGATTTAATCAACTTATTTTCAATTCCTACAAGCATGACCATCAAGCAAGGTAAGGTTGTACCTAGATTTGCTTTCAATTGCAATCTCACCAATAGAACTTCTAACAGAAAGATACTCAAATCTCACAAATTTTCTTGATTATCAACATATCTCAAATCAATTTCAATTGGAAATTCATAATTAAACCTAACCCTAATTTCCATAATCCTATTCAAAAATCTATAACCTTAATCATAGATTCACAATAAGAATTTAACAAGCCTGTGTATCTTGTTCACAATCAAATGAAATCTCCAAACACAGTTCCTTCAAAGATTCCTATTTTCTTCCATAATTCCTTCAATACACATATAATCCCCCATTAATAAACCAACCACTAGAAAAAGATCACATCTTTAAAATCACAAAGATGGGATGGATCTACACTTACCTAGATCTTGCATATCTTGCTTAAAACACGATCCCAATTCAGTCAATCTCTTGACACAATCAATTAACTATTCTTAATTGCTATACTTGTATTCCTATAATCTATAAATCTTAGAAATCACAAAACGATAAAAAAAAATCTTACCTTTATCCTGAATCGAAACCACAAATCTCCAAATCCACTTTAGGGTTTCTTCACTAGATCTTAGATCTCCTTCAAACATATGAAAGAACCTTACAAGAAAGATAATCCTAAATGATTAATTGGAAAAGACTAGAGAGAGACCCACTTACCTATGATTTTGACTGAGGAGTGGTGTGACAAATTCGTAGGTCAATGGTCTATTTATAGAGGTGTATTGCTTAGGAAAAAAGCTAGGTTCGCATCCAATTTAAGCAGCCTACACCGACGGCGTTGAAGCTAGTGTACACTATGCCAAAATCCATTTTCAATCAAGTCTTTGCCATGTGAACGCAATACAATTATATTTAAACTTTGATTATAAAACCTTCTTATTTAATATCCTTTGATACTTTGGCCCTTCTTAATAACTCATTTATTTGTATATTATATCATAACTCCAATCCTAATGCTCCCTTGACTGTACTGTAGCAATCATCTACACAAGCTCCACCAAATCATCACTAGCAAACTTGAGATTTGAAGGGCCAAGCTGATCTGGAAACATGACTAAGGAGCCTCAAGTAAGCACCATGTGTTGACTCCAAATTTCTTAGTAGCTCACGCATGGAGGTTATATTGTGCAAGTGTCAATTACTTCGGTAGATAGTGAAGATCAATTTTCAGGATCTTGCTCTCATCAAATTAGTGGTTCAAATGAAAGAGTCATTAAGTGCATTACAAGCAAGCTATGAAAAAATTAAGATTAGACATGTAATAACCCAAAGAAACAACTAATAAAGAAGAAGAGCATTTAAGTGACCAACATGAAGAAAGTACCATACTAACTATAGGACAGATCAAGAATTTGTTCGAGACATAGACATGATCCAAGAAATTGTTGTGGAGAATAATATTGCTCATGCAATAAAGGGAGCTAAAAGGATTTTGATGAATGCTGGGGAAAAAAAGTTGTATATTGCAATAAATTGTTAGAATCAATCAATCCCAAACTATGGCAAATTACATTCAGCAAAGTCAACAACACAATAATGCTAGCAAAGTGCTCCCAAGCAATTGTTATGATTATGAGCCAAAACATTGTCACCATGTTTTCATAGACTTTTTTTTTAATGATATGTTAAACGTAGGACATGATTTCCATCTTACCATCGAAGTTCGTATCCATAGGATTTCAGATTTATCCAACTACTCTTATATAATTAATTAGGTTGATGAGCTTTTACAAGAAAAAGACTATACCATTTTTTTCCCTTTTGATTTGCTTAAACCTTCAAGAAAGATTTTTATAAGAATGAAGGAAATTGTTATGATGTTAATAGCATATTCATTTAATATAAATAGTTATTTATTTTCTTCTCGTTATATAGAAAGTTACTATTATGGTTATTTTAGCATCACATTATTATCGTTTTCAAACAGATATTTGTCCAAAAATATATACTAGTAAAAAACTAACGGTTTTTCTTATAAACTAACCAAACAAACACGATACAGATATAATACAAATAAATTACAGATATAAATACAATATAAATAAAAATTCGATAATACAAACAGACTTATATCGTAATCATTAATCATGCTATAAGGGATTTTAAAGTTTACGTAAAAAACACAATAAATTCCATTTTGCTCAGTGAAATAAATTTTCAAACCATGCTAGTGTTGCCTAATTAAGTGCCTCTAAGTATTTCTTTCTATATAGATGCAAATTATCTTTTAAATATTTTCGAAATTTGTATAAAAAGTAGAAGAGTTTTGGTTTGGGAAAAAACACACACACACAAGAGTGAATTTTGTGTTCAAGAACTAGACGGTGGACTTAAAATCATAGAAAATTAATTTAAATGATCTTCTAAATGTGCAGCCGGATGAAATGAAACAGGAAGCCTTATACTTATTCATTGACGGTTTTGTAAAACAAAAGCCGAAACACTCGCTTGAGGAGAAAGCCAGAAGGTAAAACTGCAGAATTGAATGCAGTGAGGAAATCTTTTTATTACGTACTTTGCGAATTAGGAAAAAAGGGAAGGGAAAAAAAAAACGACTAACATTTTTATAATGTTTGTTTTGAAAATTTCAATCTTACCGACTTTCCAATATTTATTAATTAGTTATTATAATACCGTATAATAATTCTATATATTATTTCTTTAAATCTTTTGGTTTACACCCAAGAGTATTCCTTTAATAAAGAAAAACTTATACTTTTAGTTTTGAATCATCTACTTTTCTTTTTTAAATATTAACCTTTTGTCTCTTTTATTTGAGCCTTATGGCTTTTTTATTTTTTAATTTTATAAAGGGTACATGTTGCAGTACTTGAATTTTAACAAAATAGGTAGTTAAGCACTGAAATTTTAAAATAGATCAATTTAGTACCTAAAGTTTAAAATTGATAAATTTAGTAACTAAAAGAATTTCTCATACACACCAATAGTATCTTCATTATATTGATTAAAAATATCATGTCAGATGACAATGTTAATCAATTTAATAAAAGTATTATTAACATACACGAAAAGTTTTTTTAGGTACTAAAATGATTAATTTCAAAGTTCATATATCTAATTGTATATTTTGTCAAAGTTTAGGTATTATTCTTAATATTAACCACTTTATGAATTATGACTTTTGTTAACTTGATTAAGTTTTTCATCTTTAATTATTTTGTTAAAGTTTAGATATCATAGTTAACTTGAAAAATTTTAATTTTACCAACTTTCCAATATATATTAATTAATTAATATAATAATCACGCACACATATTATATATGTGTGTGTGTGTGTAAACCCCAGTTTTCTTAGTAGTCAAGTAAATTCCAGGAACCAAAAAGCAAAACCCTAAATCGGTCTAGTTCAAGCTCAGTGAGAGGAGCTTAGAAACCCTAGATCCGGCTTTCCTTCGGTTTCATAACAAAAGAGGTTTTATAAAATAAATTAATATGAATTATTGTTTTAAAGTATAATTCAAACCTTAGAAAGTTTTAATTTCGGAAAATTTTCTATTTCAAGTCTTCCCGAGCTCGATTAGGGAAAAACGAGCTCCGGAACTAGAAACTCGGAAAAATATTTCGGAATATTCATTAGAACCGAAATTTTATAAGGATTTCAAAAATATAAATTTTATAATTTTTCGGGCTATAAAAATTACAGTTATAGCCTTTTCCCGTATTTTCTTTACTACCGGTAAAGTAGATGTCTTGTCTACTATTTACCACTATTCACAAGTGCAACCTACACTACACACTACTCATATCCTATTGTTACATCCTTACAACTACTCATTATATTTTCTTTTCCAAGAAAATTTTGTTTCCTACTAAATTATTACATATATTACATTTTATTACTTAAATTAAAAATTTAACAAAATTCAAATCTCTCCCTCTCTCTCTCCCTAGTGTGGTCGGCACACCCCTCCCCTTTTCCCCCTCTATTTGTTTTATTTTACTTCTTTTTAATACAATTAAATCCTAATTCACTTAATATATAAACTCATTTTCACTCTTTCTCTTCATTTTCACTCTTTCAAAAAATTTTATAAGAGAAAAACTCTCTCTATTCTTCCTCATGGTGTTGTGAACCTAGCTCCACACACACACACACTCACAAGTCCATTTCTTCTCCAAATGTCTCTTTAGGTGATGATTTCTAGCCTTACTATTACATAATCTTGTAATAGCAAGACTATTCTTGTGTGTTTTCCACTTTAAATCCCAATGAGCAAATGCTAGGGATAAGAAAACACTAATACATGAATATCAAGCCATCACAAGAAGTAGATCTTGTGTTTAATGAGTTTTTGTTGAAGTATCATTATGTTCATGCATATGAAAGTAGAGATCTTGCATGAAAAATACATGTTCATGTCTTTAAACTCATTTTCATGTACTATAAGTTGTAGATCTAGTATTTAGACACTCATATTTTTCTTGACATTCATGTTCATATGAATATTTTGTATTTTCATGCATTAATGTTCATAAAAGCTTAGTCTTGTATATATAAATGTGATAGTTGGTAGATCTTTATGAAGACAAGACAAGGAACTTGAAAAGAAAAGATTTTTGTTAAAAATGTTCAAGGGAAAATTCGGATGATTTTCTAGACCTATTTTAAAAACCATTGAAACCACTTTGAAACCATATTTTACATGAAAAATGAAGTGTATAAGTAATAGGTATCACTAAGTAATGATATTTACAAATTGAAATAAGTTTAGACATGAGTAATGTGTAAAATTTGTAACTTGGGATGATGCATATGTAATCACCTAGTATTCAAGCTCAAATTGCATGTTTTATGTGTTAAATAAAGTCCTTAGGTAATAGATATAGTAAAGCTTTAAATTTTGATGCATTAAACAAGTTTTCTCAAAGGAAACATGCAAGAAATGAATTTTTCCAAAATTCGGATTTTTGTGAAAAGCTTATTTAAAAACATACTTGCAAAGTAAAAAATGTAAATTTTTATGTGGAAATGAAGGTCTTGGATATTATAGATGATGAAGATGCATTTTTATTTAAATAACAAGTAAATTCTAAGAATGAAATCCCAAAACACTAAGTAGATGCAAAATTGGAAAAATTGGATTTTTAAGAAGAAATGGTTGAAGTCTTGTAAGAATTAGAAGTTCTTAAAGTTTCATTATCAAAAATCATCAAGATCATGCATATATTGAACTCATCACATGTCATTCATATTAGGAACTCATTCATATTTTATATACACATGAATCATCAACTAGATACATTTTGATCAACTGCAAAACAATTTTTCGGAAATGGAAAAGGTTAAAGACCAGATCTGATCCCTCTGTTCCGTGACCTAAATGTTTTCAAAACTTGGAAATAATATTAGAAATAGATAGATCTTTCGAAATAGATAGAAATCGATATAAAATTTGCGAAATTCCGAGTTAAAATGACTAAGTTATGGCCGTTTTAATTTGGCCGAGTGAGTATTACTTCCAAATTTCAATTATTGCTTGTGATTGTAGTAATAGATGCACTAGTTGCTAAGCAAAAACAAAAGTGAATATGCATGATGGGGGTTATTTCAGAATTATATTTTTTTGTTGTTGTTTTGTGAAGTTGAAATTAAAGAATATCGAAGCCAGGTGATAATTCATTGCTTGTATAGAGAGGAGCTAGAATTGATTGTCTGCGAGTATTGCTTGGTCACCTAAAAGAATTGGACTAATAGATTATTAGACCTTAATTATAAACTTAAACTCATTCATATCATAATGGAGATGGATTATTAGCATTTGTTGGTTTTTCGTAATCCATAAAACGAATATGTTGGTTAATCGTGATCCATAAAATGAATATGTTAGTTAATCGTGATCCACAAAATGAATATTTGAGTTGGTTGACCGTGAGCTTAAATGGCATCGTACCGTAAGATTCGTTAATCTGCTAACCCGGGATGGAGGGCGCAAGTCCATCCACACATGATTTACGGCTGGTCATATGTTTGTTAAACTCATGTGTTTGATGCATTTCACTTGATTGATTAATCACTTGCTTGAATGTTTTGTTGGAATTGTTATATGGAAATTTTCACTCACTAAGCTAGTTAGCTTACGCCCCTATAGTTTCTACTTGTTGCAGCACAAGTTCATTTGGCTTAGGCCAAGGCAGGCTACAGCTCAGGTACCGGAGCTAGGCATTTCCTTTAGAAGTTTATTTCGGTTTTTGTTAGACTTCTACAGGAAACCAAAAGGACTCTGGATGACTGTAATGGACCTTAATATTCTTTTGCGAGGGAATACCCCTTAAACTTTGTAATTTTATGTATGTGTTTTGATTTATCATCTAAGGCTATCGAATGCCATATTAAACTTCTTAACTCCATTGAACAGAGTATTCTATTATCGTAAAGGGACGCCTTACATCTATACAAGACTCCCGAAGGGCTCGGTTAGTAATTTGAGAGTCTTATATAGCATGTGGTGAACTGTTACATTTAGGATACCCCTCTAGGGCGTGACAGTTTAAGTTGGTATCAAAGCATTAGGTTATAAAACAAGACAATAGAATTAAAAGAAACCGAACCTAGAAGTTAACTAATAGGTTAAAATGGAGTTGACAACATTTTTTCTCTGTTAGTCTAATTAGGAGTCTTCTCTTGATGTAGGTCTCCTTGAGTGAGACTCGAGAACGAGCGAGGAATTTTACAAAAAGGACAGATGAGACCCTTGTGGAATACAGATTAAGACTGAGAGAGCTATATGAGGATTTTGCATTAGCAAGGAATCCTCGGACTTTAGGGGAAATGTTCAGATTGTGGAAGGAAGGATTAAGGTATACGAGATGAGCCGCTGTGGTTGACCAGTTGAGATATGACCCTATGGGAAGGAGAAATTGGACCAAATTGGAGACAATCTATACCTTAGAACGAATCATGGTAGAATATGGGCACGAGCCCATGACTAAAGAAGCTACTTTAATTTTGAAGAATAAGGGAAACCCGACCCCTCCAGACTTTAGAGTATGGATCCCTCTAGGTCCCTTATATGTTTATGCTCATGATAATTTGTATGACCACTACGATTGGAACATAGTTGATGCATGGAATCACATTACATGGCATGCGATTTATTTAGATATTATTCCACCATGTGCAATCATTCCACCTCCACTAGCTAGTGATATAGGTATGCAATTAAATAATGCACCTGTGATTGGAGTGGGTATTGAGGCCAAGGAGGAAGTGGGGGAAGAAGAAGAGGAGGACCTTGAGGAGGATCCTAATTGGGAAGAGAATGTAGTGCCCAGAAACCCTACCCCACCCATAGAGCCGGAAGGGGAAGTAAATCCAGCACCTAATCAGTTTGTGTGAGATTTTAATCGAGTTTTGAAGATTCTTGATAGTGGGAGGATAGAGCCTGAGGTAGACCCCCTGTTATGGAGGGACGTTTACATTGAGGGTGAACATCCTCATGTGCTTGATGTGGCAATATTAGAACCCGTGGCTCCCCAGCCTATGGAAGTGGAAAATGTGGGTAATGGACTTAGGAGAGAACCGGAGGTAGTGGAAAACCAAGGGGATAAACCTGAAGCAAGAGATGAAGAGGAAGAAGTGAACCCGAGAGAGGAGCAAGGAATAGAATGAGAGGAGGAAAGTGAGGAGCAAGACCAAGAGGCTTTATTCCGACCCGCTAGGAGGCAGAGGATGAATGTGAGAGAGTACCTTAGTTTGTTTGTCCGGCAGGATGATGGTGGTTCTTCCAGTAGGGGACGACCCTCTTGTTCGACCTCTGATGATGCTAGTGATGAGTGAAGGTTGAAATGATAGCCCAACCCATGAAGTCCAAGTGAAGTCTTTCTTTTCTTTATTTTGTAGTAGGCAATGCGGAATGCCAAATTACCTTAGAATTACTAGATAGTTTAGTATTTTGTTCTTTCTTTTTCCTTGTATTTTGTTTTGTTTTCGGAAATAGGGAAAAATGTTTAGAATTGGAACTAGAATGTAGCTAGCCAAATTTTGTGAAACAAAAATCTCCGATGTAAATTTTTGTATGGCTCGCGAAAGTAATGAAGGATCATGTTTATTTCAAAAGAAAGAAGTTATGAGAATCAAGCAGTTAGACATTAGACATAAAGAGCATTAACTACACATAAACTGCATGAGCACTCATTCATTCATGTCATTATTTTGACTTTGCAAATTATTTCTTTATGTATGAATTCTTTTGTTTTTCCTTATGATTATATGAAGTTTATGAGATTCAATTCCTTATTTTGATTTCCGAATTCTCGCAAAGTTGTGAAACTTGTTTGACAAATTAACTCCTTCAAAGTTGAAAATGTTAAAAAGATACTAAGAGTTATTAAACAATGTGTAAAAAGACGAAACCGACGGATTCGGAATTGGGAGCAAGAATCTCTCCCGAACGAAGCCAACCAACCTGCCGTACCTCAACCAAATTCGCAAAGAGTAGTACCCCAGAACCAGCAAGGTGATGTGATGAATGCGATTGGGCAGTTGGCCAATCTTTTAAATACATTCATCCAGAACCAAAATCCAAACCAGAACCTGCACCAAGGACAAAGTGTTCGGGATTCTGCTCCGCTTCTACCACCACCTGCAAATCACCGGGAGGTGACTACTGAAGCACCTGCTCCATAGGAGGAGCATTCCTATAAGGTGCACTTACCACCACCTCCACCATACCGAAGGACTCACCGAAGCTCCTTACCGGACTTCATTAAAAATAACTGGTATTTTGATGGGGCATTTGGTAAACCCGATGAAGCTGAGGATTGGTTAGCTCAGATTGAGCGATCTTTTGCTGCTTATGAGATCCCACCCTATTTACAATTGGAATATGGAACATACATGTTAAGATACAATGCGAGGGTCTGGTGGGACTCTAAAAGAAGAAGCTTAGCTCCATCGATTACATGGGAATCCTTCCGCCAGGAATTCTTAGAAAATTATTTTCCCTCCAGCCTAAGATTGAAGTATAGTGCTGACTTCCTCTATGTTAAGCAAAAGGGAAGAATCGTGGAGCAATATGAAACTGAGTTTGTTCACTTGCTGCAATATGCACCTGAATCCTTCAGGGATAGTGAGGAATTAAAGAAACAGGTATTCTTGGGAGATCTAGATGAGGAGTTACGGATCAAGCTGGAAGAATTTGGAGTGAGAACCTACCCTGAGTTGGTAAAAAAGGCTCGAGTGATTGAAGGAGCTAGGAAAAGGAAATATCAGGAACCCGATAAAAGAGTATTCAGGAAAAGGCCGTTTGATGCCTCAAGCTCAGGATTTAAAGGGAAGAGGTACAAACCATACCAGGGATTTAAGGATGATGCTAGTGGAAGGCCGTCTCAGTTTAAGGTCAATGTCACTTGTTGGAAATGCAAGGGGACTCATTTTCCTAGGCAATGCCTAATGCTAAGAAACATATGTTATTTTTGTGGTGATTCTGGCCATATGGTTTATACATGCCCAAAGAAGATGGTCGTAACTTGTTTCATTTGTAAGGAGAAGGGGCACTTGGCCTCTGAATGCTCGCAATAGAAAAGTGTGGCCACTCGACCCTTTGGGACTTCGAGCAATACCAACCCTATGAGGTTAGGTAGTAAAAGTGGGAGCCGTGCAGCTTCAGCTATGCATGGGATGAGACTTTATAACTTCGAAGGCCAGTGGATGGTCGAGGAAGATGAAGATGAGGAGGTGGAATTAGCAACCATGGATCAAAGTGACGGCGTGGATGGCAGTTTGGTGACAGGTCAGTAGCAATACCCTCTTAATTTAAAAAGTTATTTATTTAATCGTTTTCTATATTAAATTGAAACCTGTTTATGGGAAAGCTGGAAGTTAAAAACCCCAAATAGGTAGCTATGAGAGTGTTTTAGGGTTGAGAAGTGATGGATGTTTGTTGACCACAGGACACATACGGGTGAATAAAATGGAGGCTTATGTTTTGTTTGACACGGGAGCGACACATTCGTTCATCACCACTAGTTTGGCTAATCAACTTGGATTACCTATAGCCACAACTACTGTTAGTCTGAGAATTAAGACACCTACCGGAAGTGTTGTGTCGACTCGGGAGGTAATAAAGGATTGCCCATTGGAAATTCAAGGACACCACTCGAAAAGTGATTTAATAATATTGGGGATGAACAAATACGAAGTTATCCTTGGCATGAACTGGTTAAGAAGGTAAAAGCTGTAGTGATTGCCAAAGAGATGTGTGTTTCTATGATCAATCGGGAGGAGAAGTGGATTCGTAGGAGAAACCCTAGTTCCAAGAAAGTTTGGATTAAACTCTTTTGAATTGATGATGGAGGATGAAGAGATAGTACCTATAAGGTCTTGGATGAAGAGGAAACTCGAGGAAAAGGACATACTGTGGTAAATGAGTATTTAGATGTGTTCCAGAGATTTTGCCTGGGTTACCACCAAAGAGGGAAATTGATTTTGAGATTTTTAGCTCCAAACACCGAACCGATATCCAAAGCACCATACCGGATGGCACCGGCCGAGTTAAAAGAGTTAAAGACACAATTACAAGAACTCTTGGATCAGAAATTCATAAGACCAAGTGTGTCGCCATGGGGCACACTGTTTTCGTAAAGAAAAAGGATGGATCAATGAGATTGTGTATCGATTACCGTGAGTTAAATAAGGTGACCATCAAGAATCGATATCCTTTGCCAAGAATCGACGATTTGTTTGACCAACTGCAAGGAGCGTGCATGTTCTCATGCATTGATCTACGTTCGGGATACCATCAGTTGAGAATAAAGCCTGAGGATGTACCAAAGACAGCTTTCGTACTCGTTATGGACATTACGCGTTTTTGGTGATGTCGTTTGGACTAACTAATGCACCAGCTGCATTTATGGATCTTATGAACAGGTTTACAAGCCACTTTTGGATAAGTGTGTAATAGTCTTCATAGATGATATCCTGATATATTCTAAGACTAAGGAACAACACGAAGAACATCTTCGGTTGGCGTTGCAAACCTTGAGAGAGAATAAGTTGTACGCCAAATTGTCCAAATGTGATTTTTGGTTGGATAGAATATCTTTTCTTGGACATGTGGTGACTGGAGAAGGGATATCAGTTGACCCGAAAAGATTAAGGCTGTAGTAGAATGGAAACAGCCACAAACGGTTACCGAAGTGAGAAGTTTCTTGGGATTGGCTGGCTACTATCGCAAGTTTGTGAAAGATTTTTCGAAAATAGCCAAGCCACTAACTCAGTTGACCCAAAAGAATGAGAAATTCCTTTGGACGGACAAAAGAGAACAGAGTTTTCAAGAGTTGAAGCAACGGTTGGTATCAGCACCGATCTTGGTTCTACCGGACCCGGAAAAGTCCTATACAGTGCATAGTGACGCTTCAAGGAATGGCCTTGGATGCGTATTAATGCAAGAAGGGAAAGTTATTGCCTATGCCTCTCGACAGTTGAGACCCCACGAGCAAAACTACCCCACGCATGATCTAGAGTTGGCCGCGGTTGTCTTCGCTTTGAAACTTTGGAGACACTATTTATATGGACAGAGGTGTGAGATATACACGGATCATAAGAGCCTTAAGTATCTGTTCACACAAAAGGATTAAACATGAGACAAAGGAGATGGTTGGAACTAATAAAAGATTATGATTTGGGAATAAACTACTGTCTAGGGGAGGTTAATCCAGTTGTGGATGCCCTAAGTCGGAAAAATTATGGGGAAGTAGCTGCCTTGATCACAAGTCAAAGAGATCTGATTAGGGATTTTGAGAGATTGAAGATTGAGTTCATAGACCAAAGTGCAGAGCTTGAGATAGCTAATATGGCATTGGAGCCAACCTTAATAGAGAGAATCAAGGAAGCCCAAAGGTATGACGAAGTGATACGAAAGATTAAAAAGGAAACCCAAGTAGGAAAATACCTAGACTTTACAGTAGACGACGAGGATGTGATCAGAATGAAGAGAACGTTGTGTGTGCCGGAAGATGAGGAGTTGAGAAAGGAAATAATGAGTGAAGCCCATAACTTCGGTTATACTATGCATCCGGGAGGTACCAAGATGTACCAAGATTTGAAAAGCCACTACTGGTGGAACGGCATGAAGAGAGATGTAGCAGATTATGTGGTGAAGTGTCCGGTTTGCCAACAAGTGAAAGTAGAGCACCAAAGTCCAGGGGATTACTAAAGCCTTTACCTATCCCCGAATGGAAGTGGGATCAGATATCCATGGATTTTGTGTGTGGTTTCCCAAGGACTTCATCAGACTGTGATGTTGTATGGGTAATAGTGGACCGGTTAACCAAGTCAGTGCATTTCTTACCCATAAACATGACTTATTCAATGGAAAAGCTAGCTAAGATCTATATTCGGGAAATTGTGCGACTATATGGCATACCAGTAGGGATTATTTCGGATAGAGACCCAAGATTTGTGTATAAGTTTTAAATAAACCTGCAAAGGAGTTTGGGTACCAAATTGCACTTCAATACGGCATATCACATTCAGACCGATGGACAGTCTGAGCGGACGATCCAAACCCTGGAAGACATGTTGAAAGCTTGTGCCTTGGAATTCAAAGGAAGTTGGGATAGTCATGTACATCTCATCGAGTTTGCTTACAATAACAGCTACCACTCAACTATTCAGATATCACCCTATGAAGCCTTATATGGACGACGTTGTAGATCCCCTCTATTTTGGGACGAAGTGGAAAAGATAGCTATCGGGCCATAATTGGTACAAGAAACAGCCGATAAGGTGAGGATAATCCAGCGAAAAATGAAAGAGGCTCAGGATGGACAAAAGAGCTGGGCAGATTTGAAAAGAAGGGAACTCGAATTCAAAGTAGGTGACCATGTGTACCTAAAGATAAGTCCAATTAAGAGTATAAAAAGAATGCGCACACAAGGGAAGTTGAGCCCGAGATATATTAGACCCTTTGAAATTTTGGAAAGAGTCGGAGATCTAACGTATCGGCTAGCTTTACCACCAAATTTATTCGGGATTCACAATGTGTTTCATGTGTCAGTGTTAAGAAAGTATGTGCTTGACCCGGAGAGGATTTTGGAGTTTGAACCTATTTAGCTAAAGGAAAATCTGACATATGAAGAACACCTCATAAGGATATTGGATAAGAAAACCCAAAGGCTACAGAATGAGGATTCATTACGTTAAAGTATTGTGGAGGAATCATGCCTTCGAGGAAGCAACTTGGGAAGCTGAGGAGGAAATCCGAAGGAAGTACCCGAGTTATTTGAAGGACAAGGTATGTCAGTTCAGTTTTGAGGACAAAACTCTGTTTAAGTGGGGAGGTTGTAAACCCGGTTTTCTTAGTAGTCAAGTAAACTCCGGAACCAAAAGCAAAACCCTAAATCGGTCTAGTTCAAGCTTAGTGAGAGAAGCTTAGAAACCTAAATCGGCTTTCCTTCGGTTTCATAACAAAAGAAGTTTTATAAAATAAATTAATGTGAATTATTGTTTTAAAGTATAATTCAAACCTTAGAAGGTTTTAATTTTGGAAAATTTTCTATTTCGAGCCTTCCTGAGCTCTCTTACGGAAAAACGAGCTCCGGAACTAGAAACTCAGAAAAGTATTCCGAAATATTCATTAGAACCGAAATTTTATAAGGATTTCAAAAATATAAATTTTATAATTTTCCAGGCTATAAAAATTACAGTTATAGCCTTTTCCTGTATTTCTTTACTACGGAGTAAAGTAGATGTCTTGTCTACTATTTACCACTATTCATAAGTACAACCTACACTACACACTACTCATACCCTATTCTTACATCCTTACAACTACTCATTATATTTTCTTTTCCAAGAAAATTTTGTTTCCTACTAAATTATTACATTATTACATTTTATTACTTAAATTACAAATTTAACAAAATTCAATCTCTCCCTCTCTCTCCCTAGTGTGGTCGGGCACCCCTCCCCCTTTTCCCCTCTATTTGTTTTATTTTACTTCTTTAATACAATTAAACCTAATTCACTTAATATATAAACTCATTTTCACTCTTCTCTTCATTTTCACTTTCAAAAATTTTAAAGAGAAAAACTCTCTCTATTTTCCTCATTGTGTTGTGACCCTAGATCCACGCACACACACACACTCACAAGTCCATTTCTTCTCCAAATCTCTCTTTAGGTGATGATTTCTAGCCTTACTACTACATAATCTTGTAATGGCAAGACTATTCTTGTGTGTTTTCCACTTTAAATCCCAATGAGCAAATGCTAGGGATAAGAAAACACTAATACATGAATATCAAGCCATCACAAGAAGTAGATCTTGTGTTTAATGAGTTTTTGTTGAAGTATCATTATGTTCATGCATATGAAAGTAGAGATCTTGCATGAAAAATATATGTTCATGTCTTTAAACTCATTTTCATGCACTATAAGTTGTAGATCTAGTATTTAGACACTCATATTTTTCTTGACATTCATGTTCATATGAATATTTTGTATTTTCATGCATTAATGTTCATAAAAGCTTAGTCTTGTATATATAAATGTGATAGTTGGTAGATCTTTATGAATACAAGACAAGGAACTTGAAAAGAAAAGATTTTTGTTAAAATGTTCAAGGAAAATTCGGATGATTTTCTAGACCTATTTTAAAAACCATTGAAACCACTTTGAAACTCATATTTTACATGAAAAATGAAGGGTATAAGTAATAGGTATCACTAAGTAATGATTTTTACAAGTTGAAATGAGTTTAGACATGAGTAATGTAAAACAAGTAGTGGAATTAAGATGGAAAATTTTGAGTTAGTGTTCAATTTGTTAAATTCGTAACTTGGATGATGCATATGTAATCACCTAGTATTCAAGCTCAAATTACATGTTTTATGTGTTAAATGAAGTCCTTAGGTAATAGATATAGTAAAGCTTTAAATTTTGATGCATTAAACAAGTTTTCTCAAAGGAAACATGCAAGAAATGAATTTTTCCAAAATTCGGATTTTTGTGAAAAGCTTATTTAAAAACATTTGCAAAGTGAAAATGTAAATTTTTATGTGGAAATGAAGTCTTGGATAGTATAGATGATGAAGACTCATTTTTATTTAGATAACAAGTAAATTCTAAGAATGAAATCCCAAAACACTAAGTAGATGCAAAATTGGAAAAATTGGATTTTTAAAAGAAATTGTTGAAGTCTTGTAAGAATTAGAGTTCTTAAAGTTTCATTATCAAAAATCATCAAGAATGCATATATTGAACTCATCACATATCATTCATATTAGGAACTCATTCATTTTTATACACATAAATCATCACTAGATACATTTGATCAAGTGCAAAACAATTTTCGGAAATGGAAAAGTTACAGACAGATCTGATCCCTCTGTTACGTGACCTAAATGTTTTCAAAACATGAAATAATATTAGAATAGATAGATCTTTCAAAATACATAAATCGATATAAAATTTGTAAAATTCCGAGTTAAAATGACCAAGTTATGGCCGTTTTAAGTTGGAACTTCCGCAAATAGCGAGAATCACGATTTTGTTTAGTTTAGATGCATAGTTGGAATTAGTTAAGTGATGGAGTTCTTATTAGGTTAATCTTATTTGGTAGGTGATCCCGAGAACGACGAGTCCCTACTGCCCGATTATTATTACTAAGAGATCGATGTAACATGGTCGAGTGAGTATTACTTCCAAATTTCAATTATTGCTTGTGATTGTAGTGAGAGATGTACTAGTTGCTAAGCAAAAACAAAAGTGAATATGCATGATGGGGTTTATTTCAGAATTATATTTGTCTGCTATTGTTTTGTGAAGTTGAAATTAAAGAGTATCGAAGCCAGGTGATAATTCATTGCTTGTATAGAAAGGAGGTAGAATTGATTGTCTGTGAGTATTGTTTTGTCACCTAAAAGAATTGGACTAATCGATTATTAGACCTTAATTATAAACTTGAACTCATTCATATCACGATGGGGATGGAGCATTAGCATTTGTTGGTTTTTCGTGATCCATAAAACAAATATTTGAGTTGGTTAACCGTGAGCCTAAACGGCTTCGTACCGCAGTATTCGTTAATCTGCTAACCTGCGATGGAGGGCGCAAGTCCATCCACATATGATTTTCGGCTGGTCATATGTTTGTCAAACTCACGTGTTTGATGCATTTCACTTGATTGATTAATCACTTGCTTGAATGTTTTATTAAAATTGTTATATGGAAGTTTTCACTCACTAAGCTAGTTAGCTTATGCTCCTATAGTTTCTACTTGTTGCAGCACGATTTCATTTGGCTTAGGCCAAGGCAGGCTATAGCTCAGGTACCGGAGCTAGGCGTTTCCTTTAGAAGTTTATTTCGGTTTTGGTTAGACTTCCACAGAAAACCAAAAAGACTCTGGATGATTGTAATGGACCTTAATATTCTTTTGTTGGGGAATACCCCTTAGACTTTATAATTTTATGTATGTGCTTTGATTTATCATCTAAGGCTATCGAATGCCATATTAAACTTTTTAACTCCATTGAACAGCGTATTCTATTGTCGTAAAGGGATGCCTTACATCTATACAAGACTCCCGAAGGGTTCGGTTAGTAATTCGAGAGTCTTATATAGCATGTGGCGGACTATTACTTTTAGGATACCCTTCTGGGGCGTGACAATGTGTGTGTGTGTGTGTGTGTTCATTACATAAAATAGCACAAAAGGAAATTTCCACAAGATTTTGCTTTAGATTTAGAATTAGGAGCTACCCGTTTAATTTCACTAATAACATAATAATGTTATAATAAGCACATAGACTAATGTTGATTGTAGTTTAAGAGACCAAAGGGATGCAATGAGACATTTAGAACAATTATAGATAAGAGATGGAGATATATAAAGAGTTACTTAAATGGTTTTTTTTTTTAAATTGTAATTTGGCACGATGGTATAAGAAAAATATTGAAATTTGATTTAAAAAAAAAAAAAACAGGAATTGAGCTGTGGCCAGCGATAGCGACTATCATATCGCTCTTATTGCTCGTTCACTTCGTTGTGTTTGCAATTTCATTACAACCTTATTCCTTACGAATAGCTATTATAACATTTAGTTTACTAAGTAGCGATTCCATAATGAATTCTTATTACATAAAATATTGAATAATCATTTTTTATTAAATCTATGAATACCAATTCAATGCTAGAATAATATTTTTTTTCAAAATACCACCATTTAAATAAAAATTAATTAAAAAAATCTTATTATAGCTCTAAGCCTCTATTTCATTCTTTCATAATTATAATTCTATTACAACCTTATTTATTTAATAAAATGAACGAACCGTTAGTATGTTGTTGAACGCCCTTTGCTGCCGCATTGCAAGGAAAATTTAACAATGGATGCCGTTCAATAAGTAGCAGATCTTTACACTTGATCCAGTACTCATTTTGTTCAAATTCAAATACGAATCAGCAATCACGCCTACGGACCAACCCAGCGCTGTGTTCGCGTGGATACTCTCCTATACTAGTCCACAAGCCAATGATTCCAAAAACCGTAAAGTGGAGCACAATAATGACTTCTAATTACCATCACATCAAATTCCGAATCTTGGCCCCGACCAAACAGACCAAGACCATTACCTGCTTCTTGACTCTAATCTACACCACCTTTGCCTTTTTTCCCCTTTATTTTTATTTTTTTATTTTTAGTTTTATATTATTTTATCTAATTAATATATGTAGTGAATAATATTATTCCTTTAAAGTACTTATTATCGACTAATTAGAAGATATCATGTGTCAACCATGTATGAAAAGCTTGGCAAAGTAAATGAAACTTATTATGGACTAAATAGAAGGTATTACAATAGGAAAAAAAAAAAATGAAAAAGTCAAAGCCTTAAATAAAAGACAAAGATTTTGCGACAAATCAAATGTGACATATTGAAATTAGTTGTAGTGTAAAACATTTTAAAGGGACAAAAAATTTGTATCATAATACATGATATAATAGGACATATATTTAGCAAAACTTGGATTTAACAAAGTTTCAAATTTATCCACTTTTTTTTCAATTTTTATTTTCCCTCCTTCCAAATGCTTGTCTTTTACTTTCCCACTTTCTAAGTTTTTATTTTTGTTTTGACATTTCATTCATCTTTCATTTCTTTTCCCTTTCTATATCTTTATCCTTTTTCTTCCATAAATCCTTTTATTTTCTTTTTTTATTGTTGCCCATGGACGTCATCAGTAAAGAAAAAAAGGTTGAAATACTTTCCCAAAGTTTCAATTTTTAGTGTTTTTTGTTTGTTCGCAATAAATTTACATTAGGTTTGGGGTTAATTTTAGGGTTAGGGTTTTTCTTTGAGTTGATGGATTTTGCCATTTTATTTGCTTAAATAATATGAAATAACAATAACATATTGGGAAATTTGTACAATTGCCAAAAAGGGTGATTTTTCAATTGATTGATTTATCCTCTTATGCGATTAAAGAAATAGCAATAACATATATGAGATTCCACTACTTCCTAGTGGTTTCTTTGATGAGAAGTGGTATGCTGCATGAGGGAAACTGCATTTAAATCTTTTTCTCATGATTGGCAACACAAGTAAGAACCCTTGGCCAGCATCCCACACAAATAAGCATCGTTCATTAATCTATAAGTCTTATTCTATAATTTATGTAATGTTTACATGATACATGATTTGATTGATTAGTGATAAAGATAATTTTTTATTAATTAAACCTTTTATCTTTTTTTTTTTCATTCAACCAAATGACACTATATCCTTACACAATAATTTCGAAGAAGATAGGATTTCTATGGAAAATTGCCAAACATTAGAAAGTGAAAAGTTTTCTTAGTTTGGTATCCCGGTTTCATAAATAAATACAAATTTATTTATTTATTTATTTTTGTATAGTTTAGCTTGATTCACACAATTTTATTCATTTACTTTTTGTATGTTTTTGTTTGATTCAATCACAACATAGAATACTGAAAGAGGAGAAGGCATGAACTATTTTAAAGGTTGAAAGATTCAAAAAAAAAAAAAAAAAGGAGGACGTCTAGTTCTAGTCCTATGTCACTACAAGAAATCCAACTCATTGCCGAGTTGTTTATTAATAATTGGTTATACAGCTCCTATGTGATTTGTGTAGGTGAGGATTCAATTCAAACAAAGATGAATTGATCATGTGACAAAGGCTATGCTTGAAGACGAGGGTATTGTTGTCTCTTACCATTAATATCTATATGTTTAACTATCCATATAAATAGTTTATGGCTTTATTGTACTTTAGATTCATGGCGGCAATGGAAATGCATAACATTTATAGTAGCCACCATAAGGGATTTTTTATTTTATGATTGTGTCAAATTAGTTAATCACCGAATTTGATCCATCTTGTTATATTACCTTCTAGTTTTGTTTTAATTATATCCTAGTGAAAAGTGTGGTGCTTGGAATCAGATTGTGAGTTTTGGATAATCAATATCATATATTTTTATTAGATTGTCAATTTAAATATGCATATTTGCTAGCCTTCTTCGTTATATAAGTGTATTCTTTCTTTAAATGTTTATTATATGTACACTATTTTAAAATATTGATCAATCTCATGAAACAATCATTCAATTTTCTTCTTTCATTAGGTGAGGAAGGAAGACATGTTTGCAGGAGTCACAAAAGTTTGTTTTGAGAAGGTTAAGGAATATCTTGCTTAATGCTTATATACTCCACAAAAAACCTATATGAAACCTTTTGTTTGTATCTTGTGTTCCCTTTGTTTTAATCGAATTGCCACGTAAAGAACAAAGATATCAGAAAGTTCCTTAAAGGTATCCATCTCAGCGAGAAGGGAAGAATCTTTGGAGGATTAAGAATGGAGAAACATCTTCATTTGTCTTGATTTTGGGATTATTTTCTTTTTATAAGATGTGATTTATTTTGTTTGATGTTTATGATAAATTTAAGTAGATAACAATGGAATACTTGTGAGAGATGAGATCTAAAATTTTGCGTTATGAAGGCATTCTTTTGAAGAACTCATTGGATTTGCTTCTGATGTTTATCTATAGCTCTTAATATTTTGACATTGGATATACTAATCATCCATCTTTGTGAGCAAGAATAACATCAATGTCATATCTGATATTAGCATTGATTAAAGGTTTCCAACATTTAATTAATATATTTTCCTATATTTATTTTAGTGTAGAGAAGGAAATATTAAGAGAAGAGCATGAGTTGTTGAAAAGCTTTTCAATTGCAGGTGACGTTTCTGTCTTATGTCTTGATGGCTCTTCCTCTCAAATCCTATTTGAAAATGTAAGGCAAATGTCTTATATGCTCTCATGTTAGTTAATTTTTATTTACTTTGATAGATTGTCTTTTTCAAGATATATATTGGTATTGATGAGTAATCAATCTTCTACATGCTTTCATGTATAATATTGATTTTATATCAATATTTTTAATGTGATTCATATCGAATTTATGGCCTTAAATAAATTAAACAAAAAGTTCTTAAAAGAATTCCAAGGACACATCTTATATAAATGATGAAACTTATTTTATTACAGGATACAACCTCCGATGATTGTATGGCCAAGATATCCATACTAAATCTTTGGCTATATGTGAGACATCTTTTTCCATTTTCTTTTATTTTTGTAACTCTTGTTATTAAGGTTTGCTAAAAAAAGTTATGGCATTTGTACCATATAATTAAAAGTAATTTTATTCTCACAATATATGCATTAAAATTTTTGCATCTTTTGTGTAGCATGTGTTGAATGAAGATAAAAGATTGAAGATTAAAGCAAAAGATGATTGAAAGTTCTTTGAACATGACAAGTGATACATGATACTGTTACGACATGCTTGGTATGAAACTTGTCATTTATAGGAGGAACTCATTACAAACATATTAAATATTTGGGCTCATTTTGAAGAGTATGAACTATATTTCTTATTTAACATGTATGATGTAATTTTTATTGGTTTTTTAATAGAATGTCTTGTTTAATCAAAAGATAAGATTATTATAGGTTCTCAATAAAAAAATGAATTATTTATTTATCGATTAGAATAGTACGTCCATTTCGAAAAACAACAAAATAAAAAAAATGTATATATTGTGACACAAATTGTGTCCTTTCAAATCATGTAAGGGTGGAATGTTGTGTCATTATAATCTTATGAGACACAGTACATCGTCTTAAAAGCATGATTTCAATTAATAATAAGAGAAATTGAAGATAAAGAGATGCAATATGTTGTCACTTTACCAAACTAATTAGGACATTTTAGTCTATCATGATAGGTTTTAATCTATCGGGACACATATAGCGTCTTGATAACTTATTGCTACGACTACCTATGGGACACAAGAATTTTGTGTCTTCATAGTTATGTGTCCCAAAAACTGTTATATAAGGACACAGTATGATATCTTAATATATCAAAATTGTTGTATAGGCAAACAGTAAAACTAAAAATGGGCATTTCCCATTTGATAATGGATTTATCATCCAAACTGACCCCAGAAATTAGTGACATCCAAACGTATAATATACATCTCTTTAGCTACTAGTCCATGACGATTCTCTTCTGTGAATGTATCAACACTCGCACGTGATACATTAATATATTATATCTATGATAAAATAAAAATAATCTAGTATGATATTGAAACAAAGAGATATGTGTAAATTATACGAGAATGTATCAACATTTTAAGGTTATGAAAAAAGAATCAACATTTCATAAGCGAATTAAATAAAATATAAATATTTTGTAAAATTTATTTAAGGTATATGGATAAATTTTATTTATTTTTTCTTAATTTATTATATTAGATTCTTGGATTGACTCACTTTACAAAACATTTATTTGTTGTAATAACCACTAGAAATATTAATATATTAAATGGAAAATTAATACCTTATGTAATTTTTGTTTTAAAAAATACATATGTATCATATTTTATTTTATATATCTATTTATGTTTTGTTGATATAACTTATAAAAACCTATACAACAATAAGACACTTAATTTAATCTTTAATAGAATTAATTAGAGATATAAGAGTTAATATATATATATATATATATATAAGCCTATATCTTAATTAAAGATGAGGTTAACGAGAATTTAGTGATGCAGAGCCGACAATATATAGTCTCAGAAATGTTTGGAAAATAATAAGTTGGGAGCTCTTTTTTTTTTTTTTTTAATTTTATATTCCACACCACCAAAGCAAACCCAACCCCCCACCCCACCCCAAAGCCAAAAGCCACCAAAACCCCAAAAAAGTTGGGAGCTTCTTTACTGCATATTATATTATGTTTTTTTGGCTTTATAATACACCACTTTGACGCATTACACAATATACCTAACATGCCAACCCAAAAAAAAAAAAAAAAAAAAAAAAAGTGTTCTTCACATATTCAATACATGTTATTATATATCCAACATGTATATCAGAAAAGCATCAATCATTTTATACAATCCCATGATGAAGTACAGGTGTATCATAAGTTACTGGCTGAAAGAAATGTAATAATGTTTGTATCTAATCCCTGCCATTAATTTTTCTTGCCTAACTAATAAACAGGTAAATGAATTAGTGAATATCAAGACTTAATATAGGCGATCTTCAACAAAGCAACATTACAATCTTAGTCCTCCCATTCAAGATTCAAGACGAAGTAATCTGTTCCACACTCCACAGGTACATATTATGTGTCGGGTCACTAAGCACTCATCGACCCCTATGTGTGTGTTGTATGTAAATTTTTGAAGCAAATTTTTATTTCTCTCTATTGTCCTTTTTATATTCTGTATCGCGTTTCCACGACCATAATCGAGAGAATGTATAGGGGGACTCCATGTCACTAACCGTAATCCAAAGGTTATGTGGAGTGTGTAGCCTGAATAACAATAACCTATGATAGCAAATCCAATAAGGACATCTGTGAACTAATACTAGATGGTGATGCGTGTCGAGATAAGAAAAGAGATGGACGACTGGTCACTAGATAAACGGGGAAAGAAAGAGGGAGTAAATTTTTAAGGGCTTTTCACTCTTATGCGTTTTATACTTTTTATATGACATGCATTGGTTCTTAATTGATTCATGGTAATTAATTTAATAAATTAATAACAAATATATATCCTTAATCAATCAATGTAATAGAATTATATAAAATTTGAAGAAAATTATAAAAAAAAAAAAAGAGAAGAAAATTGCTGGAAATAAAACTCCATGAACTCTTGTGGGGTATTCTAAAGCAAGGAGATGATCAATCGATTTTAGGCCTTGCAATAGCCAAAATGATTGTTTTAACATCTACGTCATTTTCCAAGCATTATAGATATATAGGTCATGCAATCCATTAGTAATCATAAGTGGTCACCTATCTACTTATAGAGATATTATGGACCCTCTTGCAACTTGCCCTATAAAGAAAAGGTAAAAGAAATTAAAAAATAAAAAAAGGATAAGTTGTTCTACCCACAACTCAAAGTTTTTACAAATGTAAGAAATAGTCTAATAACATTGCAAGAAAGTAAAAAAAGAATTCATTTTTAGTTGTTGAGCAAGGGTCTTGGGATAAGCCATAAAATTAATAAATCATGTCCAAAAAAGATCTAGAAAGGAGCTAAGGAGAGAATTTGGCAAATGATTATGAATGCTTCGAAAAGATAAAGGTGACTATTGTAAATGAGGATGATGACATCCTAAGAAAAAGATTAATGAGCTTACGATGTCAAGTTGTCTGGTAACTATACTATTATGTTGAGATGATTAATATGCCGACATTGTATTAAGTAGATGTTGATTTTTACCTACACGTGCCTTACTTGTATACTCCCACATCATTAAGCATTATTATCTGGACTTGTGACCAGACAGTTTAGAGGTCTGCTGTGTATACTCGAACAAGTGGACACAGGTAAGCATTTGCTCGATGTAGACCTTCCCTAAAGGACAAAGAGCAACTTATTACTTACCATGCTAGATGGTTAGAGCATTGGGAGGGTTGTCGGGAGGTCATAATTCAGTTGAAGGCTCTTGTTCGATGAACTAATTAAGGACCTAAGTATATGTCATGATATGGTCAAATTACCCGACGATCCATTGGTCGTATATGGGCCATATTAGGTTACATGATAGGTCATCACCTAGTCTTTAAAATCTTCTTTTATTTTTTATGTATCATCTCTTCTTAACACATTTTGTATTGTGTAATGTGTTCTTGCTTTGTTCGTTATTGCCCCGCTTGGAACGCTCAAACATCATATCTAAAGCCCTAAAACGTACATAGTGTGGTGTGCTAATTCATGGGCGTTGCACTAAATGAGCCACCATACCCTTTATCCTCCAACTGATGCAAGAGATGATTCCCTACCACCTCAGCCAGCTTAAATTTTTCACTCTCAGGCAAGAATCATTAGGACAAAGGATGACATAAGACACAGCATCACATGCCAATGTGTCAATTAATGGGGTCCAGTGTCTCCAAAACATTACACCAAATCTTCAGTCACTTTCATCCCTAATTCTATATAAAGCTCCCTATAGCCCTCTTATGAATGTCATATAGAAATAGAGATAACAAGAGTGGATTGTGGAATCCAAATATGGTGTTGGCAGTGAAGCCAGAGATGATGGAGCCCGGAACCACTCATAACATGGTTGAAGCTGATGAAACAACACACATAATTGAGAAGAAAAAGAAGAATGGAGGCCTCAAAACAATGACATTTATCCTTGGATAGTATGCCTCGCTTAGTAATGCTAAAAGTTCATTACATTATTTTCCCTCGTCAACAAAAGTCAGCTAAATCATGCTCTTTCTTTCCATGTCACTTTCAGTATCTGTCGTAAGTAAATTATATAGAGCTCTAATCATAAGCTCTTCCCTGTCCCTGAAGGCAATGAAATTCACATGATTTATCATACATACTGTAAGGCAACTATAATAATCAACCCATTAAAGAAAATGTTAATAAGCGCTCCATGTGCATAAGAACTTATTATATGCTTTTGGATTTGGATCCTCAGATTTCTTTTCATTGATATTTTCATTTAAAATTTTGAATTGTAATATTATATGAGACATCATTTTAAAAAGATAAATTAATAAAAATTGAAGAAAGTACAAAATGATTCCATTAGTTTCTTATAAACTATTATATATGCTTGGACACTTACTGATGAAACTCAGAAATTAGACACGAAGAAACAATCGGACTGTGTCGGGACAACTGAAGTTAAATACTGAGGCCATTGGTAGTTGTGACTTGTGTAAATGCACATTCAATGACTTCACACTTATGGAAATTTGGTTTATCATCTGGACATATCATTATTAATATTATAATTAAATTATTTTTTAAAAATTTAATATAAAATATTATCAGTTTTAATCATAATTAGAATAAATCCAAATTATTTAATAATGTAATAAAATCGGTTATTTTATAACCACTATAATGCCATAAAATTTCACCCCTCTTACTTAAGTATTCCCAGCCACTACAGCGATATGTATTATCGTCCAAGTTTTCCCCCACCAGGAATGTACTTGAACTTAGACGGTGCAATGTCTTTGTGCCGTCTTTGTCAATTAGATGAATTGCTAGTGGCCATTCGGCGCTTCCGAAAGATCACGCATCCATGATCTTGAAAAGGAGCAAGAGTATGCATTTATAAATAAAAATCTTAGTATGGCTTGAACTCAATTAATAAGTAAGTTGAGCTCGAGCTCAAACTAAAAAGCTCATTTAACTAAATGACTTTAGATCGAACCTAAATCTTAGACTCAATAAAAAGCTTAGATCAAGCTTGATAAATAACAAGCTAAGCTGAACTGAGCCTTTGTCCAAACCTTAAAAAGCTTGACTTGACTCAGCTCCCCTCGTTTACAGCCTTAAAGGTGAGTCTTATCTTTTTTTTTTTTTTTTTTTTTTTTTTTTTTTTTTTTTTTTGTGTGCAAAAGAAGCAAAACTTGCCTCATATTCAAGTGCGCCAAATCAAACTAGGATAGAAGCAAGTTTTGCTTCTTTTATAAAGAGGCGACAGTTGCCTCTTCCAATGTTGAGGCGAATTTTGCCTATATGTCCTTTTTATATGCAACTGTTGCCTCTTTTGAGTAGAAATAGCAAATCTTTATAGGCCAATGAGGACATATGATTTTTTTCACCTCTGGAGGTCAAAAGAGACGATATTTTTACCTACTAGGACAAAGAATTTACCTTTTTTAGCCATTTTTTCCACTAGTGCAATGAAATAGATGGTACTATTGTGTTTTTAAGATCAATGAAATGAGATAGGTATGGACAACCCCACCATGTTAAATTTTTCACTCTCTGACAAGAATCACTAGAACAAAGGATGACATAAGACACAACCAATGTGGTCAATTAATGGGGTATAGTATCTCCAAAACATTACACCTATCTTCAGTCACTTTCATCCTGTAGACACTCTATTGCACCATGTATTTTAATTACTTAGGGTATTCGTAACTTTAGCTTAAAAGAAAAAATATAAAAAATAAAATAATAAAAAAGGAATTCTAAAAAAATCATGTTAGGATCTGTGGTGGTCATGGAGTGGCTGAATTGATTTTCCTTAAGCTGAAATAGTGATCAAAAATCTAAATTGCATATATAATTTGATAAGTTATGAGTCTTATGTCAAATAGAAAGTTTTCAGTATTGGTACGATTTATCCAATTTTTAAATTTCATAAGATAGGCAATTTTAAAAAATAGGGTCTCCAAGCATAGTCCAATTGAAATTAAATTGTTTATTTTATGTTTATCTCAAGTATCGGGATGAATCAAATCCTAAAGGTCATTAGCTCAATTTTTTTATCTCAAAAAATAATGTGCAATTTTGTAGGATTGTAGCATCCAATCATACTCAAATCCAATTTAAAATGATTATTTTAAGAATTTTTCAAAATTCCCAGTTTATAACAATTTTAATTTTATCAAATTGAAATTATATACTGACATATGCAATTTAGATTTATCATATATTGTAAAGGAAAATCACTTTTTGTGCGTATGCTTGAATTCGGGAAATGGATCCTGGATATGATTGGTCCATGGTGGTAAAAAATGTTTAAAAGAATATATTTAAATCCATCTTACTGCACAAACTAAGATTAGCATAGACGGCTAAGGCGGCAAGGACAAGACCAAGGTTCAATCTTGGCAATTAGCGACGGAGCAAAATTTTTTCGACGTGCGCCTAGGGAACTTATAATGCACTTGATTACACTGGAGTTATGCCTGCATGCCTATGGTGCGCCTGATCGCACCAGATCTGCGCCTGCACGTCCAGCGGGCCTACTGTGCACTTCAGTGCACCAAATTATCATCCCGTGTCCTCTCCTTCCTCTGGCACGAAAATGTGCAGTAATATCACAACATTTTTAGCGCGACAAGCTCATTTTGCATGCCATTTTGACCCATCTTTTTCCCCTATTTTTTCAAACTAATGATGGATTTAACATCTAGACTTAGCCTAGCTTATATTTCATCAGCCTAGCTTATATTTCATCATTTATTTGAATAAAATAATAATCAAAAGAGGGTGAAAATGAGGCATGAATATTTGAAAATAGGTAAACTCGATTTAAATTTCAGTAATGAGCAAATTTATGCCGATTAAAGCTGTTCAAAGGTGTATTAAACATCATTGAATATGTTTTGACTGCAAAATGATGAGCAAAAGGCTTTTCCTCCTTTTGGTTTTGGACTTAAGGAAACAATAAGTTCAATTGATTTTTTTTTTTTTAATTGAAAAATGGTTATGAACTCATTACCCATAAAGACCGAATTTTTTAACCAAGTTTATGAGTTTCCATGTTAGCACCGAGCTTGACAATATAAATAGGGGTGCTATATCCTTTTTATGAATGTCATGTAGAAATAGAGATAATAATGGGATGTTCACTTGTGTGGAATTCTGATTCCATTACATGTTTATTACCTATTGGACTTCTATTACATTGTTTGGTTTGTTTTTAAGCCCGTAATAGGTATTCAGTCCTAAATCCATATTCTTTATTTTACGTAATTAGGATTCTATTCATAGACTTAAGAATCACAATTCAACAACTGCTTACATTATCCAATTCCAAAAATAACCTTGCTATAATCAAATAATCGCATAATCAACCATGGTTTTATCAAACCTGCTCCTTCATTTTTCAAAGCCACTCGTTCTTTCCAAACCCTAGTTCATCACCATTGCTCACCTACTTGGCTACAATGTGTAGTAAGAAATCTCTCTGTCTCTTTGATGTTTTTGTCTCTGTCTTGATGTGCTGTTTTAGTATTGAATTTTAAAGCATATTTCTAGCAAGCGTACTAGGTCTTCTATTGTAATATAGCATGAATAAAGTGTCGATCCCACGAGAATTTACTAACTACTAGACAATTATCAACTAATACTAATATCTAGGCAATTGATCTTTTAAAGATGATTAAGTTAAACTAACTTATCTAACTAATATCTATATGAATGCAATGAGCTTTTTAAAGAGAGGGATATGGTGAAAAGTGTGGGGAGCAAAATCCACTTTAAACTATTGCCAATCAACTTGAACTCATGTTATAATGATAATTAGATTCATGAACATTCATAAAAAATTATCAAGATTTAAAAACAAAGTTTGAAAACCTTTTAAACCACAAAATAATTCCATAACTTCCGTTAAATAAATCATTAGTGGAATCAAAATTACAATTATAAATCTCCCGATTCTATAATTGACTAATATTTTATATTAAAAATCTCCTAATTCCTTAGTGAGAAATCAACATAAAACATTGCATTAATATTCATGAACAATTTCTAAACTAGATTAAACTACGCCGCTTCCGCGATTGCAATTTAATCTTAATTTATGAATTCATATGAACCCTAATTTCCCTTCCGAGTTAATAGAATTCTTATACATCAAAAACATGATGAATAATCAGAATTCAATATGAATATTTCGTGATTCTAAATATCTCATAACATGGATTCAAAAATCATTTTAGCATGTTTAAAGCTTCATCACCTTCCTACAAAAAGGATTTAGCTACTCATGGATGATGATTCAACAATCAAATAAGAAATTGCAAATGATTTCATTATGATCAGAATGTTCAAATATATGAATTGCATAAAAAGAATAAGATTAGAAATCACCAATTCAAATACTAAAGCTTCACTTGCAAATCTTGTATAACTTCAAATATCTCTTCAAAAATCTCTTATGAAATGCCTAATTCTAAATATTCTAGAGCTACTTGGATTGTATGCTTGGATTACTGGATACTTGGATGATTCTGAAAGTGAGGAGAAGACCCCCTATATATAGGAAAAATTTCGTGCAAAACATTAAATGAACTTTGCTGTTTCACAATGTACGCCGACCGTTATGGATCCTACACCGGCGGCTTACAGGCGGCGTATCTTTAAATTGTCCTTTGCACAGGCAGTGCACTGGCAGCCTTCAATATCAGTTACAATGTAGGCCGCTCCTACGCCGGTGGCTTAGATGTAGATCTAACCAGCATATATAGTCAGAAATGAAGCGTTAAGCTGATTTATAACGAACGCCGTTGTAAACCCCGAAAACTTCCACCATATGATACGACCCTAAATTAGAAATTTTAAGTCTACTAGTAACTCTAGGAGTTAATTAGAAACTCTAGTTTAGATAGATACTTTCAATTTGAACAGTTTGGGACTCATGGATTTTATAAAAGGGCTTCTTTGACCCCAATTGATTCCAAAAACAAGATTTTGTATTCTAAGCTGATAATTCAGGTTGTGATCAAAAGAAACTTCAAATCCTAAACCCGAATCCTTGTCGAACAGACAGATCCTATAGGAAAACCTAAATATGGGTATTAAGTGATTACCTTAGTATTCAAAAGAGACTGGGAATTAAAACAAGGTATAGTAATGAACCTATATTTGGATAGGAACCCTAGAATGTGAGAGTTCTAGTCAGTAATAAACTACTTTGATAAGATTTCATAGTGAGTATCCAAACCTAATATATGTAATTAGTATAGCCAATATATTAGTAGTAATATTACATAAATGACCCAATAAGGTTTTAGCTAGGAAATTGTGATCTCAAGATAAACTATTAGGATTATAAATACCCAATAAAAACATAAACTGATGTATAACTCGAGATCTAGACCTCAAATATAGAATTGGATCATACTAATAATCAAATTAGGGTTTTCTAAAGCCCTTTGAACTTAAACACAAAATTGACCCGAAAAGCTTATAAAACCTAAATCGCATAAGATAAATTTTTCTTAAATAATTAGATACGTACTAATACAACTTAAATTTGTACTTTTCATTAAACTAAATACCTTGTAGGATTCATTTAAGACTTTTGTATATATATATTTACATATATAAGCGAAAATATATCGTATTAGTGTAATAAACCACCCGAAAACCTAACTAAATAATATTTAACTAATATATAATACATATATAAATAATCTTAGCTTGCTGGAGACAGATTTCATTTTTTTTAAGGGCTGTGATTCTCTTGAGGATTGTGAGCCGAAATTTTCCAATAATTTGTGTAAAAGTCAATCCAAATCCTCTCCAAAACAAATGAAAACGTGACAGATCAACCTTGCCTTAATGACAATCAAACATAGGACCAAAATGGACACAAAACAAGAGCAATTCGTTCAGATTGAGGAAGGAACGCGAATGGAATATTACACTAGGTTAAATATATATATATATATATATGCAAACGAACTCGGTTGGACAAGCAAACGATTTCCAAACCTCCTCAAACCTTCCAGAATTCATCCATAGCTCATTAGGAGTCGAACAAAGCCAGGAAACAAATTTTAGACCATCGCATCAACCCAGTTCGAAATTTCGAACAAAAACCCTGGAAAACGCATGAAAAACGAGCTCGAGGTAAGTGATGTTATTCCGCGAATTTTCTTTCAGTTTTAAGGATTAAGACTAACTCTTAGACATCTTAGGAAGCTAACCAAGGTCGCTAGGAGCTTCGAATTTCATCGCAAGGTCACAACGAAGGTAATCTTTCCAAACCCTAGCTGAACTTGATGATCCGAATTCATGATTAACATGTTGTTTTTAGTTAGTTTTTCTTGGATATTTAGGCTTCTAATGTTCCTAGGAGTGGTTTAGGTCCAAAATCCCGACGTTCTAACATCGGGATTCGCCGGATTTTGCCGCGGCTCATCGGGGAAGACGATGAACAGTGCTCCCCTGATGAGCACGGGCTGGGTACACGGGCGTGTACACCCGTGTACCTCTCGGCCAAATTTAAAAAAAAAGAAAAGAAAAACGAACCTAAATTAATATAATTATATAATAAATATTTATATAAGTAATTTTGGAATTTTTAATATTTTTCCTGCATTTATTATTTCTGGAATAGTAATATAGTATTACAATAATAATATTAAATCTGAAACTATTTATTTATTTATTTAAATCTAAAAACAAAATTATTTTTCTGACTTTTTAAATATAGGATATTTTAATACTTAATCTATTATTATTAATCTAAAAAGAATTTTTGAAATAAAATTACCTAAGTAAGTAATTTCCGCATAATAAGGTTTTAATTATAATTATTAATAATCTTAATATTATTAAAAGAGTTTTTGTTAAAATTTTCGAAAATATTATTTTTAAAATAATATGAATATAAGACTAAAATTACTTTAATTAAAGTATAAGACAATTAGTATAATTCTTAATGTGATGAAATGTAATTATCCTATCCAATCTATTTTCGGAAATTTATTTATGATTTATTTATTATTATTATTGTTATTATTATTCTTATTGTTATTAATGTATTATTGTTATTATTAGTATTATTGATAGTTTAATTTATTTGGTACTATTATTGATGATAATTATTAATGTTTTTACGATTTTCGAAAAGAGAAATTTCGAAAATAGTTATTATTAAGTTAATAAATTCTTTATTAGTAAATATGTTTTCATAAAAGATATATATATATTATATGTATAAATTATGAGTTAGTAAGTATTAAGTATATACTAGAATATTATAAATAGATAACAATGGAAATTTAAATACTCCAAATTTGTGAGTATAGAAGTATCTATATTCTATAAGAAAAATTTAGTAAGTAGTTGAAAAGAAAACTGATATTTTGGACAATAAAAATGAATTAATGAAGCTATTAACTTTTCAAATACCCAATTGATCGATTCACATAACAACCAGAACCAATACCATAAAACTGTGAGTACAAGGATTTAGAACTTAAAGCTATTTCAAAGAATTAGCTAAGAATAAAACAGATACCCAACCAACCATTAGGACATTTAAATTTCATAGAAACTAAATTATATAGTTTGAAATTTAATTTTTATCTATCTCAATAGGTGACTCAGGTATTGGGAGGACCTACCTGAAGATACTACGATTAACTAGGATGGGCAGGTGAGTGACTCAGTCTTATTACATTGGTTGTGCTTGTACTAGTAGTGAACCTTAAATAAAAAGATAACGAAAATTGATGATCTGTTTGAAATATGAAAGTTGTGTATTGTATTCCATTGATTGCCATATCACTCTAAAATAAGTGATAACATAACTGCTTGTGTTTAGATAATGTTTGTAGTATTTAGTTAAGTGTCTGTATTGTTTGATCACCCTAAATTGACTAAAAACTATTGGTACCATAATGGGAAATAATCATGCATTACATACTATGCATAAAAAGCATTGAGTAAGTGGTAGCCTACTACATGTTAGAATTCTCGGATCTCTGGTAATGCTGAATTATCTAGGCCAGAGAGCTAGTAGTTAATTGAAGATTACTTTTGTTCTGTTAATACCATGGAACTACATGGTAACGAAGGACGCCGCTTATGGTATTACATGAGAATAACTAACACCTTAGTGGAGTTTCTAAAGCTAAAACAGGAAATAAATAATGAAACATGATAAGTTAAAGAGATAATTAAATTGAGATTATTATTTCTGAAAGCTTAAGTCTCTCCTGGTAGGTGGACCATAGATTGTGATCCTTCAACCCGATAGGAGGGTGTAAATCTTCATCCTGTTTGGATTCCGGGTTATCCAAGCTTGTAAGTTCATTTGTGTGATTGTTGCATTTCATATGATTGTTAAATAACTTGTATGTTATGTGTAATAAGTTCTGGTTATTCACTGAGCTCGTGTTTTAGCTCACACTCCCACAGTCCTTTCAGGTTCACTCTGCGACCGTGGCTCATTACTAGCAGGAGCATGGTCCCGGTAAGAGATTAGAAGACAGAAGTTTAAAGTTTAGTATAGGGTTTGCATATCTATATCTGTAATAGACTTTTGATGCATTTAAAGTGCATTAGATCCATCAGCTATAGTTGTAAGTACTTATGAAGTATATGATGTGTAATATTATAGCTGTAAAAGTAGTTTACTAGTTTACATCTTATATATGTTTGTTTATTCCATCCAAGCAACTCAAAGATCCTGTTTTTAGAAATCATGTCATTCCTAGAAGGTAACCTAATAATGATAATCGAGTGGTTCTTGATTATTATTATTAGAATACCTTCGGGGCGTGACAGATTTAAGTTGGTATCAGAGCAGGTTGCTGGTATAGGAAAAACAAATATATGTAAGAAGGTGAATTAGTAAATGTGCAGTTAAAGTACCAATTTAGATTCAAGTAGAACCATGTGAGTTAATGGGGTAGTTATTAGAAGTAGTAGATGCACAATTAGGAATAAAATCTGTGTGATTACTAATCATACAAATTTTATTGTGTGCAGACCAATCCCGCAGTTTGTCATATTAAATGGCAAATTTTTAGCATGATGGAGGAGGAAACACTTACTGATTATAGGCGCCGACTCCGAGTCTTAGTAGAAGATTTGGCATTGTCTGGCATTACAAAGACCCTGGATGAAATTTTCAGACTTGGAAAAAGGTTTACAACCCATTGAAGACTTGGTTGTTTTTAGTGGAAAGAGCTTTTCCAAATAATGGCACAGCAGTAGAGACCATCTACAGGTTTGAGAGATTGATCATCCAGAAGGGTGGAGGCATAGAGATTGATAATATAGCCTTCATTGTGTCAGCCCGATCAGTGAGGCCTGATCTTCCAGACTTTAGGATCTGGATTCCTATTGGAGGTGATTGGGTATATGCACATGATATCAGGTATGATCATGCCTTAGTTCGGGAGGATACTGCTCCTGATGATGAGTGGATGCTGACACATGTGATCAGAAGCCATCTTTCCAGAAGTGTTTTGACAAACAGGCCCCCTATCATACCAGAAGATGAAGGTGAGATCAGTCCATTAGATTAGAGAGCAGCTAATAAAAGAAGACAAGCAGCTATGCAGACCACAGTGGTTATGCAAAGTGTGACTACAGCCATGATAGATGAAAAAGAAGGTAAAAAGAGAAGGAGGGAAGCAGAAAAATTTGTCTCCAATTATAATTATGCTCACTGGACTGGTACTGCTCATGGGGGGTGGATTGAGGAAGATGTGACACCTTCTGGTGATATGGAGAAACCTGCTACTAAAGGTATCCGGATGATGGATACCAATCTGACTTTAGCACCACCAGGGGGTAGAGGGAGGATGGAGGAGAGTGATGAGTAGTTCAGAGGAGGAGGATCACTATCCACAGTTAGGCCCTCGGGAGAAGGGCAAGGGACCTCTGTACCCTAGCCCATAGAGTAGCTTTGATATATGCCTTGATAGACTATAACTAATGTACTGTTTTGAGGAACTTATTGTCATATAAATATGTAGTATGAAGCATGATAACCTTGAAGTAGTTGTGGGAAAATAGAACTAGTGTTAGTGCAAATTTTGGATTGTACATAAAGCACTAACTATATAATATTATGTGTGTTTTGATTATGAAATATGGATGTGAAATATGTATGATTACTTGTAATCTCTCTTTGAGTATGAGTTTTATAATTAACTCAAGTAATATGTTTTATGATACTAGAATGCCAAGAGGAAGAGGCAGAGGTAGAAATACAAGGATATCTGAGAATCCAACAAATGCTCCTCCACCTCAAATCATTAGAGGATGTGTTGAAAAACCTGCAACAACAAAATGTGTTAATTTTGCAAGCTCTACAAAATATGCGAGCTACACATGCGGTACCTCCAACTGAAGTACCAGAAGCTCCTCCTGTGAATACTGGGAGGAATGAAAGATATACTACACCTGCTCAATTTCAAGAAAATGGACCGGTAAACCCAAATGAATCGGCGGCTGAGGTACAAGGACCAATAAGATATGAACCAGAACTACCACCGCCACCACCATTGCGTCCTCAAAGAAATGTATTGCCTGAATTTATCAAATGCAATCGGTACTTCGAAGGATTACCGGTAAGCCAAGAAGCTGAAGACTGGCTAGCTCAAATTGAACGATCTCTTGATGTATTCCAGGTACCGGAAGCTTTAAAAGTACCGTATGGAACTTATTTGCTCCGATTGAGAGCAAGATTGTGGTGGAACTCTAAACAAAGGACATTGCCTCAACCCATCAGTTGGGAAACATTCAAACAGGAATTTCTAAAAGAATACTTTCCCAGCAGTTTAAAGGCAAAGTACAGTACTGACCTGATGAATCTAACACAAGGCATTAAGACAATTGATGAATACGAGCACGAATTCAATCGGTTACTTCAATTTGCACCAGATGCCTACAGATAGTGATGAAAAGAGGCAAACTTTCATGGCAGGATTAGAACCCAATTTTCAAAGGAGATTAGCCGAGTTTGAAATTTCAAATTTCGCAGCTATGATTGAAAAAGCAAGAACCATTGAACGAGCCAAGAAATATGAAGTTGAAAGATATAAGAAACGGGGAATGACATTTGGTAAAAGGACATTTGAGGAGACAGGGACAAGTTTTGTTCCTAAGAAAAAGAGATTCTTTAAACCTATGGGAAATGTGAAAAATAGGAATGTTGAAAATGTTTCGTGCTGGAAATGCAAGGGAGCTCATTACCCGAGGAATTGTCCACATCTACAACAAAAATGTTATTACTGTGGCGAAAGTGGACATATGGTTTTGCATGCCCAAAGAAAAATAGTGCAACCTGTTTCATTTGTAAGAAAATTGGACATATAGCAACTCATTGTCCACAACGAGTGAACGCAGTTGCTGGATCTTCCAACCCTAAAGGCATTGCCAATACAACTGGACCCAAAAATGGAAATGCTAATGCTAGCAAAGCCATGACAGCAGCAAGGGTATATGCTATGCAGGGAACCCCAATTGAGGAAGGAGAAATAGAAGAGGAGGATGAGAAAATGTGTGGGATGAAGCTGATCCAGACGATTACAGTCTCATTGCAGGTACTTAATTTAATTAATTTGTTTATTTAAGTAGTTTAATCGGTATAACCCTACTTAGATAACCAAACATTCTTGTAGAGAATAATAACCTGTGTTTAATAATTAGGAACAATCCAATTGAAAGGTCAATCTGCTTATGCTTTATTTGATACGGGAGCAACACACTCTTTTATCAATACGGGTTTAGCAAGGAGACTGGAATATCCCATCGAGACCATGACTAAGGAACTAGGAGTTACTACACCCAGGGGACTTAGTGATGGCTCGGGAAATAATGAAGGGATATCCATTAGAAATGGGGGGACAGAAATCCTTTGCTAACTTAATCTTGGTGGACATCCAAAAATATGATGTTATCTTAGGTATGACATGGCTGACTGCTGTAGAAGCAAAAGTCGATTGTCGTCTTAAGACAATATCTTTTGTGAATAACCAAGGAGAAAGAAAAGAATTTAAAGGGGAAGTCCTCAAGAAAGTCGAAGGTCGGATAATGACCATAGAAGGTGAAAATAATATGGATATGGAATCAAACGAAAGTATCCATGAGATGAATGAGGACGAATCCAAAAAGACAAATGTTCATACTACCAGGGCAGTATGTGACTACCCAGAAGTATTTCCCGATGAGTTACCAGGCTTACCCCACATAGAGAGGTGGAGTTTTCAATTGATTTGATACCAGGAACCGAACCAGTATCAAAAGCTCCATATCGCATGGCACCAATAGAATTGAAAGAACTAAAGGTGCAATTACAAGAACTGATGGATAAAGGGTTTATCAGACCAAGCGTATCACCATGGGGAGCACCAGTATTGTTTGTCAAGAAGAAAGACGGTTCAATGAGACTCTGTATTGATTAGAGAATTAAACCGAGTAACTATTAAGAACAGATACCCTTTGCCCCGAATTGATGATCTTTTTGATCAATTAAAGGGAGCCAAGGTGTTTTCTCGAATTGATTTGAAATCTGGTATCATCAAATCCGAATCAAGGCAGAAGATATACCAAAACAGCATTCCGGACTAGGTATGGTCATTATGAATTCCTAGTTATGCCATTTGGATTGACGAATGCACCTGCTGTTTTCATGGACTTGATGAATCGCGTTTTCAAACCTTTATTGGATGTTTGTGTAATTGTCTTCATAGATGACATATTGATATACTCGGTTACAGAGGAACAACATGATGAACATTTAAGAACCGTATTGCAAATACTACAAAGGAATCAGCTTTATGCCAAGTTGTCCAAATGTGAGTTTTGGCTCAAAAGTATATCCTTTCTAGGACATATTGTGTCAGGAGATGGAATTTCAGTTGATCCTGCTAAATTAAGGCTATCGTGGAATGGAAAAGACCTGGAACTGTTACAGAGATAAGAAGCTTCTTAGGATTGGCAGGATACTATCGGAAATTTGTGCAGGATTTTTCGAGAATTGCACGACCACTGACACAATTAACCAAGAAGAATGAAAAATTCTTGTGGAATGAAAAACGTGAATGGAGTTTCCAGGAGTTGAAAAAGAGACTGGTTTCTGCACCGATACTAGTTCTGCCCAATGACCAGGATCCTTACACTATTTATAGTGATGCATCCAAGAATGGATTGGGATGTGTATTAATGCAGAATGGAAAGGTGATAGCGTATGCTTCTAGACAGTTAAAACCCCATGAAATGAATTATCCTACTCATGATCTAGAATTAGCTGCTATCGTCTTTGCACTCAAAATTTGGCGTCATTATTTGTATGGGCAGAAGTGTGAAATATACACAGATCATCAGAGCTTGAAATATATATTCACCCAGAAGGAATTGAACATGAGGCAACGTAGATGGTTGGAATTAATCAAAGACTATGATTTAACCATCAATTATCATCCTGGCAAGGTAAATGCGGTAGCCGATGCTTTAAGCCGTAAAAATTATGGAGAAGTAGCCTCAATGTTGACAGAAAGAACTCATTAGGGAATTTGAAAATTTAAATTGGAATTTTCAATACAAGGTTGGACAGACTAAGCAGCTTAACCTTGGAACCCACTTTACTACAACGAATAAAAGAGGCTCAAAGAAAGGATGAGGAATTGCAGACAATCATCAAAAGAACATCACAAGGGAAATATAAGGATTTTCAAATAGACGAAAGTGGAGTGCTAAAGATGAATAAAAGATTGTGTGTACCACAGGATGAAAGTTTGAGGAAAGAAATAATGAATGAAGCACACTATTCTGGATATACCGTACACCCAGGCGAAACTAAGACTTACCAGAGCTGAGGAGTGCATATTGGTGGAACGGGATGAAAAATGATATTGCTCAATTCGTGGCCAGATGTGAATATGTCAGAGGGTAAAAGCGGAACATCAAAAACCGGGGGGATTGTTGAAACCATTGTCTATTCCAGAATGGAAATGGGATCAAATATCTATGGATTTTGTATGTTCGTTACCTAAGACGAGTGCAGGTTATGATGCTATTTGGGTTATCGTGGATAGACTCACTAAATCAGCCCATTTCTTGCCAATCAATATGACCTATCCCTTGGAAAAGTTGGCCCGGTTATATTTAAAGGAAATTGTGAGATTACACGGGATACCAGCTAATATAGTGTCAGATCGAGATCCGCGGTTTGTTTCTAGATTCTGGCAAGGATTACAAAAAGCATTGGGAACTCAGTTGAGGTTTAGTACGGCCTATCATCCCCAGACCGATGGACAAACAGAAAGAACGATTCAGACAATGGAAGATATGTTGAGATCATGCATCTTGGAATTTAAAGGAAATTGGGATCAACATTTGCCACTAGTGGAATTTGCATACAATAATAGCTACCATTTAGTATAGGGATGCCACCCTATGAAGCTTTATATGGTAGAGGTGTCGATCTCCATTATTCTGGGATAATAGGAAGAGTATTAGTTGGACAGCTGATTCAAGAAACTTAACAAGGTTTCAGTGATAAAAAGAAGGATGAAAGAAGCCAAGATAGACAGAAAAGCTGGGCAGATTTGAAAGACGGGAACTAGAATTTAAGGAAGGAGAACATGTTTACCTGAAAGTAAGTCCAATAAAAAGTCTTCATAGCAGACAAGTAAAAGGAAAATTAAGTCCTAGATATGTAGGACCATTTGAAATATGGAACGAGTGGGAAATCTGGCATATCGTCTTGCATTGCCACCCAAACTATCTGGTATACATAATGTTTTTCATGTATCGGTACTAAGGAAGTATGTACCAAATCCAGATAAGATTGTTGAGCTGGAACCACTTGATCTGAAAGAGAATTGACTTATGAAAAGCACCCTATCCGAATCCTAGACAAGAAGTACAAGTCCTCAGAAATAAAGAAATCCACTACGTCAAAGTGCTATGGGATCCTCGACTGAAGAAGTAACTTGGGAGTTGAAGAGGAAATCAAGAAGAATTATCCACAGCTGTTCGAATATCCAGGTACGCTCTCAAGCTTTGAGGACAAAGCTTATTTTAAGGGGGGAGAAAATGTAAACCCCGAAAACTTCCACCATATGATACACCCTAGATTAGAAATTATGTTGACTAGTAACCTTAGGTTTAATTAGAAACTCTAGTTTAGATAGATACTTTAAATTTGATCGGTTTGGACTCATAGATTTATAAAAGGACTTCTTTGACCCAATGATTCCAAAAACAAGATTTGTATTCGAGTTAATAATTCAGGTTGATCAAAGGAAACTTCAAATCCTAAACCCGAATCCTTGTCAAACACAGATCTATAGGAAAACCTAAATATGGTATTAAGTGATTACCTTAGTATTCAATAGAGACCGGGAATTAAAACAAGGTATAGTAATGAACCTATATTTGCATTGGAACCCTAAAATTTGAGAGTTTTAGTCAGTAATAAACATTGATAAGATTTCATAGTGAGTATCCAAATCTAATATATATAACTAGTATAGCCTATATATTAGTAGTAATATTACATAAATGACTCAATAGGTTTTAGTTAGGAAATTGTGATCTTAAGATAAACTTTAGGATTATAAATACCCAATAAAAACATAAACTGATGTATAACTTGAGATCTAGACCTCAAATATAGAATTGAATCATACCAATAATCAAATTAGGGTTTTCTAAAGCCCTTGGAGCCTAAAACAAAAATTGACCCGAAAAGCTTATAAAACCTAAATCGCGTAATAAATTTTTCTTAAACAATTAGATACGTACTATTACAACTTAAATTTGTACTTTTTTAAACTAAATACTTGTAGGATTCATTTAAGACTTTTGTATATATATATATTACATATATAAGCGAAAATATATATAGTGTATAAACTACCCGAAAACTTAACTAATAATATTTATATATAATCTTAGCTTGCTGGAGACAGATTTCATTTTTTTTAAGGGCTGTGATTCTCTTGAGGATTGTGAGCCGAAATTTTCCAATAATTTGTGTAAAAGTCAATCCAAATCCTCTCCAAAACAAATGAAAACGTGACAGCCGTCCCAAAGCCGGCGGCTTTCATGCCGGCTTAGGCATTCCATCAGATGTGTTGCTTCATTTTCCCCCAAGCGTTTCATCTCTTCATGTCTTTTCAAATCTTTGATGTACGCTGCCTCAAAGCTGGCGGCTTAAGTGCCGGCTTTTAATGTAACTCCTTCAAAGCTGGTGATGTTTCATTTCTGGGCTGCCGGCCTTCATGTACGCTGGCTGCTTCATCTTCTACGCCGGCAGCTTTGAGGCGGCTTTGAATATGGCTTGAATTTGCACTGGGCAAAGCTGGCAGTGCTGCAACGGCCTTGGGTGTAAGCCGTCTGAAGGCCGGTGGCTTTGAATGATGAATTGCCGGCCTTAACTTCAATTTTTCCTCTTTTCAATTCAAATTCTCTTGTTTTGATTTATTTATTCAAATTAGTCCTGAAACATAAAAATTAATCAAAACAAATATCCATTCTAGCTCTTTTGATTATCAAGATTTGTATAAAATATGATCTTATCAATTCCCCCACACTTGAACTTTTGCTTGTCCTCAAGCAAAATTAAGAATAAAATGAAATCTCTTTACAGATAGTACAATTTTCCAATTTAATTTCAATTTCTTTAACTTGTTTCTCTTGTATCTACAGCTCTAACCATACTAATTCCTTGCAATTAGAGTACTATAATCAAAATTTAGAAGTTAATCCAAACAAAACAAGTTTTAATCTCAACTTTTAACAAAGAAACATTCTATTCAAAAGCAAATACTCAATCCACTAAGGAAAAATACTCATTTAAACTTCATTAGATTTCTAGCTTATATATATTCTAAGTAACACAAAATGAAAGCATGTGGTATCTACTTTTTCCTTAGAATTTCTCCTTCTTTATTATAAGTCTCCTTCCTTTGCATATTTTTGCATTCATTTTTCTTTTTCTTTCTTAAGCATTTATTTTCTTTTTGGGAGGTTTTTGCCTCCATCTTTTTGTTTTTCAAAGCTCATAAATTGAACTTTTGCCATTCTTCCCTTCTCGATATAGTGAGTTCATTGAGTCAGTACATCCCAGGCTTATCACCTAAGTGACCAGGTTTCAAAATACCCCTAAGAACTCTTCCTCACTTTAACATTCAAGTTCAGATACTCATAACTTAAAATTTCAAGTTAGAGGAGTAGTGGCTATGCTTGTTTCTTTCTTTTTGAATGCAATACAATATCAAAGACTTATTTTTTATGAAGGATCACTAAGTTTAAAAGTTTCTTCTAACTCTTTCACAAAGTGTTAAAATTCAAAGAATATATAACAACTAAAATTTCCAAGAAGTAGACGTGTTTATTTTTCAACAAAAGGACTCGACCAGCTCTTAAATTTCCAATTCCAAAGCTAAAAATAAAGTAAACTTGTTCCTTAAGGATTTTACAACTTAATTTTAACTTAGTAAACCAATCACAACAGCAGGTGAGTAAGATACTTTCACAAGTCAATTTCATTGATTTTCATTCTTTGCTTTGTACTATCTCCAATTACAAGAGATTTTTAAAAAATTTTGGCAGAATTTCCTCATGTTTTGCTTTCAAACAAAAAATACAAGGTGGAGATTTTTCAATATACAAAACAGCAAACAGATCATATTCATCACTTCAATACTTCATGTAATTCTATCCCTTCCCCCACACTTCAATCAAACAGTGTCCTCACTGTTTTGCAACAAATAAAAATAGGAAGGGTATGAGAAATGAATTGGAACTTCCCTGAATTCAGTCGATTCATAGTCATCAAAATTTGCATTGCAAGAGATTTGCTTTGCTCGATTCCTGTAATCACTACAAAGAAAAACAAAAACAAAAACAAAAACACAGAATAAAAGCATAAAAATAATAAATGAGTTCACCCACAGGAACTTGGGTACTCAATAAATATACAGGCCAATAATAAAAATATAAATAAGATCAAATAAGAGCTAGCAGGGTCTCTAGCTCTCTGGCCCCGGGCTCTATCTGCTGCTACCCTCAGGTGTCTGTCTCGCAGTGGCTCCTGGGCTGGCTGTCTGTGTGTGCTCTGAACTGAGCCTATCTGAGTGATGTGACTCAGATGAAGTCTGGTAGGTCATGCCAGCCCCCGTCTCTGGGCTAATGCAGCAGATGGCCGTCTTCAGTGCATCAAAGATAGTCTTTCTGAATTTTTTATTTTCTTCTTCTCTTGCTCATGACTATCTTTGAGCTCTTTGTTCTGGCGCTTCAATTCTTCTACATCCAGCCTAAGCTGGTCCATGCCATAAGCGATGAAGCGCCTGCAGGAGGAGGAGCTAGATGTGGATGGTATCTCAAATGGGACATCTCCAGGAAAGATATCCTGGATACTACTCCTCCAATACCGGTGGCTGTGCTGGTCTGGGGTTTTTCAGCAATCCCCAGCCTCTAAATGGTGCAGATGTGATCCTCTTGCACTCATACACCTCGTCATCCTATGAAGGCTCAAAAATATTCATCCCCTTTAATAACCAAGTGATGTAGCCTCCACAACCCAGTCCTCGGGTCCTCGTGTCCTCAGCCTGCCGGTATATAAAATTTGATATTTCTACCCCGAGATCAATCCTGTAAGCTCTAATAAGGCTAAACAGGTAAAACATATCAAATGTAGTCACCTTGCTGTAACTCGTCTTCTTGCAGCTCAGGGTGTGTGCAACAATGTGATGGAGCAGCTTGTGCTCAACAGCAGGGAATGACGTAGCCAGTGACTTGGATGGACAAAATGCTCGTTTGATCCAGGACCAACTAGGTGGGCCCAATAAGCCTCCTGTGTCATGTCCTCTGGCCAACTGTTGGGCAAAGTCCTGTTCTCTTCCTCACTATCATACAGTCCCATAATGTGGCCTATCTGCTTCAATTTTACTTCTCGTATTTGTCCATAGGCCTGGAACTGGAAGGTGGACTCCTCACGGTCTGGGATATTTTTGACCGTGGACAAGAACTCTATCGTCAAATTTTTGTAGGCAGGCTCCCGAAGGTCAAACAGTCTGAGCCATGCTGGATCTTGAATAATTTCTCGAATTCTGTCTACCATATCAAACTCATCCAGCAGGCACCAGTCTAAATACTGGATATTTATAAAATCATTCTTGACCAGCCTTTTCTTTCTGTCTTTTGCATACTGCTGACTAGACAGCAGATGTTGGTTCTCTGAACCCGATGTAGAGGCGTCTGTTGTCCTTAGTCTCTTTTGTCTTAGAGCCATTCCTGTTAATAATTTGAATTCAATTAGAATTAAGGAATGCACAATTTCAATCAATTTCTAATTTATGCCTAAAACATGAGCTAGAACAGTTTTAGAAATAATAGGCATATAATTAGTGGAGCTATTGATCATGAACTTGTATGGGGCATTTACACTTGCATATTACTATCAAAGCTGGTAGCTTAGGCTTGCCAGCTCAGAATTGAACGTTGGAATTTTCAAAATTTTCAAACTGAAATGTTTTTCAAAAATTTTTCTTTCAAAGTTCAAAAACATTTTCAGACAAAGTTTTCATGAAAATTGAGCATAATTCCAATTCCAACTTCAATTCTAACAAATTTAAACACAATGCAAGTATTGAAGCTATTAATCTATCAGAAAAACTATCTAATTCAGCAGCTATAACTTCAATTGCAACAATCCCCAATTTCGAAATTTGATACATCCTTAATGACTCAAGAACCCTAATTTCTAAATCTAAGCAGGAATCATAAATCAATGCATCACAGCTTGTAATAACAGTATATGGAACAAAATGTAATTTCAACAGCATATCCAAGTAATTCAAGAAATCAGATTCATCAATAATCGATATCAAGATCATAGTAAATAACCAAACCTATATCGACAAATTCTGATATGCAATGAAATAACAGCGGATTTGAACAAAGATATAGTGCAAAGATTATTAAGAACTTACTTTGAATATGGATTAAACACTGTGAGATGTTGACCAAGGGATGGAATTGGCCGATTGAGAGTGATTGGAGAATGAGGATGAGAGAATGAAAGAAAGAGAGGAGATTCGTACCTGTTTTAAGCGTCTGCATAATGTACGCCGGCATTTTTGCAATGTAAGCTGGCAGCTTACAGCCAGTGTAAGTGGAAAAATTACATACCGAGAGCTTAAAGCTGGCCGCTTATCAATTTACGTTGCCGACCTAAATGGATACGCCGGCAAAAAGCTGGCGGCTTTAAATCCCAGATGCCGGCCTTGATCGGGAATTTTCAGAAACCAAGAAATCTGCAATATACGCCGGGTATAAGCCGGTGGCCTTCACCTTCCCTTGCCAGCGTAAATCTTGTACTCCAACGCTGGCATATAAGTCGGCGACTCAGACCTTTCCCAAGCCGGCCTAAATCTTGTGTTACATACGCTGGCAACTAAGCCGGCAGCCTTCAACTCTCCACTGCCAGCTTCTTTTACGGTGCTCACCTAAGCCGGCGGCTTTGTGCCGGCTTTCTCCTGTTTTTCAAAGCTTGCTCAAGGCTGGCAGCTCTAAGCCGGCCTTTAGCTTTTTTCAATTTTTTTTTTCTTTTCAAATATATCCTGCCACACTAATAGCTAAGTTAGTAAAAACAAAACAAATAAAAATTACTCTAAAATTAGACATAGGTTGCCTCCCAAGAAGCGCTTAGTTTAAAGTCGCTTAGCCCGACTTTCCTGACCTGATCATGGTTCTTTGAGATTCATGACAGTAGTAGTACTGTCAAGATTTTCCCCCTCAAAATAATGCTTGAGCAGTTGCCCATTCACTTTAAAAGTCCGATCATCCTCAGTTTTTAATTCAACCGTTCCATATGGAAAAACTTTGCAATCTCAAACGGTCCCGACCATCTTGACCGTAATTTTCCAGGAAACAACTTCAAACGAGAATTGTAAAGTAAAACTTTTTGTCCAGGAAAAAATTCGTTTGATGATGTTCCTATCATGCCATTTCTTTGCTCGTTCCTTATAGATACGAGCGCTTTCAAATGCCTCATTTCTCCATTCTTCCAGCTGATTCAATTGGAGCAATCTTTTTTACCTGCAGCTTTTTCATCAAAGTTAAGAAATTTTATAGCCCAAAATGCCTTGTGCTCAAGTTCTACAGGAAGATGACATGATTTACCAAAAACAAGCATGTATGGGGACATTCCAATAGGGGTTTTAAAAGCAGTCCTGTAAGCCCATAATGCATCATCTAATTTTGAAGACCAATCTTTTCTTGATGCATTAACTGTTTTTTCCAAAATTCTTTTTATCTCCCTATTAGAAACTTCAACTTGCCCACTTGTTTGTGGATGATAGGGGGTAGTCACTTTATGTGTAACACCGTATTTTGCCAAAAGTTTTTCAAATTGCCTGTTACAAAAATGAGACCCCCCATCACTAATTATAGCTCTGGGCACACCAAATCTGGTAAAAATATTCTTTTTCAAAAATTTCAAAACTACTCGGGCATCATTTGTTTGTAAAGCAACAGCTTCCACCCATTTTGAAACATAATCAACTGCCACAAGTATGTATTTATTTGAAAAAGATGAGGGAAAAGGACCCATAAAGTCAATCCCCCAAACATCAAAAAGCTCAATTACCAGAATATTGTTTTGTGGTAATTCATGTCGTTTAGAAATGTTACCTGTCCTTTGACATTGAGCACATGACATAATGAAATTCCTGCAGTCACGAAACAAGTTAGGCCAATAAAATCCAGATGACAATACTTTTGCTGCAGTCCTTTGAACACCAAAGTGTCCCCTGCTTCCTTGAATGACAGTGTTCTAAAATGCTAAGCTGATCAGATTCAGGCACACATCTTCTAATTATTTGGTCAGCACATTTTTTAAACAGATATGGTTCATCCCAAAAATAGTATTTTACATCATGCAAAAACTTTTTCTTTTGAGGATATGATAAACCATATGGGATAATCTTACTAACCAAATAATTCACAATATCAGCATACCATGGCAAATCAAGAATCTCTACTGCATGCAATTGTTCATCAGGGAACTTCTCATTGATGGGAATGTCGAGACTATCAGATTCAAGTCTAGACAAATGGTCAGCAATAACATTTTCAGTTCCCTTTTTATCTTTAATTTCAAGATCAAATTCTTGCAGTAGTAAAACCCATCTAATCAACCTAGGTTTTGCATCAGCTTTAGCAAACAAATACTTGAGAGCTGCATGGTCAGTGTATACTACAACTTTAGAACCTATCAGATAAGGCCTAAATTTATCACATGCAAAGATAACAGCTAAAAGCTCTTTCTCAGTAGTGGCATAATTTCTCTGGGCCTCATTTAGTGTTCTACTTGCATAGTATATAACATGAAAGATCTTACCTCGTCTCTGACCAAGTACCGCTCCAACTGCAAAGTCGCTGGCATCACACATGAGTTCGAAAGGAAGCTCCCAGTCTGGCGCAATGATCACTGGTGTGGAAATGAGCTTTTCCTTTAATAAATTGAATGCCTGCAGACATTTGTCATCAAAATTGAACACCGCATCTTTTTCCAGAAGGTTGCAAAGAGGTCTGGAAATTTTGGAGAAGTCCTTGATGAATCGTCTGTAGAAGCCAGCATGTCCAAGAAAACTTCTGACTCCTTTAACAGTCGTGGGTGGTGGTAACTTCTCAATAATCTCCACTTTGGCTTTATCCACTTCAATTCCTCTCGCAGAAATTTTGTGACCCAACACTATCCCTTCTCTAACCATGAAGTGGCATTTTTCCCAATTCAGGATCAGATTGGTATCTTTGCATCTTTGTAGAACCGAGGCTAAATTCTCAAGACAAGATCGAATGACTTTCCAAAGACTGAAAAATCATCCATAAAGATCTCGATAAAATTCTCAAGCATATCTGAGAATATAGCCATCATACACCTCTGAAATGTAGCAGGTGCATTGCAAAGTCCAAAGGCATTCTCCTAAAGGCAAATGTGCCATAAGGACAAGTGAATGTTGTTTTCTCTTGATCATCGGGTGCAATAGAAATCTGATTGTATCCAGAATATCCATCAAGAAAACAGTAATAATCATGCCCTGCAAGTTTCTCCAACATCTGATCAATGAAGGGAAGTGGAAAGTGATCCTTTCGAGTGGCATCGTTCAACTTCCTGTAATCAATACAAACTCTCCACCCAGTCACAGTACGAGTAGGAATCAATTCATTTTGCTCATTCTTCACTACAGTCATACCACCTTTCTTTGGCACTACTTGAACCGGACTAACCCATTTACTATCAGAGATAGGATAGATGATACCTGCGTCAAGCAGCTTCAAAACTTCTTTCTTGACAACTTCTTTAAGTGTCGGGTTAAGTCTCCTTTGTGGTTGAACTGTAGGTTTACACTCAGCTTCCATAAGATTTTGTGAGTGCAAATGGTAGGGCTAATACCCTTGATATCAGCAATGGTCCATCCGATTGCTTCTTTGTGCTTTTTCAACACATCAATCAACTGTTGTTCTTGTCTATCTGTCAATGCAGATGAAATGATGATTGGCAAAGTATCGCCAATTCCAAGAAAAGCATACTTCAGATGGTCAGGAAGTGGTTTAGTTCCAAGGTCGGTGGCTGCATCAAAGAGGAACTTGCTTCTGCTCATTTGTACCCAAAGATTCATAATATCTGGTTTTGATCATTGGTACATCTTCCAGTATTTCTTCATCCTCTTCATCATCACTCCAATTGTCCACGTCTCTCAAGACGGACTCCATAGTCTCCACACCAGTTTGTTCCTCAAGTGACTCAGAAACCAGCTCATCAATGGTATTGATGGTGTAACAGGCATGGCATCATCAAATTTCTTCATTGCCTCATAGACATTGAAAGTAACCTGTTCATCCATCACGTAATGTAAGTTGCCCTTGTTCCACATCAATTAGTGCTTTTCCTGTTGCAAGGAACGGTCTGCCCAAGATCATGGGAACTTCCCTATCTTCATCCATGTCTAGCACTACAAAATCCACAGGGAAAAAGAATTTGTCAACTTTAACTAGGACATTTTCTACAATACCCCTAGGGTATTTTACACTTCTATCAGCAAGTTGCAAGTTACATGTGTCTTTGCAATCTCCTAATCCTAGTTTTTGAAATATGATGAAGGCATTAAGTTGATACTTGCACCAGAATCAATTAAAACTTTATCAAAATAACAATCACCAATGGTGCAAGGAACAGTAAAACTTCCCTGATCTCGGAGCTTAGTGGGCAGACTGGTTGTTTGTTTCTGTAGGATCATGGAACATTCTCCAGTGAGTATCACATTTCCATCAATCTTCCTCTTGTTAGACAGCAATTCTTTGATGAATTTGGCATAGGAAGGCATTCCTTGAATTACTTCTAAGAATGGAATGTTGATGTGCAGCTTTTTGAAAACATCCAGGAATTTTGAAAATTGCTCATCAAGCTTTTGTTGCTTTAATCTTCCTGGAAAAGGAACGGGAGGAACATATGATTTCACCTCAGGTGGTTTTTGAATAGTTTCCTCCACCTTTCGTTTCCCTTTGTTGTTTTGTGGTGGAATTTCCTCTTGATCTTTAGTAGTTCCTCAACTGGAGCAATCTCCTTTCCACTTCTCAATGTGATTGCATTTACAGACTTGGGATTCTCCTCCGTGTTGCTTGGTAAAGACCCAGATGGTCTATTACTCACTTGTTGTGCAAGTTGATGGAGTTTCCCTTGCAAATCTTGAATGATTGCATTCTGATTGTTGAGTGAGTTTGTTGTGGTAACAATGAAATCCCTCAGTAATGCATCAGTGGATGATTGAATTTGCTGTTGAGGTGGGCATTTCTCACAATCCTTGTCCTTGAAAACCAGGTGGTGGCTTTAGAACATTGGCATCATTCCGATATGAAAGATTTGGATGATTTCGCATATTCGGATGATATGTGTTTCCAAAATTGCCCTTTTGGAAATTTCCCACATAATTAAGCTGCTCGTCATTTGAAGATGATCCATGTGGACACTCAAAAGAGGAGTGTGGTCCTGAGCAAATCTCACAACAAAACACTTGTTTTTTTTATTGGAAGTATTTGTAGTTGTGAGTTTACTTACTTGAGTGATGAGGTTGCCATTTGAGCTTGAGTTGTGATATATCTTCTTTGTCTTCCAAGATGCTACTTTAGATCTTGTTCTTTCACAACTCCAATTATGAGCAGCAGAAGCTAATTCTTCAATAATCTCACTAGCTTCCTCATATGTTTCCCATCAGTGATCCCCCGATGTAGCATCTACTAATGACCTTAAAGCTTCATCAAGACTGAGGTAGAAATTTTCAATTAGTAGATTATCGGGTAAACCATGGTGTGGACATTTTCTGACCGCCTCTTTGAATCTTTCCCAAGCATCATATAATGATTCTCCAGGGAATTTGGTGAAGTTGGAAATTTCATTTCTTAATCTGGCGGTTCTTGCTGGAGGGAAAAATCTCTTTAAAACTTCTTTGTCAGATCAGCCCATGTAGTGATGAATCTGGAGGTTGGGAGTTGTACCATGCCAAAGCTTTATCCCTAAGAGAAAAGGGAAAAGCTGAAGTCGGATGACTTCGTTTCTTACACCATTGAGTTTGACAGTGTTGGTGTATTGAAGAAATTTGGCAAGGTGTTCATCTGGCGTCTCATTGGATATCCTCCAAATTGATGTGATTCAACCATTTGAATTAGGGACGGTTTAAGCTCGAAATTGTTTGCCTCCACAGTGGGCATTCGTATGGCGGGATCTTGAATAGTAGGCACCGTATAGTCTCGAATTGCCCTTGGAGCAGCAGTGGTTGCAACTGTTGTTTTTTTCTTGATTTTCTGCCATTGCTCCTCTTCTTTGGTTCCTTCTTCTCTGTTGACGCAAGGTTCTTTCGATTTCGGATCTAAAGGTAGAATTTCAGCACTTCTACTTCTTCGCATAAAACCTGCAAAGAGAAAAGGAAAATTTCAAACTAAATTAAACCTAAACTACTAGCAAAGCTGAAGTTAGTCTAATATTAATAAATCCCCGGCAACGGCGCCAGAAAACTTGATGTGCTTTTAGTATTGAATTTTAAAGCATATTTCTAGCAAGCGTACTAGGTCTTCTATTGTAATATAGCATGAATAAAGTGTCGATCCCACGAGGATTTACTAACTACTAGACAATTATCAACTAATACTAATATCTAGGCAATTGATCTTTTAAGATGATTAAGTTAAACTAACTTATCTAACTAATTATCTATATGAATGCAATGAGCTTTTTAAAGAGAGGGATATGGTGAAAAGTGTGGGAAGGAGCAGAATCCACTTTAAACTATTGCCAATCAACTTGAACTCATGTTATAATGATAATTAGATTCATGAACATTCATAAGAAATTATCAAGATTTAAAAACAAAGTTTGAAAACCTTTTAAACCACAAAACAATTCAATAACTTCCGTTAAATAAATCATTAGTGGAATCAAAATTACAATTATAAATCTCCCGATTCTATAATTGACTAATACTTTATATTAAAATCTCCTAATTCCTTAGTGAGAAATCAACATAAAACATTGCATTAATATTCATGGACAATTTCTAAACTAGATTAAACTACGCCGCTTCCGCAATTGCAATTTAATCTCAATTTATGAATTCATGAACCTAATTTCCCTTCCGAGTTATTAGAATTCTTATACACCAAAACATGATGAATAATCAGAATTCAATATGAATATTTCATGATTCTAATATCTATAACATGGATTCAAAAATCATTTTAGCATGTTTAAAGCTTCATCAACTTCCCACAAAAAGATTTAGCTACTCATGGATGATGATTCAACAATCAAATAAGAAATTGCAAATGATTTCATTATGATCAGAATATTCAAGTATATGAATTGCATAAAAAGAATAAGATTAGAAATCACCAATTCAAAATACTAAAGCTTCACTTGCAAATCTTGTATAACTTCAAATATCTCTTCAAAATCTCTTATGAAATGCCTATTCTAAATATTCTAAGCTACTTGGATGTATGTTGGATTATGGATACTTGGATGATTCTGAAAGTGAGGAGAAGACCCCCTATTTATAGGAAAAATTTCGTGCAAAACATTAATGAACTTTGCTGTTTCACAATGTACGCCGGCCGTTATGGATCCTACGGCTTACAGGCGGCGTATCTTCAAATTGTCCTTTGCGCAGGCAGTGCACTGGCAGCCTTCAATATCAGTTACAATGTAGGCCGCTTCTACGCCGGCGGCTTAATGTAGATCTAGCCGGCGTATAGTCAGAAATGAAGCGTTGGGCTGATTTATAACGAACGCCGTCCCAAAGCCGGCGGCTTTCACCGGCGTAGGCATTCCAACAGATGTGTTGCTTCATTTTCCCAAGCGTTTATCTTCATGTCTTCAAATCTTGATGTACGCTGCCTCAAGGCCGGCGGCTTCATGCCGGCTTTAATGTAACTCCTTCAAAGCTGGTGATGTTTCATTTCTGGGCTGCCGGCCTTCATGTACGCTGGCTGCTTCATCTTCTACGCCGGCAGCTTTGAGGCGGCTTTGAATGTTGAACTTTGCTGGGCAAAGCTGGCTGTGCTGCAACGGCCTTGGTTAGCCGTCTAAAAGCCGGCGGCTTTCAATGATGAATTGCCGGCCTTGACTTCAATTTTTCCTCTTTTCAATTCAAATTCTTGTTTTGATTTCTTTATCCAAATTAGTCCTGAAACATAAAATTTAATCAAAACAAATATCCATTCTAGCTTTTGATTATCAAGATTTGTATAAAATATGATCTTATCATGTCTCTTCTTAGCTTTAACAATCTATGAAATAAGATTTTTGTTGGCATCTGTAGAAATAGATTTGTAGCTTCTTTGTTAGATTTCACTTGAGTACACTGTTCTCGGTTTATCTTGCTTACTAATTGCAATACGAACCTGAAGGAATGAGATATCGCTATGAGTGTAAGATTTTGCTGGAATTTCCTATGATGTTTGTATTCAAACGAACACACTGGATTTGTCTGGGTTTGTTAAAGGATCTTGTTGATATGCGTGTTTTAGTATTTGTTAATGATTGCAAAATGAATTTGCTTTGCCGATGTCGGTTAATGAGTAAAAGGATTGATAACTCTGATGAAAATTTGTAGTATACTTAAATACACGATTTGAATCGTTCATGCCTTTTAGCCATTTGCTTATTTTAGTCCTAAAAAATTAACTATGGAGAATACATGGAATTTTAACCATTTTGTATTTTAACAGAGCTGTACAGGTTATGTTTACATTTAAAACTTCCAATTATCATGGTATTGGTGCCGTTGTTGTTATTATTATGATGATTATTGATGTCGTTGTTGTTATTATCAAAAGAATGATCCCTCTACTCGGAGTTGAATTGTGGATGTAAATTAATAGCAGTAAGTTGGAACATGTCACAAGGTGATGATTCCATTTGGGTGATTATGGTTTGGTGTTGATTTCCTTTTTTTTTTTTAACTCTTAGAAATCGACAAGTAATGTTATGGTTGTGGTTATGTTTATGTTTGTTAAATATGTGGATGGTGTTTTTGTTACTACTAATGCTGTTGTTGATTGATTGGTTGGATGGTTTTAATTCAGTTCTAAGTTTTGAAGTAGTCGAAGCTGAAATTGGCAAAAAAAACAGGGAAGAGATATTACAATTTTTGTTTTTTTGATTATTTATGCATCTTATGTTGCAGCTAGTTTTGTAGCTCAAGGACTTTGAAATCTTGATATCAAGGACATTGAAAAATTGATTTTCGCTTTGGTAAGTAATTTCTCTTAAGGACACATAAATTTTCATTTCCCTTAGGAAAGATTGTAACTGAAATTTATTTAGCAGCTTTGCCATGAAATACATTAGAACAGCAAGATTAACAAATTTCAATAGATTCCCATGTTCCTTATCCCTTAGTAAAAAAATGGATCCAGCATTAAAAAGTGATGGGTTGATTCAGATGTGTGATGGTTTACTGATATATAGAAGTTTGGGCACATGGCTATATTAGTTTGTTACTCTTTCTGATTAGGTATAGGAATTTAACAGTGAACTAGAATTCATATCATGCTTATTTTTGGTGAGTAAACCAAAATCAAACCTGATAGGTTCTGTTGATATTTATGCAACCCAAATTCTAACTTGTTATTTAGCTAGGTCCATCCAGCTCAAAGTGCACTGGGAAGGGACTTTGCAAATGTGAATAATACCCTTGTTCAAATCTGTGTGAAAAGACTAGCTAATACAATTTTAAAGTGCACTTTGAGCTATACTGTAGAAATAAGAATTTGCAAAGACTTTTGGATGACAAAGATTCGAAACGTAGTCCATTGTCTCTTCCACAACCATCTACTTTCAAGTCGTCTAGTTCAAGTAGTTGATGGTTTATTTATTATTTTGTGTCCTAGACTCTTTTGCTTGATATGCCAAATTGTCAAATTTCAAATGCATCAGCACCATTACGATCGAATTCCGTATAGTCAATTTTTAAATGCGTCAAATAGAAAGGAAATACGCATGTTTACTCATGTTACTTGTCAGATAACATAGACATTCAACAGGATAGGTCCTTTCAATGCACCAACCACATTGGAAAATGTAAGATTATAACATACCAATTCCAACTAGCCCTACTTCAATTCCCCATACAAATTGATCATCCTAAATGTATAAGTTAAAGCCCTTGCATTGGAGCATCTAATATAGAAGTCAAAGCTCGGTTTTTTTGCCCTCTGCATACGATAGTCATACCAAAAAAATTGTACTTTTTCATACAAATCACTCACCATATGATGATTATATTTTCAATCGCTTGTCCTAATATAATATTTCTATCCAAATGTAATGTTATGAGATTATAATTTTTTTTTTTGAAAACAAGATAATTGATCTTACATCCTAGTTGCTATGTTAAACTTTTCATTATGATGATATTAAATCGATTGCTATGTCTTTGGCTTTCTTTGCATAATCCTTGTGAGCATTAATCACTTATAAAAAGGTGTTGATGTACCCATTTGAAGATGGACTAGTGTCTTCTTATGTTGTTCCATTTTTTTTTAATGTTAAGTTTGGATGCACATGTTTTCCAATTTGCATGATAAAAGGAAACATTACAAAGGCTTATTTGTCATTTTTGCAGTGATGGATAAAGTTTGTTTACATGTTGATGATCGACGAAGGAAAAAGAAAATCGTTTGTTTTCTTTTATCTTTAGGTGTGGAATATTGTAACGTTGCTTGCCATATAATTTTCTTTTTATATGCTTTGGGCTTACATCCCTACCGACCTCGTGTACGGTCTTATAGTTTGAATTCCTATCAACAGCATGAATATATTAGGAGACTTGTTCATAGTGATAATGTGACATGTATTGAACAATTGAGATTAGATAGGCATGCTTTTTTCAAATTTTGTGAGATGTTAAAGGGCATAGGAGGGCTAAAATCAACAAAGAATATGCATGTGGATGATTTAGTTGCAATGTTCTTGCATATACTTGCTTACCATGTGAAGAATAGGGTGATTAAGTATAATTTTAGGAGGTCTGGAGCAACTGTAAGTAAATATTTTCACAGTGTATTGAATGCCACTCTCCGATTGAGCAATCACCTATTGAAAAGGCCTAAACCCATTCTTGAGAACTGTATCGATGAGCGATGGAAATATTTCAAGGTAAAAAAATCCCATATTGATCATTAAATTCATACAAATTTAATGAAAAATCATTCTAAACTTTACCCATATTGTTGTCTTATCTAGAAATGCTTAGGTGCTTTGGATGGAACACATATCCCAATTAAAGTGCCAATGAAAGATAAGCCTTGATATAAAACTAGAAAAAATGAGATTGCAACTAATGTGTTGGGTGTTTGTACACCAAATATGCTTTTTGTTTATGTGTTGCCTGGGTGGGAGGGCTCTACTGCTGATAGTAGAATACTTCGGGATGCAATCACTAGGAGAAATGGCCTTAAAGTACCACAGGGTATGATTTGCTATAACTCACAAAATTTTGAATTTAGTTTTCTTTAAGTAGTGTCATTGTTAAAACATTATTCACTTCTTCTTTCACTCCTATAGGATGTTATTATTTGGTTGATGGAGGCTATCCCAATTGTGAGGGATTCTTGGCACCATTTAGGGGTCAAAGGTATCATTTAAATGAATGGTGCCAAGGTCATCAACCAAGATCTCTTGAGGAATTGTTTAATTTGAGGCATGCATCTGCCCGAAATGTGATTGAGAGGTGCTTCAGCTTGCTTAAAATGAGATGGAGCATTCTAAGAAGTCCGTCATTTTATCCAGCACAAATTCATAATCGTGTGATACTTGCCTATTGTTTACTCCACAACTTCATTAGGAGAGATATGGCCTTTGACCCTCTTGAGGATGGCATGAATTCCATAGAAGAAAACAATGTAGATAATGAAGATGAACTTATTGCAACCTTAGGGAGTAATGATGCTTGGACAACTTGGAGACAACAATTGGCAACTCATTGGAGTAGAGGGAATCATAATTAGAATAGATATAAGTGAAATTCTAAGCTATGTTTAATTTCATTGTACATTCTTTTTGGTGTATTTTTGTTCTATATGACTTTTATGATTTGTCAATTGAAAGTATGAAATTCAAATCTTCGTATTATATTGTTTTCTTTTATTGCAATTTATTATATTGTTATTCTTATATTATCATGTTTTTTTTTTTTTTTTTGTGGATATCTAATTTATATTGAAGACAATGGAAGCTAAAGTAACAAAGGGTATAAAAAGAAAGTGGACAGTTATTAAAGACAATGCACTAGTTGAGTGTTTGGTGGAATTGTACAACAATGGAACACATAATGTTGACACTGGCTTTAGGAGTGGATATCTCAATGAATTAGAGAGGACGCTTCTCATCAAGCTACCCAATTGTGGTTTGAAAGCAAAACCATATATTGAATCACGCATTAGAACCTTGAAGAAAGATTGGAGTATAGTTTATGACATGGTCTATGGGAAAACAACTAGTGGGTTTAGATGGGATTCGGTCCGGAAGATGGTGATTGCTGAGAAGCAAGTATGGGATGCATACTCATTTCTCTAATATTATATTATATAGAGATGGTGAGGATTTGATGTTGTCTTGTAATGATCTTCTTAATGTTTTTAATATTTTTTTTTAATTTGCAGAGCCATAGAGATGCTATTGTTTTTATGAATAAGAGCTTCCCTTACCTAGAAGAGCTCTCTATGATATATGGAAAAGATCGGGCCACGGGTCAAGATGCACAAACTACTGAGGATGTCATTGAAGAGCTGAATAGAGAAGAAGCAACAATACAAGATGTTGCAGTTGAGTTGCCAATGAGATGAAGAAGACGATCACTCATCTCATCATAGTGTTACTTATTCTAGTACAAAAAGGAAGCGAAGCTTATTTAAAGATGGAGCAATATCTAAGCTATCATCTGTTATTAAAAGCTTTGAGACTGGCATGAGGGATATGAAGAAGAGTATTGATCGTGCTGTGAAGCGTTTGTCAGATGATGAAGGAAGAAGGGAAGTGAAAAGATTAAACAAATTTCTTCGAACAATTAAGGGTCTAACACAACAAGGGTTGAAAGCTGCTTTGATCAAGTTGCCTAAGCAGAAGGACAATTTAGCTATGCTTTATGAACTTGAATCAAAAGATCGTTTGGATTATGTTAGGGACATTTTGGAGTTCGCATAATGTCAATTGGATTACATTAGGTTGCTTTTGATCACCTTAGTCACATTTTAGAGTCCATATAGTGTGGGAACTCATGAATTGGATTATGTTGGGTTGCTTTTGGATACTTACTTTTATCGATCCTTTTTTGATATGTTGATGCTTTTGGATACATTTTATGATATACTATAACGAATGAAGTTGCACTATTGTATAAATCATTTTTCATCATATTATTGATGAGATTAAATTTTTAGCTTATTGGAATTAAAATTTAGGTTTTTTTAATATTCCCGTGTCTTATATTGATAACATCATTTTTAACTTTGTACTTTCCTTTATTTCATGTAATACCTATACCATATATAATATAATAATGAAATTAAATTTTCTATTAATATATATAGAATCTATTTTACATATAATAATATATTATATATTTATAAATATCAATATTAAAATATATATTAATATATATTAAATATATAAATATATGTTTAATTATATATCGTGTAAAATATAAATTAATACATATATTAAAGACAAGGGCATTTTTGGTATTTGTCTTATCAATTAATGAGCTATTCATTGTTTTAATTCAATCAAGTGAACAATGTATTAGCAATTCATTACATCCAAGTGAACAACATCATACATGTTCATAATTTATTACATTCTTATGCAATTCATTAGAAATGGCTATTCGTTACATTGCTTTTCCATTCAATGAAGTGAACGGGTAAGAGTAGAGTGTGGAATCCAAATATGGTGTTGGCAGTGAAGCCCAAGATGATGGAGCCCGGACCCACTCCCACCATGGTTGAAGCTGATGAAACAACACATAGAATTGAGAAGGAAAAGAAGAAAGGAGGCCTCAAAACAATGCCATTTATTCTTGGTGATGACAAAAGTTCGTTACGCTATTTTCTCTCGTCAACAAAAGCTAGATAAATCATGCTCTTTCTTTTCATGTTACTTTCAGTATCTGTCGTGAGTAAATTATATGAAGCTCTAATCATAAGCTCTTCCCTATCCCTGAAAGCAATCAAATTCACATGATTTATCATACATACTGTGAGTCTACTAGAATAATCAACCAATTAAAGAAAATGTTAATAAGCGCTTCATGTGTGTAAGAACTTCTTGTATGTGCTTTTGGATTTGGATCCTTAGATTTCTTTTCATTGATATATTTTTTTTATTTAAAATTTTGAATTGTAATATAACATGTGACATCATTTTAAAAAGATAAACTAATAAAAATTGAAGAAAGTACAAAAATGATTCCATTAATTTCTTATAAACTATTATATTTGCTTGGACAGTTGTTGATAAAACTCATAAATAAATTGGACACGAAGAAACGATCAGACAGTATAGGGACAGCAAAAGTTAAATATTGAGGCCATTGGTAGTTGTGACTTGTGTAAGTGCACATTCAATGACTTCACACTTAATGGGGATATGGCTTCTCACCAGAATATATCACTGATCTTATAATTAAATTTCTTATAAAAAAAACTAGCATAAAAATTATTAATTTTAATTATGGTTGGAATATATTTGAATTTTTTTTATATCAAAATATTTAATGATGTAATATAACCGTAGCTGTTATAACCATTACGTAATTATAAAATTTCTCCATTCTTAGTTATGGCATACTTTAAAGTAGGATTATTACTCCAACCATTACAGCTTGACATGAATTATCGTCCAAGTTTCCCCCACCTGGAATATGCTTGAACATAGACGGTGCAATGTCTTTTTGTCCTCTTTGTCAATTAGATAAATTGTTAATGGCCATTCGCCGGTTCCGAAAGATTACGCATCCATGATCTTGAAATCGGGCAATAGTATGCATTTATAGATAATATTTATGATTTAAATTTGTAAAGGCGTGTTTGTTTTTTATACTTAAAATAGAACATGCTTTATTATTATTAATATTAAGTTGGAAGATGATAATATACTAATTTGAAAAGGACTAGATTTTAGCTTAACATGACGGTTTTCACGATTTATTACTTTTATCAACTTCTATTTTGTTTATTTTGTCTTTTTCCAAGTCCCTTTGGCCATAATTTCAGTGCATTTGTGCGAGCAGCATCTAATGACACTTAAGTGAGTGCTTGTTAAATACTCTTTGGAATAGAATAAACAGAAATATGGGTGGGATAGATCACAGATCTTAGATGAATCAATATAATTAGTTTATGTCGTTTTCCGCTATCATAATGGCATTTATGCGGACCTTACTACTTTATTTTATTACACATCAAATGAATGCATTAGTTATCTATCTAAAACTTTAAGCTGGCTTGATGAAACATTTTAGTAAATAATTTTTTACTAGTATAAAATCATGTACAGATTAAACTTATTAGTCCATCATCTAATTAATTATTAAGATTTTTGTTGTCTTAATTTTTATATCCTTATCAATGAGTAGACCATAGATCGATGATTTTATTGATTGGATGATTATACAATATATTAATATTATTCAAGAAATTAAATTTTATTTTATTAATCTATAATTTTTTTGGAAGGAGAATAAAATCTTATTGATTCTATTAGAAGATTAATGTTCATAGATTATTGAGTTTGAATGTCACTGTTTATTAATTTACCACAAACCAAACCAGCAATTCTACTCTCCCCATACTTACCCCCAATCACCAGAAGCACCATCATAGACATCAGCATGGGGTGGTTTCGAACTGCGAATCGCCCCGAACAGTCCCCTGTGGTTATGAACCTTCGAAGAACCTGCCAAAACCAGTGGTTCAACTAGGTCGGGAACCGCTATTCCAAACCCGAAACCGGCTGTTCTAACCTACCGCATATAGAAATTAAAAAAAAAAAAAACAGATCACGGAATGAATTGAGGGGTGGAACTGGGAGCGTGGGGGCGAGGGGGCTTGGGGGTGTTTTGGGTGGGGGGGGGGGGGGGGGGGGGGGGTTGTTGTTTGGTGGGGGGTGGTGGCCTCTGTATTACAAATGCAATTTAAAAAAAAAAAAAAACAAAAAGTCAAGATTTTCGGCAATTTAAATGGAGAATTGAGGAGAAGGGCCTTGCACCGTGCAGTATTATATCCGAAAAAAAGAAGGAAAACAACAAAATCACAAAAATTTGAGGGGTTGAAAAATCATGAACAGCTGGGGAACGTTTGTGCACTGTTTTGTAAATTGGAAAAGTAATCGAATCGGACAACTTCATTGCATTGTTTTTGCAAATTGTTGGACTGTGATGAATCAGACAACTTGTTTTGTTATTTTTTACACACGTAAGGAGCTCTATAAATATACGAGTTTGATTCAAAAAACTATCAAACTTTCAAAAGCTTGTAACCACCTTCACAGATTGAGTTTCGCTAAATTATTAATCATTCCCGTGTTGAAAATATCAGACGTTCCTGTGTTTGATATTGCTTGTTATTTTGTAGACTATCTTGTACGAGAGGGTTACCTAGTAACACTTATTTATCGTGTTTAATCTTAAATTTTCAATTCTTTTAATACCACCCCTCATATTAGTACCTACTCATTGTTGAATAAATCAATGGGTTCCTTTTTCTTTGATGGTTCATAAAAAAAATCTGCAAAGAAAGAAAAATTAAAGGCGAAGCTACCCGAGTGCCAGCAAGAACCCACTATCAATATAGATGAGGATGTTGATTGCTATGACTTTAATGAGCCTTGGGTGTCCGACTTTCATTTCATACCTGACCAATTCCCTCCGATTCCACCAGGTTTCGAGACAGCCAATCCGGTTTACCATCAACAAGGGTATGATGGTAATGACTCCCAAGATCCAGAAATGGAACAACTACTACAACATAAAGCCGAGGATTATGACGGTTTGGATGAAGAAATAGACCCCTCCATTGAGGCAAACCCATCCACAAAGCCACCTCGACCATATAAGTCTAATATGTTCACTAAACATTTTAGGAAGGTCGAAGGGCCAGATGGGAAGACTAGGGCGCATTGTAATTATTGCAACGCAAACTATGCCTTTTCCAAAGGAGATGGATATCGTAGTCTTTCCAAACATCACAAGTCGAAGCATCATAGTGAGTATGGTTTGGATCCATCACAACAACAAATATCACGATCGGTGTAACATCCTAAATTAAGGCATTACAACCTACCACGTATCCCTCTCTTAAAAGAGACACGCAAAGGCTCTAAATCTCAATACCACAAAATATAAACATATAGAAATCTCCATGAACCCACATTTAAGGGTACGCCAGATGGAACAAAACCCACGAAACCTGTGATTTATAACTTTCAAATATTTCTTGTAATATAAACTAAATCCGAGTTGGCAAAACCAAAGCCAACGATAATCCAAAAAAGATCTAACTTCCAACTTAAAATCATATAATCCTATTTAATAAACTATTACATAAAAACCAATACTTTAAATTCTCAAAAAGATAAATAATCAAAATATTTTTTTTTTAAATACAGTGTAGTCAGGCCCAGCATCACCATCCTCGTGATCAAAATACAAGTCATAACTAGATAAGTCATAAACAATATCTCCATCACCTGTACCTGAAAAAGAAAAGAATGAGCGAAAACGCCCAATGCGCCAGTCCACAAACAAAATGCAAATGCACAAACAACATGTATATATACGTGCAACTAACTAAATGCAAACAACAGGATTATTATCTTCATTTAGCCTGCAAAACAACACAGTTCAGAATCATAGATCTCTGATCCCAAACCTGGAGTTACTTAGACTCCTAAAAAACAACCAGATATCGAAAATAAATAATTATATACATATATTGGTGAATGGGTACTCCCTAAACACCCGCGGCTATGCTACCAATAAACCTATATCTACCGGAATCATCTCCAAGTGCAACTCCACTAGGGACAATGACACACAAGGATCATCAGGGTACCTCACCATTATCACTGTCTACCAAGTCTTTACTGGTCAAAGCCAATGACATCCAGAAAAACAAATTAGGCCAAATAGAATTAAGTTCATTTATATATCTGTTCCTATAAGCAACAATAAAAAAAACTAAACCTGCAAGCAAATACAACAAACAAGTAAAGGTTGTATCTTTTCTAATTCCAGGAATAATCTTTCCAAATCCACAATTTTCTTAAAAACATCAAGAAATCTCCCAATCTCTTGAATATAACATATAACAAGAACAATATATAAATCATCACATCAAAACCCTAATTATCCAATTCTCCAAAATCATCCAAAACCCTAACCTCTCAAGAAATCACAACTGCAGAATCTCTTCGATTAATTCCCTAGAAAACCCAAATCTCCACAAAACTCTAATCGCATAAATCAACAAATACAAACAAATCCATCATTCTAATTCGATCTTTTAATGAATCTATGATTTAGAGAATGAAAACTTACTTTGATTTGACTCTAAATCCAGAAAAATTGCCAAAGACCGCAAAGAAACCGTAACCCTGGAACATCACCAATTATGAACGAACAAAACCCTAAATCAGAAATCAATTCGATGAAATCTACATATGTAATTAAGGGATTTAATTACCTTGAATGGATCTCAAATTCCTAATCGTTCTCCTCAAAATTTAAATCTAATCTTCAATCTTCCTTAAACACCCACTCTTCAGATCTCCAAGAAAATTAGAACCGTTTCTCCAATTCTTCTTAAAAACAAAAGAAAATCCTAAGATAATTCATAGATTGAAAAAACTTTAAAGGAAAGATATGATTTTGATTACCTGAATTCGATCTTCCAAGATCTCCTTTGACCAATGGAATCAAATCTCCAAACCCATATGTATGTTTTCCAATTCTATCATAAATTCAATAATCAAACCCTAAGAAATCTAATAATCCATAATATCTTAAAAAAAAAAAAGTGATTCAGTTACCTGATCTGGACTTCTGAATCCTTTGGCGACTATAAACTCTCAAAGAATAAGAATCTAGGTTTAGGGTTTTGTTGGAGAAAAGACAAAAAAAGAATATATAGGAATTTGTGACTTTTCATCTTCCGTCATGTGTCTGTCATGCGACCAAAATTGTATTAAAATTAGATTTTGTTGACAAATTTAACTTTATAATTTATATCAATGGACACTTTTATCCTTCTTTATGTAATATTAACTTGTATATTACAATCGAGTTCCAAGAAGGAAGCAAGGCTATGGCATTTCAATGAAGAACAGTGTCATGATGCCATGGTGCAAATGATAAGCGGGTTGCATTTGGGTTTTAATGCAAGCACAAATGAAGATTTTGTTTATTACCACTAAGAAACTCTACAGCCACAAGCACCTAAATCGAGTGCTATGACAATGAAACGACATTGTCTAAAAATGTACCGCAAGGGCAAAGGACAGCTCCAAGGAATTTTTGCTGATCTCGATACATGTGTGTCCATCTGTTCCGACATTTGGACTGATAGATGGGGTGAAAGTTCGTATATGGGGATTACATCTCATTGGATTGATAGACATTGAGTAATGTAAAAGAGATTGATTGCATTACGAAAAATGGATGGATCCCATACAACTCAAAACATATATGCGACAATACGAACAATTCTTGATGAGGGTTGACAGAAAAAAAATTTTCAATAGGATTCAACAATGCTGCAGCAAATACAGCAAGTATTTCAGACCTTGAGTCGTTATGCCAACCAACGCTTGGGGGAACCTTTTTTCACTTAAGATGTGTATGTCACATCTTAAATTTATGTGTGAAGGATGGAATGAATTCTTTAAAAATCCGTACATCTCCCATAAAAGCTTTGGTTGACTACATTACCGACCATCCATCTATCAATAGAGAATGGCGGAAATGGTATGGTGTGCTTGGCCAAAAGCTGAGAAAATTCAAAAGCTTCTAGTTAGCACGGTATCATATAAGGAATTGCTATGTAGTTTCACCATTGCACATGTACCAAACATACTATTGCATCCTAATGAATGGAACTTCTGTAGCAACTTGTTGCAGCTGTTGAAGGTCTTCTATGACTGCATAAATGTTTTCCCATGTGTACAATCCCAGTGTCTATCTCTTTACTGGAGGCCTGCAACATCATCGGGACACTCCAACATGTAAGATGTGATCCAATTTTGCAAATGTGTGTTAACGATATGATTCGCAAGTGGTTGAAGTATTATAGGGAAATTCCTATGATATACAACGTGGCATGGTTGTTGGATCCACACAATAAAGTTGAGGGACTTCGCGAAGTCCTGGATTACTATTATGAACATGTGGACAAGTTGTCAGACACTCAAGACATTTATGCAATTTCTGCTAATAATTTCGTGAAAGAGAAAAGTAATGTGCTGTTAAACTTATATTCTTAATTTAGTAGCACATATAGTGGACAAATACCCACTAGTACAACAACCCTAAGTAATGCCCCTATATCAACCACCGTGGAGAAGCCCGAAGTGGTGCTCCAACACCAGTGGTTCAAAAAGCACCATAGCATAGGCGGCAGTGGATCAGACTCAGAGATTGGCAAGTACTTAAACACGACATTCGAGTTTGGTGACATGGTGGATGCATACAACTTTGCCATCCTAGACTGGTGGAAACGTCACTAGGAGACGTTTCCAATACTATCTCGAATCGCTAGATAAGTATTGGCTGCACCTGCTTCAACTGTGGCAGTTGAGCAAGCATTCAGCATTGCTGGGGCAGCAGCTGGATGAGCATAGGTCCTAGTATAATCCTGTGACGGTTGAGGCACTAGCTTGCAACTATGATTGGACTTGTGCAGAACGACGGTAACAAGACTTGAAGGACTACTCAAGTAAGGAAGAAGAGTATTTCAGTGACTTCAACTCATCTGCGGAAAGCACAGCTGCAACCTCTCCGGGGACTAGTCTAAGTCAATGAGCATTGAGTTTACATTTAATCGATTGATATTATTCTACCATAGTTGTTGGTGTTGTAGCCAAGGTTAATGAACTGTGTGATTCTAGTTAGTTATTTATTATTGTAATAGTTAGTGTGTTCATGTTGTTGTGGAGGTAATATGTAATGTTTGGCACAATGAAATTTACTCGTCATCGTTTGCATGTATATTAATCAACTACTATGTGTTCCGTAATTGTGTTTATTATTTGCTAACCATTATATTTTATTTGGAAAATTTTAAATGTTTATTTTGGGTATAAATAAGTTGTAATTGCTTTTGTTGATTTTAGGGTTTTTTTTTCATTTTGTTGATCAATTAAAAAAAAAAACCTGTTTCACGGTTCGCGTGGAACTGGAATTAAAACCGCTAGACCGTGAACTGCCCCGGCTCTAGCGGTTTCGGTTTGGGTCTGGAACCAGCCCAAACGTGCTGATGTCTACACCATTAACACCAACACCAACACAGATGAACCCATTACAGGCCCCATTTTAGACGTTATTTGCAATGGCCTTGCATTCCAGGCCTCATTTTGGATGTTGTGGGCATTGAAATGTTCATTTTGTTTACCTTTTCTTCCTTTTTCCCCTCTTTTCTATTTAATTTTTTCTTATTTTATCCTTTGCTCTTAATTGTATTGTTTATTTTCAACCAGAGTTCCGAAAAGGAAGTAAGGGGTACACTAGATCTTTCTCTCTTTATGTAATTTTTTCATCTTTTTTAAAACTTCCTTAATAATTTAACGATTTATCATATCACAAGCTTTATTTATAATTTCAAACAATTTAAATTTATATCCAGAAATATTCAAAAATACCATAAATATAGATTTAAAATTCTTCCAATGACTATTCTAAATTTTTTAACACATAGTTTTTAATTACTTACACAATATTAATATTAAAGACTTCAAAAAAAAAAAAAAATGAATGAATTGAGATGATCTTTTATTTCTATATGGTTGTTGAAATTGAAAAACATAGTATTAATAAAATATATATAAAAGCGGTTGTAAGATCCGTTGATGCAAGTTTAAAAATTAAGATAATCAAACTCATATTGCATGTATTACATTATGTTATTAGTAAATTGTGAAAGATATAATGTTTATAGTAAGATTCTTTCCTTTTTTTTTTTGTTGTACTTATATTAGTTATAATTCTTGATTTATCTAATTCTTTTGAATAGGAAAGGAAATATGATACTAATAATTTAGTCAATTTATATTAAATATTGTGGACCTATTTGGGGGCAAGGGATCTTGCTCCTAAAATATTTTAGGTAGTATTTTATTTGTGATTATTTTAATAAATTTATTAGATTAGTTTATTATAAATAATATGATTTTTTATATTACTAATCATAAAATGTATAAATAAAGCAATTTCTCAAAATAGCTATTCATGAGATTAATTTATAAATATATGTGTATATATATATATTTAGAAGTCATTTGGTGATTTTTACTTATACACAACATTTTTTATATTGCTTACTATATTTTTATTATTTTAATAAAAGAAACATCTTATATGGAAAGTTTATCTTATAAATATAGGTAACTATCATAAAAATAATATAATTAAAAATAACTTTTTTATCCATGTGATATTTTAGTGAGTATCGAAGCACGCATCGAAAATTATCTTTTATATTATAGTAATTTAAATACATACTATTCAGTATTCACAATATCATATGTTTTTCTTTGTTGAATAATTTATGATAATGAAAAACTTAAAATATGTACTACAATTACGATAAAAAAATGAACATTTTATGAATAAATTCAATTTCAACTGAATAAAATGAAAGACCAGTCCTCCCAACATAACAATTCTGCATCCGTCTTTGAACACTAACATGCCATGCTACAACAACCACCACCTGACCATTGTGTCACTACTATCACCACCTCCTACTACCACCATCTTCACCACACCACTGTTCCATCGCCGTCGCCAAGACCTTACCTCCAGGCTCTGGCACATCCTGCCAATACTACTGCCACTATGTTATACATGCCAACAGAAGACAACGAAGGAGTCCAAGATATTTAGCTAACTATGTTAATTAGACATTGTTTAGTCATAACTGAACAAAATACATGTATAGCCAGTTCATAGTATGAGCAACAAAAAAACAAGAACAGCTGCATAGGCCAGCTCATAATAGGAACAACATAGTATAGCTGTACTTTTCATAATATGTTGTAACTGTCTCAGATCTGGAGACTCATAAATAACAACATGAAAAGCAAAAGAAAGACAAGTTTTACCCTCATAAATTAGCAAGAGCAAGGAGTCATCTGGAGACTCAAAAATCTAGCAGATCTACAAACCCTGACCTTCTTATTTCTCTCACAAACACAAAACCAACGAAACAGAGCATTAGATATATAAACATAAGAAATACACATAATGAAACACTCAAATAAGCAGATCTTCTTTTCTTTTAGAGATTAGCGAATTGATTTCTAGGTAGCAAGGAAATCCTAGAAAGTTTCAGAGAGTAAGAGAAGTTAAAGAGTGTACCTAAACAAGTTGAGGTTTAAGGCGGAATGAGTATTTGTTTTGAGTAAAAGAAGATTTTAATTCCTAAGGTTCTTTTGGACTAAATCCGGCCATACACGTGGGTTAAGAATTTGGTGCTTTCATTGCTTTCTCATTCCGTAGCCTTGGCAGATGGAACTAGAGGTATTTCTTCACTACAAGAAGATTTGCAGCAACATGAAAGTAAGATTTCTTCATTAGAATCTAAAACTAATAGGTTGCTTTCTGATATGTCTCAAGTGTTACAATTTGTAAAAATGCAAATGGAGAATCAGACTACTCATAATAATACTATTAGTTCATCCTTTTCTGCATGTCATCATGATGATCTTCGATTTTCTTATATAAGGAATATCAAGTTGGAACTTCCAAAATTTTCGGGCTCTAATCCTCTTCCATGGACATTTCAAGCCAATCAATTCTTTGATTTTCATAATGTTCGTGAAACTAAATGATTAAAACTAGCTTCTTTTGGCATGGAAGACAAAGCTTTGGACTGGTATCAATGGTTATACAAAATGGTTTGTTATATATGGTCTGCTTTCATCAAAGCCTTAGAGACTAGATTTGGTCCCTCATTGTTTAATGATTATCAAGGCAAACTATCAAAACTAGTTCAAACTATTTCTGTTATGACTATCAACATGCTTTTGAGTCTCTTTTCTAATCATGTAATGGACTATTGAAGATTTTCTTAAGAGTTGCTTTATTTCAGGTCTTAAACCTTATTGCAATAAGAGGTTTTAGCTTGTCAACCTACTTCTCTTTTGCATGCTATTAGCCTTGCCAAATTACTGAATCCAAATTTAACCACTTCCACAATTTTCAAAAACCTCTTCTTTCTTCTCAACCTCATTCCTCATATAAACCTGCTATTCAATCTTCTTATACACCTCCTTCTTCTATATTTTCCAAACCTTAATCTTTGTTTCTATACTTCATCCTCTTCTTCTACTATTCTAAAAAGCCTTTACCTTTAAAAAGCTTTCTCCTACAGAAATGGCATTCAAAAGAAAAAGTGTTTGTGTTTCAATTGTCATGAGAAATTTAGCAAGGGTCACATTTGTAAAGCTAAGTTTTTTATGATAATTCGACCTAATGATGATTCAGATTATGATATTCCTTCCTTAACTGACTTACCTGATTGTTCAGATGATTTACATACTATTGAAATTAGCTATCATGCTCTCTCTGGAATGCATACCCTTAAAACTTTGAAAATGGCTGGAAAAGTGTTTGGCAAAGAAGTGTCTATTCGTGTGGACTCAGGAGTACTCACAATTTTATACAAGCAAATGTGGCTAAATTGTTACGTTTACCCATTTTTGATTCCCATTCTTTTCAAGTCATGATCGATAATGGTGACTATCTTACTTGTTCTGGTCTTGTCAGAGTGTGCCTCTTATTTTACATGATAATGACTTTTTGGTCGATTTTTATGTGTTGCCTATTCAAGGGGTGGATATGATTCTTGGTATTCAATGGATAAAGACCTTGGGACCTATTATTGTGGATTATTCGAATCTTACAATGCAGTTTATGTTTAATGATCAACACATTCTCCTTAAAGGCAATTATGTTATTGGACCGAGACAGATTGCTTCACATCAGTTTCATAAATTGATGAAATATGATAATGTAGCTTATTTCTTTAGTATTGTGGCTCAGAGAGAGAATTCTAGGCATGATACTACTAATAATAGTGCTTTAGAGGCACTTTTGGGCAGATTTCATAAGATTTTTGAGTCTCCTTCATAATTGCCGCCTTTAAGGGATGTGCAGCAATATATTCATTTGCAAAATGAGACTCAAACTATGAACGTTAAGCCTTATCGTTATCTTTATTTTCAAAAGGCAGAAATTGAGAAATTGGTACAGGAAATACTGGATTCTGAAGTCATTTGTCCCAGTACCAGTCCCTTTTCTCCTTTAGTCCTTTTGGTGAAGAAAAAAGATGGCTCTTAGCATTTCTATGTGGATTATAAGGCTTTGAATCAAGCTACAGTGCTAGATAAGTTTCCTATCCCAACTATTGATGAATTGCTTGATGAATTACATAGTGTTAAGGTTTTTTCTAAGCTTGATTTACGTGCAAGTTATCACCAGATTCGTATGTTCCCTCAAGATATTCATAAAACAGCCTTTCGCACTCATGAAGGCCATTATGAATTTTTAGTAGTGCCTTTTGGGCTTCCTAATGCACCTTCTACTTTCCAAGCCATTATGAATTGTATTTTTTGCCCTTATCTTAGAAAATTTGTCATAGTTTTCTTTGATTACATTTTGGTTTACAGTGTGTGTATGGAGGATCATCTTTTACATTTGACACAAATCTTTACTTGTTTAGAGGAGAATCAGTTTTATGTGAAACAATTAAATGTTCTTTTGCTCAGTCTACAATTGATTATCTAGGACATGTTGCTTTTGCTGAAGGGGTTATTCCAGCCCTAAGTAAACTTTCTATTAAAAGATTGGCCTGTTCCCTCGACTCCTAAACAGTTAAGAGATTTTTTGGGTCTTACAAGCTATTATAGACGTTTTTTCAGACAGTATGCTATCATTGTTGCTCCTCTTATGAATTTATTGAAGAAAGAAGCTTTTTTATGGGACAACAATGCTATTATTGCTTTTCTATAGCTTAAGGATGCTTTAATGTCTACCCCAGTGTTAACTCTTCTTGATTTTACTCAAATATTTGTTAAAGAGTCTAATGCTTCAGGGGTTGGCATGGGGGTAGTATTACATCACAATGCTCATCTTATTACTTTTTTTTCAGTAAAAAATTTTCTTTGTGCCTTCACAAAGCGGGAGCTTATGCACAAGAGATGGAGGCTATTGCGAAAGCTGTGAAGAAATGGAGACACTATCTTTTGGGATGACATTTTATTATTAAGACAAATCAAAAGAGTCTTAAGGAGATCCTCACTCAAGTGATCCAGACCCCTGAACAACAACAATACTTGATTGAATTGTTGGGATATGATTATGAAGTTTTATATAAGCCAGGTCCGGAGAATAAGGTTTTTGATTCCTTATCACGACGTTTTCCAGAGGAGGCTCAATTGTTTGTTGTATCCTTACCATCTTTTGACTTTGTTACACTACTTAAAATAGAGTTTCAAAAGAATAAGGAATGGCATAAATGGATGACTGATTATGAGCAAGGAGTTTCTTTACCATGGCCACTTCAAATTAAAGATGGATTGCTTTTTCTTGAAACCAAGATTTTTCTTCCACCTCATTCATCTATTATCAATTCACTGATATTAAAATATCATATATCCCATATGAGTGGCCATCTTGGAGCTTTGAAGACTTTTAAGAGACTCAATGCTTCTTTTTTTTGGAAAGGTATGAGGAAGGATGTAGATGATTTTGTGAAACGTTGTCATGTGTGTCAATAGATTAAGTACTTGAAAACCAGTCCGGCAAGCTTACTTCAACCTTTGCCTATTCCTCAACAAGTTTTTGAGGATTTATCGATGGATTTCATTACTGGCCTACCAGTATCAAAAGGGTATTCTGTGATAATGGTAGTAGATGATCGTTTAACTAAATATTGCCATGTGGGTCCTCTATCAACATCCTATTCAGCTACATTAGTAGCATCATTATTTGTGGATATTGTGATCAAACTGCATGGATTTCCTAAATCCATTGTTTCTAATAGAGACAAAGTGTTTATGAGTTGTTTTTAGACAGAATTATTCCAACTAAGTGGGACTACATTGAAGTTGACTTCAGCTTATCATCCTCAATCTGACGGTCAGACTAAGGTCATGAATCATTGTTTGTAACAATACTTAAGAGCATATGCCATGGATTCCCCTACTCTATGGCCTAAGTTTTTGCCATGGGCTGAGTATTGTTTTAATACTAGTTATCATACCAGGGCTCACATGACTCCTTTTCAGGCATTGTATGGTCAACTTCTACCTAATATTCCAACATATGTGCAAGGATAGTCTACTTTGGAAGCTGTTGATCATGAACTATTGTCTAGAGATGCTATCTTGAAAACTTTGAAAGCAAATCTAGCTCAAGCTCAACTTCGTATGAAGAATTTAGCTGATCATCATCGAATTGATAGATGTTTTGAAGTTGGGGATTCTATATACGTGAAGTTGCAGCCATATCAACAGACTTCTTTAGCCAATAGGCTTTCATACAAACTTTCACGACGTTATTTTAGCCTTTTAGAATTCTGAGGAAGGTAGGGAATGTAGCCTATCTCTTAGATTTGTCAGCATACTCTAAAATCCATCCGATTTTCCATGTTTCTTTGTTAAAGAAAGCTTATGGAGACTCTATTGAAATAGTACCCCTTCCTCCAGGTTCTTTTGAGAATCATCCCATTCTAAGGCCATTAGCTGTATTGGATACGAGGGTTTTAATGCGCCAAGGCACTTCTATTCCCCAAGTTTTGGTTCAATGGGAATCTATTACTACAGAGGACGCATCATGGATAGATCCCTTGGATTTCAAAAGAGATTATCCTACTTATCACCTTGAGGACAAGGTGATTTTTCCAACAACGGAGGAACATGTTATACATACCAACAGGAGACGGCGAAGGAGACCAAGACATTTAGCTGACTATGTTAGTTAGAAATAGTTTAGTCATAATTGAACAAAATACATGTATAGCCAGTTCATAGTATAAACAACAAATAAACAAGAACAGCTATATAGGCTAGCTCATAGTAGGAACAACATAGTATAGATACTTTTCACAATCTGTTGTTACTGTCTCAGATCTGGAGACTCATAAATAACAATGTGAAAAGCAAAAGAAAGACAAGTTTTACCCTCATAAATTAGCAAGACCAAGAAGTCATCTGGAGACTCGAAAATCCAGCAGATCTACAAATCCTGCCCTTCTTGTTTTTCTCACAAACACAAAACCAACGAAACAGAGCATTAGATATATAAACATAAGAAATACACATAATGGAACACTCAAATAGCCTGATCTTCTTTTCTTTTAGAGATTAGCAAATTGATTTCTGGGTAGCAAGGAAATCCTAGAAAGTTTCAGAGAGTAAGAGAAGTTAAAGAGTGTACCTAAACAAGTTGAGGTTTAAGGCGGAACGAGTATTTGTTTTTAGTAAAAGAAGATTTTAATTACTAAGGTTCTTTTGGACTAAATCTGGCCCTACACATGGGTTAACACACTATGTCTATGCTGCAATTACCGTCGTGCTGATGGTGAAGAAAAATTTTGGGTGGGGTTATTTTAACTTTGTCAAATTTTTGTTTTATTCATTCAATAATTATTATCTATAAATTTTACCATTTTGTAATTTTTTTTTCGAGTATTGTGGGTTGAATTCTTAAGAAAAATGATAAATGGGTTTTGACGTAACTTTTGTGTTTTCAGCGAATGAAATATGCGATAGATTTGCAAGTAGCGGTTTCCATGCGAATATGATAACGTATCTGACTCAAGTGCTAAACCTTCCGATGGTGAAGGCTTCAAATATTCTCACCAATTTCGGTGGAACCAGTAGCTTCACACCGTTGCTCGGAGCCTGATGGCTGACTCCTTTGCCGGTCGATATTGGGCCATCATTCTTGGTTATGTCATCTATAATTAGTATGTAATTGTACTTACTTTTATGTTTTAACTTTACCTTTTTTTTTTGGGCTATATGTCTAATTAAATTTTAGATAAATATTTGCTGTCTCAAAATTAGTGTCTCTATCTCCATCAATTATAATAAGATACATAAGCATGTTATATAATTTTAACATATATATTGCTCATTAAAACTATTATATATTTAATACGATTGGTAAAGACAACATTGAGAACGCAAAATGGGAATAGCAAAATTTCATCTGACATTTTAGGGGCAATCTAAAATATTATTAGTTTTTTTTTTGGCAATAAAAAAAATTACATGTTATTGTATATTATGTTATTATATAATATATAATGTTATTGTATATTATATTTGATTAAATTCTTAATCGTCAAAATTTACACCTAAAATTTTAAATTGCTTATTTTCATATTGAATTAAACTTTTATTTCCTAAATTACTACCTTTTTTTCATCTTGAGAAAAGACAGGGCAAATGGTTATGGGATAAAATGTGTCAATATAAAGCAATTAGAAATAAAGCGATAAATTTGATATGAAAACATTCAATAAGTATATGAAATTTAGCAACTAAGGATTTTAGATTAAAAATGCAAAAAATTCAAGGCGTAAGTAATAATTTTGGCATTTTTTTTTTCCAAATATTATGCTCGATCATCTACTTCCATTCTATGAAACAAACCTTATAATATAATTTGGATTGAATATATGTAGGATAACAGTAGGACCAATAATAATTTTTTCATAACTATTTCATAAATTGAGTGGTGGTCACTAAAAGTTTCTTTCCAAACATATGATTTAGTTTTAATCTTCTTTTTTGGTAGTATTTTTTTATATTATAAATTAGATATAGGTTATTTTCAACTTAATCACCATAGGTCGAGATATAAATCAACATGAGGTATAAATGAACCTCGTATATTATGGTCGAAAAAACTTAATAACAGTAATCCATGTAAGATGAAAGTTAAAACAATAAAACAATCTATAATTTGATTATTTGGAACAATCTCTCATACAGAATCACTTGTGATATACCATAGGGGTTGGCGAGCATAACAATCTCAGCATTACTCTCATCTCTACACTTACAGCTATGGGCAGTCTATGTATCTATCCTGTTAACATCCCTAGGATCGGGCGGTATTCGCCCCTGTGTGGTGACATTTACGGCGGACCAATTCGACATGACCAAATCCAAAGCCGAATCTCGAGGTTGGAACTTCTTCAACTGGTACTACTTCAGTAGGGGAATGGCCACGCTAACTGCCCTGACAGTGGTAGTTTATATACAAGACAATGTTGGTTGGGGTTGGGGTCTAGGAATTCCAACAGTTTCAATGGCATTATCGATTATTGCATTCTTGATTGTTTCAATGGCTCGGGCCTCGGATTCATGGATTGATTAACCTGAGGAGTGAGAAGTGTTGCGGAGTGAGAAGACAACAACTCGGAAAAGCTGGAAGGGCTTTGATTTAAATATACTCTGTTTGGATACGTATAGAAAATGACGAAAATAGAATGACATCAGAAAACTTCGACTTTTTTTTTTCCTCTTTTGTCTACTTTTATTTTAATTTTTTCTCTCTGAAATTGCGGAAAAATAGATGAAAATGAATAACAATGAGAGACAATTATAAAATTATACTTCATACAATGTTGAATAAAATATAAATGGAATAATTTTGTTCAATTGTAATTCTATTTCCCTTTAGATTTTATTTTTTAAAAGAAACCAAAAGAATGGAATAAAAATTTATTTCCATTGACTAGACTTGCTCAAGTGATGGCAGCTGCTTTTAAGAAGAGAAAACTGACTCTGCCTGAGGATCCCAACATGCTGTATGCGAATATGGAGCTTGATAAGTGTAATGGTTGTGCTATGGGTGTATTGGGAAGGCTTATATGCATGTAAAAAGGGTTGGGTGTAAGTCATGTGGGCTTTCCCAGCGTTACCACTTCACAGTAGCATCGCCCTCATCTGTGGGCCCTGGAGTCCTTACCAGGAAGAATCCTCTCGCGCACAGCCTTTTTGGGGACCACTGCTACGCATGGCGTGAAGGATTGTCCCACATGGGTTTGGCTCAACCCTTTTTACATGCATACAAACCTTCCCAATACACCCATACAATAAGGATATCACTGTCAATGGCAGGCTCTTGCATACTGACCAGTTCAAGTAAAGCTAAAGCTAATTGTTCATTTTAATATTTCTAACAACATTAATTGATTGAGCTCTTTGAAAACACACTGTTAAATCATCTTACTTCAAATGCACTTGTCATTGGCAACAAAATATTAATAGTTAGTTGTTTTTATGATTTGGCAGGTGGTTTGACAAGGCTACAATAATCACAGATCGGGATCCAAACCCAACAAGCACCCAAATACCACCGAACCTGTGGCAGTTAGCCACCGTCCACCGCATTGAGGAGCTGAAATGCATCATCCGGATGCTCCCCATATGGGCAGCAGGGATTCTCCTTGTCACTTCCTCCTCCCATCAGCATAGCTTCACTCTCAACCAAGCCCGAACCATGGACCGCCATTTCTCTTCCTCTTCTTTCCAAATCCCTCCTGCATCCCTCTCCATCTTCTCTATCGTCACCATGCTCTCTTGCCTACTACTATATGACCGCTTCTTTGTCCCCTTTGCCCGTAAATTCACCGGCCACCGCTCTGGCATCTCAACCCTCCAGCGCATGGGAATTGGTTTCGCAATCAACATCTCTGCTACCCTAGGGGCAGCAGCCGTTGAAGTACGGCGAAAACACGTTGCTGCTCGTTATCACCTTTTGGATGACCCTGAAGCTGTGGTTCCAATCTCTGTGTTTTGGCTAGTTCCTCAGTTTTGCCTTCATGGGGTTGCGGAGGTGTTCATGAACGTAGGACATTTGGAGTTTTTAATATGACCAATCGCCAGAGAGCATGAGAAGCACTGTACTTCATTATATTGGATGGCTATCTCGGTTGGAAACTATTTGGGGACATTGTTGGTGTCTTTGGTACATAAGTACACTGGAAATGAACATAACTGGTCGCCTGATAGGAACTTGAATGAGAGAAGGTTGGAGTATTATTATTATTTTGTCAGTGGGATACAAGTTATTAATTTGGTGTATTATGTAGTCTGTGCTTGCTTTTTCACTTACAAGCCTATTGAAGAAGATAGTGATGATGATAAGAAGGATGAAGCGATGGAGTTAACGGAAGTCGTGATCCAACAGAAGGCAAGCAATGAAGGAAGAAATCATCATGTGGGGAATGGAAAAACAACTGAGACAGCTTAGGTTCTGGTTCTTGTAGATTTAGTTTCTATAGAAGCTTCATATTGTAATTAAATGCCTGATTTTGGATCATCATGAGTTTAATCTAGTAAAAGCTCTTTTGTCTTCCTCTTTAACTCATATTTTAGGTAAACTGCAATTTGCAAAACACCTCACCCCCCACGCCCCAACAACCCCCCCCCCCCCCCCCCCCGCTTCCAAAACGAGCCCAAAAGTTCATAAATTTTATGGATTTAGTAGTCATATGCTCAATGAAAAGATGGAAGATTAACTGCACATAATACAAATACAAATAGAAGTATTTTAATTTTTCATACTATTTTTTCATTGTATTTTTTGGCGAGTTGCAAGTTGTAGGATTTACCTTTAATTGATTGGCAAATGGATGTCAAAATCTAAGAATTGAACTCAAACATCATACAAAGAGTGAAAATGGTATATTGTTGTCTAGCATATTCAACAAAAATCTAGGTAAATTAGGTATTCACCTCTTAAAAATCTATTAAAATATAAAAGCATTTCAAATTATCAAAATAGTTCACTATCATCTTTGAAATGTCTTAACACTGCATGATTTTTCTTCTAATGCAATAATTAAGTGTATCAATTCATAACTATAATGATTTCTTCATCTATTGATCTCCTTTTTAAAAAAAAAAAAACCGAATATTACGACTTTTATTCAAAACAAAAAGATCTCAAGTACATGGGGAGGGGGACATGTGACTTACCTTCTATTAGGCCAAAACATGGAAGAGATATATAAAAAAAGACATAATACATCATAAGTAGAAGCTTTAACTCTTTGTACATATCTTGTGACTTACTCATTAACCATCCTATCTTAATCCCTACTTATGTGAAGAGCCATAGGCATAAAAGTTATATTTACGCACATATGGGTTATACTTGGGATCTGATGGGAATCGTTTCATGGTCTCATCTATTGATCTAAGAAAGAACAAAGATCAAGTGAAGAAGGATACGAGATGTGAGTTCAAGCCAGGAAGGAATCAGGATATGAAGACCCACACAAATGTTGATCAAGAATTGAAGATTAAAGTCCCAGCAATTGAACGAAGGCTATTAAAGCTGGCAACATTGATGTCAAAGGTTAGTAGGCTTCTTCCCAAAAGCCGGTGGCATTCATATATATCAAGGCCATAGAAGACAACATGGTCGCCTTCGGTGATCGAGTTTTCAGGTACATCGGCTCAAGGCTGGTGGTGCAGATCTTTAACGTCGACAACGTCGAACCCTGGGCCGATGGCTTGCAATGCTAACCTTCCTTTAAAAATGATAATTTTTATTTATTTCATATTTTCTTTTTTTGTTGGGCATCTGATATATATTAGTCCTTTTGTATTGTGACCAGACTAGTTTTTGGATATTTTGATAACCTAATTGGAGTTTTCTCTAATTTCCTTCTCTTATCAATTGTATCGATTGTGGCGAGATTTTCATATTCTTATTGATTCTTTGTAATCATGCCGAACAAACCACTCCTACTAATTTGTGAGTCATATCAGATTGGCTAGGGTATAGTTTGGGTTATTCTTGGTACATTGTATCCTCGAATAACGCCATCCATATTGTGATTTGGATTGGATCTTGTTTTCTTTTTGTTGTTTCTGGATTAATTTTCTGATTGCTCTTTATTTGGATCTATTTTCTGGAATTTGTCATTTTCTAGGCACATCATATCGTTGGTATTAGAGCTCTGGTTACATCGACGGGATGATTAGTAAATGCCAAAGTTTTTATCTTTTTTACTGTTTTTGAGTTATCTTGTGGATTGTTAATTGTTGAGGGTATTATTATTGGATTTTGCTGAGATTGAAAAATTAGGGTTTCTATTGTGCTTGCACTATTGTGATTTGGGAGAAGAACGTAAATTATATCGCATGAAAGAATGAATGCTGCTGATGGGAATGATGAGAATAGTCAAATTGGTGTGGGTCGAATCTTGTTACTAACCTTTCTACAAGGGTAGAGTAGATGACATTAGGGTAACAACCTTTAGTTAACCCAGAAGCACCACCCCTGGTTGCAAATAGTGATGTTCGACAGAAAGAGTAGGAGGAGGAGGTCATAGAGGAAGATAGAATTGGGGTGATGACCATGCCTATCGTGAAGGAGAGGTGACAATTATGAGAATGATTATTATCAGTGAGTTCTGACCACCAAGGGATTTAAAGAATTGAAACTACAAATGCCCTCATTTGCAGGTGGTAATTCGGATGATGAGCATCTTGATTAAGAAGACAAGGTTAAGGCCTATTCGAGTGCTATGACATTGAAGACCATGTGAGAGTTTGACTTGATGCTATTGAATTCATAGGTGATGCTACCTTATGGTGGAAGAAATGTTGGCTACTTGAAGGCAAGATGGGGATTGAGAGATCAGGACATGGCAGGAGATGAAGAGGGTGCTTAGGAAACAGTTTGTTCCAGCCCATTACAAACATGAGATCTTCATGCGATTACAATCCTTAAGGCAGGGTGATATGAGCATGAAAGAATATGTTCAGGAATTTGAGACTTTGTTGATTAGGAGTGAAGCCACTGAGCCTCCAAAGTAAACAATTGCTAGGTTTGTGACAGGTTTAAAATATGAGATCTCCTACATTGTTCAGTTGCAGAGATATGAGACACTTAATGAAGCTATTTAGCTAGCTCTCAAGGTTGAGCGACAAAGGCGTAGTGGTGCTTATAGATCATCTTCTAACAAATTTGGAGTTTATTTTAAATCGCCAGGACCTGATATTAAGAAGAAGGCAGGAGTATCTATGATGATCTTAATTTTGGAAATGAGGTATAAATGATAAACGAGTAGAGAAATCTACTCCTGATTCTGGTAAGATTGTAGTGTCTGCTGAGTTCAAAAGAGATGTTACTGAAAGTTTTGGGAAGAAAAGTAGAGAGGTGAAATGTTTCAAGTGCCAAGATTATGGGAATATTTCTTCTTAGTACCCTAACAAACGAGTGATGACTACCACTGATGGAGGATTGGTTAGAGACGAAGAAGATGAGAAAGAGGAGAAGGAATTAGGTAAAACAGAAGAATTTTCTACAATATTGGATGAGTATTATGGGGATGTTGATGCCCATGTGCATGTAGACAAAAGGGAAGACAATACTTGTCTATCAATGTGTTGCACAAGAGTATGATCACTTTCCTTCCATTGAGAGGGACATAGAGAGAATCTTTTTTATATTTCTTGCAGGGTCAATGGAAATAGTTGTTCTCTCATCATAGATGGAGGAAGTTGCACAAATGTGGTGGCAGCATCATTGGTTGATAAATTGAAGTTGGTCGTGACTCCTCATCCTAAGCCCAATAAGCTAAGTAAGCAAGGAGTTTACATGTGACTCAGAGAGCTGCGGTGTCTTTCAATATTGGAGAGAATTATCAAGATGAGATCGTCTGATGTACTTCCTATATATGCTTTGTCACACCTTAAAAATGACTTAGAAGGATAATATAAAGTTATCATATCACGTATGTACCCATAATATGAAAACCATCTTGTAAGTCAGGTTTGTAAGGCTCTACACCTGAATAATTACTTTATAAATATCTAATATGAAATTATATTTATGATAAAAAGGAAATTACTTCCTACAGTCCACCAAGGCTAGAGAATCGTATCCCCTACCAAATAGTAAAATAGAATAAATCATTGCATTTTACAAACTTGAAACTACAACATTACAAATCTAATCCATAATCTAAACTTTTTTTACAAGAATTGAAAATTAAATAAATTATACTATCTATCTATTTTTCATATCAAACTCGTCTTCTATCTTCAAGGACTTTCCTCCATACAGACCTATCCCCAAAACGGATGCTTCAACTATTCCTATAACTACACTATAGGGGTGTGAGCTCAATCATAACTCAATGGATTACAAAATCAAATCATATCACAAATAAGTGTCAAGCAACTTTTTACTTAACAAATATATGCAATGCACACTCATCCATACGATATGCACAGTTTGGATGATCGGAATCCAAACCAATGGTGATTTACGCTCTCTCTTGGGGGTTGAAGGATTAAATATATGCCATTCACCCCCAAGAGAACTGTGAACTAAGGAAGGGAGTGCATACTCAACCTTGAGCCTTCAGCTCATATCTTTCTTAACACAAAAATCATTTCTTTTATAGCATAGTTATAACCATCAACTGCCCCTTGGATATAGCCAAGGAGGGAGGATTTCAATTTGAATACTTTTTATTGAAAAATAACCTCTAACTTCCCCTTAAACTTAGCTAAGGAGAGAGGATTTTCTTTAAAATTCATTTGATGGAAACATAGCTTCTAACTACTCTTTAGACAAGACTAAAGAGTGAAGACTTCCTTTTGAACTCATTCTGTGTATCTATCAAAACATTTACTCTATCAACCAACCATTCACTTCCCTTATAACCGCAGAAGCTCCATAAGTGTTAATCCCTAAAGTCGAATCCAACACGGGCGACATCCTTTGATACTTACTTAGTTCCTGTGAAGCCGACAACCCTACTAGTAGCAGACCCACTGGTCCCAATCAAGCACTACTATAGAATCGGAATATTAATACGTGACGTGAACCCCTACCAATGCAAATGTGATGTGATGCAATGCAATGCATGACCGATTCATTTAAAGGTCAAATAAGAATTATGTGTTATTATTTAATGTCTATATCATTTTTAGACAATCAACATTATATAAATCACAATTAACACCACACAATTGTTTTCACTTATGCTTTAGTGAATTATCAATCAAATGCAATCATAAGCAGCAAACGGATTCTCGAAACCCCTTGTATAATCAATTAGATTTATATTATTTCCAATGCAACTAGATTACAAGTACAAGCAAGGTGAAGAGATTGTTGTTACCCACCTGGCATCCAAGCTAAGTCTTAACTATTCTCTAGGAAGATCAAAGCACCATCCCCATCAATCATCCAATCAACAATAACATTATCATCAACACCAAATCATCATCATCCTTCATATAAAATCCAAATAGGAAAACGAAAGTTGACTAAAGGTTATTGAAGAGAATATAATACAAAAATAAACACCTATTCAAGAACTTGGATTCATTTTAAGATCTTATTTGATCTTACACTAAATAGGAACCTTGCCATGGCTGCGAAGATCACCCTGCCAAGACACAGACAGTTCTCCATTATCTATCAAAGTATTTCTTTTCTCTTTGTTTATAATTTATCATTACAAAAGCATCAACAAGCATTTATATACAAAAATATTCATTTTCTAAGCAAACACACATTTGAAATAACATATTTCCCATATAAATTATGGTTATCCTTATATCATTCTAATTCAGTTATTAACTATTAACCCATTTTAAATTAATCCTAACCAAATTTATTAGAATTAATCATTTAATCCAATTACTAAGCTATTTTGTTTAAACTAATCAATCTAATTCATTTTAGTTTATTAAAGTCTATTTAGTCAAGTTGAACTTAAAGTGGTTAACTAAGTTCATTTCATATCTAAGATTCATATTAACTTAAGTTTATGTTGACTTAATATTAACCAAGTTAATTAAATTTAATTAATCTAATTCATTCAAGTTCATTTAGTTAAGTTGAACCTTGGATTATTGGCTAAGTTCATTTTAGACTTAACTATACACATTTAACAAGCAAACACAAGTTTTAAACTTTGTTTAGATTTATAGCAGTTGGAAACAAGTAAGATTTATGCCTTGATACTTTTATAATTTCTAAAAACATAAAACATAAAACATAAAAATTGTGGATCTCTTTTTAAGCTTTCCGTAGCCTCTTAATCACTTAAATCTGAGTTTGAATGAAAAAGTTACGATCAATTTATAAAAGCATGTTGCTGTAGGGGAATATACCACCCATGTACATCAGTAGTGTATATCCATATGCTTAAGAATTTTACGTACTGTGGAGTCATGAGTGGATATACACGACCCGTATATGGGGGTAGTGTATATAATATGACTGTGTATGGGGGTAACGTACGACTGGAACTTTTCATTTCAAGCTTCTAATAGTCACAAGTCCCCCTACACGACCCGTATCCTCTGTTTCGCTTACCTGAAATTATTTTCCTTTTTTTATATCTTTTTATCAATTTTGACACATTTTTCCATCAAAACATCATCTATACATCATACAAGCTAGTTTTTTGTTTCTTACAATTCTACATAACTACTATTCATCATCTTCGTCAACAACCCAACATGCATCCACCATTAAACCAACATATACAAACATAATCAACAACTAAAACAAAGTAATTAACAATTAAAGCAAAAGGAAAAGCAAAACTTTTCTCATTCATGGCAATATAGCTTCTTGATTTTCTTTATCTTTTTACTTTCCAAAGTCTTGAAACTTATTTATGCTAGATCTCCACCCTTGATCTTCCTTTCCATTCCTTTTGATCTTTTTAATCTTGTTTAGATTGGAGTTTTTGGTGTGGAAATTGAAATAAATGAAGAGAGGAAGAAGAAAGAATGGGAAAAACGAAAAGAAATGATGAGAGAGTTTTAAACTTTTTAGATGATTTTCTTAAATACTAAAAATAATTAGAAGATAATTTCAAGACATATTATTTACAAATTAAGAGCTTGAGTTGAAAATCAAGTTTAAAAATTCAATTTTGTAAAAAAAAAAAAAAAGGTATTTAATTTGGGTTCAAATTCAAAACTGATATTTTTAAACAAGCAATTGAACTCAAAATTTGTAGAGATTGAGAAAATAAAATCTTTGGTTCAAGTAGCTAATTTAGAACATTTTATAAATTTACGTCATTGAATTTAAGAAATTTGGGGTCATTTGTAAATCAAAAGAGAAAAGATCTATCTTTTTTAATTATAAGAAATTGAATAGAGCAATTATAAAATGAACCAAAATTTAGAGTTTATAGATTTACTAAAAGTTGAAATTAAATTTTTTTTAAGGGTTTAGAGATTAAGAAGAATTAGAAGTAAAGAAGTATAGTTTAAAAGCTATAAAAGATAAAAGAATTAGATTGGTTGAAGGAGTTAGCTAAAGTAAATTAGCTAAATGAAAGGGTTATGTGAAATCTCATAAATAATTTAATTTATTTCTTATTTGATGGAGACAAGTTATTTAGTTTTGTCTTGTGAATCATTTTACTTATTTAGATTATTAGAGTTCAAATTCTAACTTAGTTTTAATTTAAAGTTTTGTTATTATTTTTCGTTTCTTAAAGAAACTTCGATCCCTTTGATAAACATTCATGTTTAGTAAGTTTATATATATTACAGGTATTATGATTACATTATTTTGGTCTTTTATTACATTTATTTGAATTTCTTGCTATTTTAATTTTCTACAAAAGATTTCGAGATTTAAATGTTCTGTTAACTCACATAGCTGATATTTTATGCTATAGACCACATATGGTCAATAAGAATTAGTTTAGCGATTCCCACCTTCACTTACTCGATTTTTGAGAAGAGCTACACTCAAAAAGACAAACGAGCGATTGCACGACAATACGACATAGTCTCATGACATGACACACTCAATAATTGAAGGTTGTAGACTCGATTTTCTATTCTTATTTGAATATATATATATATAAGTATGCATATAAAATATACAATGCTCATTTCATTTTAATCATATGAGATATTCTATTTTATAATTTTCATTGACGTTGTAAATCCCCGAATTTTTTTTATCCAAATTACGGCTTAAACCCTAATCGAAAGTCAACTGGATTTCCAGAGTAAAAACCCTAGTTTACTGTAACCGCTTAAGTCCGGCATTGCCGTTTTCTCAAGCCCTAGAAAACGAAGTTGGAAAAGTTAGCTATAATAGTTCGTAATAGCTATAGGTTATATAAAAATATCAGATTGGAGGAATTCGAGTGTCCTTTGAACCCGATCGGACATAGTTCTTGAAAAACGTGTCCGAGAGTCCGGAATAGGAAAATTATTCCGAATATACCGTTAGACTCGTAAAAATATAAGATTTCCAAAAATATCAATTTCGTAATTTTTCGGTAGCTAAAAATATCAGATATCGCTTTTATACGCGTATTTTCTTACTACCGGCATTAAATTGTCATGTCTACTTTTACATTACACTATTTTCTACTATTCTACACTATTCACCTATCTCTACTTTTTCTTACAACCTACTCTTACAAACCATACACCTATTTCTTACACATTTTCATTTCCAATACAATTTCACATCTTTCATTTCTTACTTTTAATTAACAAAATAACAAAAATTAAAATTTTTCTCTCCCCCATGCATGGATTTGCGCCGGCCCCCTCCCAATTTCCCTCAAATTGTTTTGTTTTTCATTTATTTAATTAACACAAATTATCTCCCACATTTTCCTATAAATACCCCTCATACCTTCACTTCTTTCACACCACTTCTTCACTAAAGTTACTCTCTCAAAATCTCTCAAGAATTCTCTCCAAGAAGTCTCTTACAAGAAGTTCCTCTCTTCTTCTTTCTTTTAGGTAATATGCCTTCAAGAAATTCTTATGTTCATCTACTTAGTATGAACTTAGTGTGTGTTTTCTAAAACCATGAAGGTTAAGAAAGCAACAATAGGTTCATACTTTGTTTTTGTTCATAATCACAATTCCTTATGTTCCTTTATGTTTCCTTTATGTTCATAACTATCTAAATATCTATATAGCTATATATATTATTTAGAGCATATAAGCTCATTGTCTTGCAATTTATTTATCTTTCATGCAATTTATTTACTTCATTGCAATTTATTTATTTCAAGTTGTTTTTAAGACTAGTCATTCTAGTCTTAGACTTGTCCTCATCAAGTCAAAACTTTTCTTTTCTTTTCGGGACTAGTCTTTTCTTAGTCCGGGTACCTTGATGAAGCTAAGGTCCCAATACTTGATTTACTTTCTTATTTACTTAATCTTTCAAGTTATTATGTTCCTTTATATTTCTATAGTTTATGATTCATATTCATGCATGAACATAATGTTTTTGTCTCAACAAAAATAAATGAGGAAGTGTTTTCTTAAACTAAAGGTTCTTTTTAAATAAATATGGAAAATGGATTTCTTAAAAACTCATGAACATGCTTGGAAATGATTTTTCTTAAATAAACAAAAGGTTTTATGAAAACTTATCTTTCATCAAGAATTAGAAATTCTTTTGGAATCATTACAAGAAACAAAAATATCATTTATTACTTTTAAAAAGTTGTTGGAATCTAAGTTTAGAAAATAAAACCACTCCTTAGGAGTTTAAAAGCAATTACAAGAGATTAAATTTAGAAAAAGGAATATCCATAACTCAAGATCTTTTCAAAAGAAAAATGAATATTCCAACGAAATCTCAAGTTCAAAGTCTTCTAAAAACTTTACTTTTTCATAAATTGAGACAACTCCATTTACTTCATACATTGGTTATGAGTCATTACATATATGTATATACCTTTCAAAAAGTTTACAAAATACTTGAAATATTCATCTTTTCAAATGAGCTTTGTTTACAAGAAGGAAAACAAGTTTTTGCAAATTCGTGGCAAATCTGGTCGCTGTCTTTTCGGAACCCAAACGACGTAGTTTTATGAAAATAAGCTTAGAAATGCGTAGATCTTTTCGAGTAGGTAGAAAACGGTATATTATACGCAAAATTCCGAGTTAAAATGAGCAAGTTATGGCCATTTTAAGTTGGAATTTCCCTTATACGATTTTACTGCGATTTTAAGAAAAGTTTAAAATCTTGAAGAATAGAAGCTTTATGAAAGACTCATTTTGGGTATTTCATCTTGTTTAGGTGACGAGGGACGCGAGATCGTCTATCCGGAGGACTATTTTGATTAGATCTACCGATATGGAGTGAGTTATTCCTCTCATCAAGTTACATTTCCTTGTTTTGTGCTTGTAAATAGAAGCACTAGAAATTAAGAGAAAGATAAAATGAACAATTGTCATGTGACTTGTGATTATGATTGCTTGAATATAAACTAAGAATATCGGAATTTGGTTTGATAAATAATTTGTGATTCTTGTATTGATGTGATGAGAATTGTGTTGATCACCTCTAACTTGAACTAAATATTATTGGTTAAATTTATATTGGAATTAATTCATGCATATCATATAAATGTTACACATTTGTTTCACTACTTTTCTTCGTGTGGGGAAACGAGGAAATGGTAGTGATGGCTGGTAGGAGCCGGAAAGTCTACAGGGCAAGCAAAAGCCGGTAAATCTGCAGATATTGATGGTCGTATGGGCCTATAACCTCCCAACCCTTGTCATGGAGGGTGTTAAATCCATGCTACATTTGATTTCCGATTAATCATGTGTATCTTGCTTGTTCATATGATTTGTGCATTTTCATATGTTTGATTAAATACTTATTTGAATTATGGAAATGTCTTATAGATTGAATTATCTCACTAAGCTAGCCATGCTTATACCCTTATAGTTTTCTATTACAGTATGATTATCTGTGGTTGGCCCCAAGAAGCCCCGTATGCCAGGTACGAGTGTAAGCTACTAGGAGTTTTTGGAAGAAGTTTATGTATTTTTAGTTTTGAACATAGACTTCTAGGAAAAATCTCTATAGTAGGCTTATGTGGTAGTTATGTTTATTTTGATATTAGTATAGTTGTACAAAGACTTTAAGGGGGGAATGCCCCTAAGGATGTACCAAATTGTTATTAAATGAAGATCTTATGTTTATCTATTTAAGTTCATACTTGCTTTTGCTATCTATTTAAACGTAATACCCCTATGAGTCTCCTACTATCTTGGAAGCACGCCTTGCATATGATATCGAAGCTCCTGCGTGACTAAGGATTGTCATTCATTAGCTTTAATATTACATGAGGCGGATTGCCACGTTTAGGGTATCCTCTGGGGCGTGACAAATGTGATCATCTTGACAAGATGGAAGTCTAGATGTCTCATTTTTGTTTTTTGAACATTCGTCTAAATTACCATTATCTTATCAAAATTAAAGTTAAGCTATTTCCTCATTGACTGTATTATTATCAATTTTACGTACAGTTATCACATACGTTAAATTATGGGAAATAATATCTTAAAGTTCTATTGAAATCAATTCAAATTTTTAATTAATATTTAAATTGTTTGCATTTTAATACTTTTAAAATGTTAAAAAAAATTTAAGTGATTTCTTGTGATTCCTTTCAAAACATTTTTAAAACTTCAAATTATTTATCTAATGATTTTATACTTGAATTGTACAAATGGCTAGAAACAAATATAAAAAAAAAATATAAAGATGCAGAATTTAAAAGATAAGAGATAAGAAGATCAGACAACAATGTATAGAGATTCCTCTTTATGAGTTTGTTCTTTCTTCTAGCTCCACGCTAAGGACCTGGTTATCATTACAGATTGTGTTTTCACTATATCAAATCAAATAAAAGAGAGCACAATCAAGCCAAATACTTTGGCAAAGTCTCACTATTAAGCCTGTTGAATTATTCTAGCTAATTGCTTACTATAGTGATAAAAACTTTCTCAAGCTCAAAGAGCAATTGAAATTTCGTCACACTATGTTTTGTAAAAGTTTCTGGAATACCAATGAAGTGATGAGCGTAAGTTGATTGGTTTTTCACAAAGTCTAAAAGCTTATTTCTCAAAACATATTGCTTCTGCTTGAAGTCCTCCTCTTTATATTCTTCAAGTCAAATAGTAAAAACGCTTGAGTATCTCTCAAACATTATCTTGTAAAGTTCGTAGACAATTTGAAATTGGACATTATCTTTAATAATCCACGAAATAGATCTGATAATCTGCATCAATCTTGTTTCTTGAACGCTTAAAATTTTGTAACCAATATGTGTTAAAAATATCTTTAGTTTGAAAAGAGTCTTTTGCTGTTCAAGAAAATATCTCTAAGATATTGTGTAACGTCTTCAATTTGATAGCTTATGGAGATATGATAAGTTGAGATATTTCCAGAATTATAGAATGATATCTTAACTTTCAAAACTGCCACATCTATCATGTCTTTATATTTTTCTTCATAAAACAAATCTCTAATAAATTGCCTTGTTGTCATCACACTAGATCTTGTTAGAATAAATCTGCTGGAAAATAAGAATCATTAACCTTTGATCATAAATTCATAAAAATCAATTTGAAAAAGAATCCCCATGATATATTACAAGATTTTTGTGAAATGCATCAAGCATATTACCTAAATATACTTGATATGTGGAGCTGGGCCTTGAAAAGTATCAAAAATCCATCTTTAGTAAAATTCTTGTAATATTGAAAAAATTCATGTTAGATGGAATAAGGTTATTTAAAAGCTTTTGTATGTCTTTTCCTCTTCATAAAACTTCTAGAACAACTTTTGGAATAACTCATAAAAGAATTCTATTTAATTTGTATATCGTGACACTTCTGTTGAAACTTTTATCAAATAGTTCTATTCATAATTTCACATATGATAAGTTTTGAATAAGCTTCTATTGAATTAACCTGTGCTTATTAGCACACGATAAATAATGTTTAACTTCTTTGTTATTATCAAAATTATGTAGAGAACTTAACACATTTCCTCATGAGTATGGACCATTGCAAAATAACTATAACACTATTAATGATAACTGGGATGTTGATGAATTTTTCGGTAAATTTACTCAAGAAATGAGAGTAAAGGCAGAAAAAGTTCATATGATGAACGTAATAAGTCAAGGAGCTAGAAAAGTTCTCAAACTTTCTATGTACCTTCATTATCTAGAATTTTGGTTTTTGTAAACTCCGGTATTCTCAGTAGTTAAGAAAACCCCGGGAGTTGAAAAGCGAAACCCTAATCCGGTTCCGTTTAAGTCTAGTGAGAGAAGCTTAGGAACCCTAAATCCGACTTTCCTTCGGTTTCATAATAAAAGAAGTTTTATAAAATAAATGAATATGAATTATCATTCTAAAGTATATTTTAGACCTTTGAAAGTTTTAAATTCGGGAATTTTTCAATTCCAGGCCTTCCCGAGCTCAATTACGGAAAAGTGTGCCCCGGGATCACGAACTAAGAAAAATGTTCCGGAATATTCATTAGAACCGTAATTTTATAAGGATTCCAAAAATATCAATTTTATAATTTTCCGAGCTATAAAAACTACAATTATAGCCTTTTCCGTGTTTTCGTTACAACGGTAAAGTTGATATCTTGTCTACTATTCACAAGTGCAACCTACACTGCACACTACCCATACCCTATTCTTACATCCATACAACTACTCATTACAATTTTCTTTTCCAAGAATTTTTGTTTCCTAAATAATTATTACATTTTAATTACATAAAATACAAATTTGTAAAAATTTCAAACTCTCTCTCTCACTCCTCCCTCTTGGCCAGCGCCCCCTCCCCCTTTCACCCTCTCAGTTGTTTTATTTTAGCTAATTTAATCAATTAAAAACCCTAATCTATTCATATATAAGCTTATTTTTCTCTCTCTCTCTCTTCATTTTCACTCTTCTAAAAATTTTTCGAAAAGAAAAACCCTCTCTTCTTCTTCCCATTTGTGCCGTGACACCCCACCCGCACCCCCCACCCCACCCCTCTCTCACTCACACACACAACTCTTTTCCTCTTCATTTCATCTTCCAATCTTCTTTAGGTGATGATTCTAAACTCTATTCCTATCTTTTCTTGTAAATGGCAAAGCTATTCATGTGTGTTTTTCACATTTAATCCCAATGAGCATATGCTAGAGACATGAAAACACTTGTACAAGAATATCAAGCCATCACAAAAAGTTGATCTAGAGTTTAAAGAAGTTTTTGTTGAGATATTATCTTGTTCATCATGTAAAGTAGGAATCTTGCATAAATATTCATGTTCATGCCATGAAACTCATGATTCATGCATTATATTTAGTAGATCTAGTGTTTATACATTCACATCTTCATCTACATTTATGTTCATATGTTATTTTGATTTTCATGCATTGATGATCATAAAAAATGTGGCCTTTCCTATGTATAGATAGGTTAGATGGTAGATCTACATGTATAGAAGACAAGAAACTTGAAAAGAAAAATATTTGGTTAGAAATGTTTAGTTGAAAATTCGGATGAGTTTGGAACCCTACTTTAAAGACCATCAAAACCACTTTAAAACTCATATTTTTCATGAAAAATGGAAGGTATATGTAATATATGTCCTTAAGGAATGATAGTTTAGATGAGTTTAGGCATGAGAAAAATGTGAAACAAGTAGTGAAGACTAGAATGAAAAATATTGATGTAGTGATTAATAGTCAAATTCGTATTTTAGGATGATGCCTACATAAACACTTGGTATCCAAGTTTAGATGGCATGTTTTATGAGTCAAATGGAGTCCTTAGACAATAGATATAATGAAGCTTCAATTTCGATGCATTAAACAAGTTTTCTCATAAAGAAAATGCAAGAAAAGGAAATTTTCAAAATTCGAATTTTTGTGAAAGGCATGTTCAAAAACATATTTGCCAAATGAAAAATGTGAATTTCTATGCATAAATGAAGGTTATGATTAGTATAGACATTAAGAACTCATTTTTATTTAGATGGTAAGTAAACTTCAAGAATAAAATCATAAAAACCCTAGGGAATGTAAAGTTGGAAAGAATAGCTTCTCATAGGTGATCATTATGGAGTTCTTAATAATTAGGAGTTCATAAGAGTCCATCATCAAAGATCATCAAAACCAAGCATATATTGAGCTCATTACATGATATTAATATTAGGAATTCATTCATATACCATCTATACATGAATCATCAACTAAGAACATATTTATCAAATGCGAAACAATTTTTCGGAATTGGAAAAGTTACAGAATAGAACTGATCCCACTGTTCCGTGACCTTAATGTTTTTAAAACTTGAAAATAATATTAGGAATAGATAGATCTTTCGAAGTAGATAGAGATCGATATAAAATTTGCAAAATTCCGAGTTAAATAACCAAGTTATGGCCTTTTTAAATCGGAGCTTCCGCAAATAGCGACAATTCCGAATTTGTGCAGTTTAGACGTATAGCTTAAATTAGTTTAGTGATGAGATTCTTATTAGGTTATTCTTATTTGGTAGGTGATCTCGAGTAAGACGATACATTACCACCCGATCACTATTACTAAAAGATCGGCGAACCATGGCCGAGTGAGTACTACTTCCGCTCTCAATTATTGCTTGTGATTGTAATGATAGTGGCACTAGTTGTTTAGGCAAAGATAAAAAGATGATTATGCATGATGTGGTAAATGGGAATTATATACTTGTCTGTTGTTGATATGTGAAGTTGAACTTAAGAAATATCAAAACCGAGTGTTAAGCTGCTGCTTGTTTAATTAGAAGTTATATTGATTGTCTGTGAATAATTGTTGGACACCTGAAAGAATTGGAATAATCCATATTTGACCTCAATTATAATTGGACTCATGCATATCACGATGGGATGGAGCATTAGCATTTGTTGGTTTTTCGTGACCCATAAAACGAATATGTTGGTTAATCGTGATCCATAAAACGAAATTGTTGGTTAGTCGTGATCCATAAAACGAATGATTATTTAGTTGACCGTGAGCTTAAACGGCATCGTACCGCAGGAATCGTTAATCTGCTAACCCGGGATGGAGGGCATAAGTCCATCCACATATGATTTCTGGCTGGTTATATGTTTGTTGAATTCATTTGTCTGATGCATACCATTTGCTTGAATAATCACTTGTTTGAATGAATTGTCTTAATTGCGATATGGAAGTTTATACTCACTAAGCTAGTTAGCTCACGCCCCCATAGCTTTTATTTGTTGCAGCACGAGTTCATTTGGCTTTGGCCGAGGCAAGCCACAGCTCAGGTACCGGAGATAGGAGTTTCCCTTAGAAGTTTACTTCGCTTTTGTTTAGACTTCCGTTGGAAACTAAAGGACTCTGGATGACTGTAATTGGACTAGATATTATTTTTCGGGGGAATGCCCCTTAGACTTTTGTAATGTATATATATGCGTTTTGGTTTATTATATATGGCTAGTGAATGCCGCATTAAACTTCTTAACTCCATTGATTGAGTATTCTATTGTCGTAAAGGGACGCTTTACGTCTATACAAGACTCCCGAAAAGCTCGGATAGGGATTTCATGAGTCTTACATAGTGTGTAGCGGGCTGTTACGTTTAGGATACCCTATGGGGCATGACAATTTTCATATCAAAACTTGATGCTAAAGGGTTTAGTTTTAAAGGTGGAAATGGATATTTCAATTTATATAATAAAGATAATATTGATTCTAGAATTGTTATTGGTGGCTTATACAAATTAAAACTTGGTGTTGATTCTTCACATCTTTGATGTGTATGCATCAAATTATTAGTATTAAGTGTAGTTTGGCAAATGTGAACTCAGCTTACTTGCAACATAAATGTTTAGGTCATGTTTTCATAGAAAGATTAGAAAGATTTGTAAAGAATGAGATTTTGCCGAATTTAAATTTAACTAATCTTGGTTTATGTGTGAATTGCATTAAAGGAAAGCAAACCAAACATAACAAGAAAGAAGCTACAAGAAGTACTCAGCTTCTTGAGATAATATAAACTGATATATGTGGAACTTTCCATCCTTTATCGGAGAAAAAATGTTTTATCACCTTTATAAATAATTTTTTACAGTATGGATATGTTTATTTGCTAAATGAGAAATCTCAAGCTATGAATGCCCTTGAGGTATTCATTAAGGAGGTTGAAAGGCAATTAGATAGAAAAGTGAAAATTGTAAGATCTGATAGAGGTGGTTAATATTATGGAAGGTATGATGAATATCGACAAAATGCAGGTCCATTTGCAAAGTTCCATGAAAAAAACACATGCCATATGTGTACAGTATAATATGCCAAGCATACCTTAACAAAATGGTGTGGTAGAAAGGCACAACATGACATTACTGGATAATTAGGAGTACGATGCGTAATTCCTCATTACCCAATTTGTTGTGGATGCACGAACTTAGAATTGATATGTATTTGCTAAATAGGATTTCTAGTAAAGAAATTCCTAAATTTCATTTTGAGTTATAGACTAAGAGGAAACCTAATTTAAGACACCTACATGTTTGGGTTTATCAAGCAAAGGCACAAGTTTATAATCTACATGAAAGAAAATTAAACTCTCGAGCAATGAGTGGTTATTTTATTGATTACCTAGAGAAATCTAACAGGTATAGGTTTTATTATCCAATCCATAGTCCAAGAATTGTTGAAACAGCTAGTGTTAAATCTATTAAAAAAAGGGAAGTCAGTGGGAGTGTTGGAAAAATGTAATGTAGATGTTAATGAAGTTAGGGTTGATCTTCCATTACCCATAAATGTTCCAATATCCACACATATACCAAATGTTGCTTCAATATTAGAAGAACAATATGGTATTAAGCAACATTTGAATGAATCAGCACCTCAAAATGAAACTAACTTATAATCAGCTAGCACGAATGAACCTTATGGAGTAGCTTTAAATAAACCTATAAGGACAAGAAGGTCAGTTATCCCTGATGACTATGTGGTTTATTTGCAAGTGGCAAAATTTGACATTGGCATTTATAAGGATCCTATTTTGTTTGCAAAAGCTATAGAAAGTGATAAGTCTGATAAATAGATGAGGCTATAAAAGACGAGTTAAACTCTATGGCACAAAACAATGTATGGGATCTCGTAGATTTGCTAGAAGGTTCTAAATGAGTAAGATGTAAATGGGTCTTTAAGACCAAATGTGACTTTAATGGCAATATTGACCAATATCAAGCTAAACTTGTTGCCAAGGGATATACTCAAAAGGATGGCATTAATTATAAAAAGACTTTTTTACCTGCCTCAAAGAAAGAATCATTGAAAATAATTATGACATTAGTAGCTTAATTTGATTAAAAGTTACATCAAATGGACATAAAAACTGTCTTTTTAAATGGAGATTTTGAGAAAAAAAGTTTATATATATTAACCTAAAGATTTTTCCATAGAAGGAAAAGATCACTTGGCATGTAAACTTAAGAAGTCAATATATGGACTAAAATAAGCTTCCCAACAATGGTATATTAAGTTTAATGATATCATAACATCTGTTGTTTTCTAAGAAAACACTATTGACTGGTGTATTTACCAAAAGATTAGTGGGAGTAAGTTGATAAGCATACAAGAATCAAATACAAGCTCAGACATCCGAAACAGTATGTTTAGTAGGGTCTCAAATTTAATCAGTTTTACAATAGCTCATAGCTGTTACACAGCTCATTCATAGATTCAAAAACAACAAACTTAGTTGCGATATCACAGATTTAACAGATACATACTATAAATAGATGGAGGAAGCATGAAAGGAGTCACCCTGTTACATTAGACTTGAATTCATTCTTGAGTTTTTCGAAGCCACTAGTAGCTTGAAGCCAATAAGTCGGTCATCCTCTTTGCCTCACAAAAACAAAAAACAAAAACAACAAGCTTAGTTCTTTAGTTTACTAACCTAAACACAAATTTTTCCTTAAACAAAACCCTAATCGTTTTCACCAGAGTAATAAGTTCGAGAAGCAAACGTGCAAAGGAAGAACACGTTACCTAAAGAGTTATGAAGCCTGATTGTTACTCTTTTGCTTACAATAGAGTTTCTCCTTTTGAAGAGTTCAAACGACAATCCGGATCTAGAGTTTTCTTTTGAATGTAATGGATAGACTAGTGATGGGTGTTTACCCTGTGTTGTACTACGGAAGGTCTTTTGTCTGAAGCATTTTAGTGTTCGTTGAATTTAGAATCATTTTTAAAACTGATACTGTGTTGTTTTTTCTTTTTCAATAAAGTGGTGGGGGCGTGTTTTGTTCCTTCTTTTGAGTAATAGATTTGGGACTTAATTTTCTTATAATAAAAAGCCTAACAATTTGGTGCTCCTATTGAGTTTTGATTTCCATTCCAATGGTGGATGCTACTAAGGGAGTTCTTTGGTTGAATGGGGAAGTATCATTGCATACTAAACAAATTGAAGACTTAGGTGATAAAATCAATAAAATGCAATCAAGATTAGCAATGATGGATGAACAGATTAATAGTGTGGATAATAATTTGTGTTCTGTGGTACAATATGTACAAAAACAAATGAAAAAAGATCAATGTAAGAATCAGAGCAAAAATGATATACATGGAAATAATTTTCCTTCATCATCTTCTCATGAACACAATCAGGATTCATTCTCTTACATGAAGGGCATCAAATTAGAATTGCCACCTTTTTCAAGTGAAAATCCAAGAAGTTGAATTTTTAAGGCTACTTAATTTTTCAAGTTTCATCAGATGCCAGTTACGAATAGAGTACAATCGGCTTCTTTTGCCATTGAAGGTGATACTTTGCATTGGTTCTAATGGATGATAAAAAATGACTTGATTTTTACGTGTTCTTCTTTTATTTTCGTAGTGGAAATACGATATAGCCCATCTATTTTGAAGATTTTTAGGTTCAACTTTCCAAGTTAATTTAAGAAGGCAGTGTGGCTGACTATCAATTACAATTTGAGAAGCTTTGTAATCGAGTTTCAGGTTTATCAGAGATTTTTTTAATTAAGTTGTTTCCTTTTAGGCTTGTATTATCTTTTAATCCTTCTTATTTATTAGATGCAATTAGCTTAGCCAAATTGCAAGAACACAAGTTGAGTTACTTCATGAATATAATACTAAAAGTGCTTATTTTGCATCCTTTAGTAAATCAGTAGGTACATTCCCTCCACTGATAATTCTGTTAAGAAGCCTCTGCTGTTAAGAAGATGACTCCTACTGAATTAGCTATTAGGGACGAGAAGGGATTATGTTATAATTGTGATAATAAATATCACAAAGTCCATGTTTGTAAATCTAAATTTTCACTCATGATTGATACTAAGGATGATGACAATCCGTTTCTTATTGTCCTGAACATAAGGGTATCTCAAATGCTTCTTATGGTGAAGGTAATCCAATAAAGGAGGCAAAGATCAGTTATCATGATCTATCCGAAGTAATTGTGCCAAAAACTTTATGCATCCAAGGACAGATGAAGGGAGTCACATTATATGTTTTGATTGATTCTAGCAGTACTCACAACTTTATTCAAGAGAGTGTGGCTCAAAAACTAAAAATTCCTATTCAAGTGGTACCTCAATTTTCAATACAAATTGGTAATGGGGATAAGTTGGTCTATACTGGTTTATGTAGAAATTTGCCTTTACTTTTACAAGGAGTCACTTTTTCAGTTGACTTCTACATATACTTAATTCAAGGGAATTAGTGTTAGGAATTCAATAGCTAACCACTTTAGGACCTTTTACTTTGGATTATAGCAAACTGACAATGCAATTTAATTGAAGCCCTCTGGTTAACTAGATCAACCGATATAGCTTGCAAAGAAATTTCATCTAAGCAGCTTTGGAACATGATGAAGTCAGATACAGTGGCTCATTATTTTAATATTGTGGCTTAAGTAGATGTTTCACTATCTTATACAACCACTAATGATGATTTAGAAGCATCGTTGGGCAAATTCAATGATGTGTTCATGACTCCATCATCATTGCCACCACTTCGAGATGTACAGCACCATATACACTTAAAATCAGAGGGGCAAGCTGTTAATGTTAGACCATATCGGTATCCATGCTTTCAGAAGACTAAAATTGAAAAGTGGTTGAAGAAATGCTAAAGTTAGGGGTCATTTGACCAAGTATTAGTCATTTTTCTTTGCTAGTATTGTTGATTTAAAAAAAAAGGATGGATCTTGGAGGTTTTGTGTTGATTATCAAGCTTTGAACCAAGCTACTGTTCAAGAAAAGTTTATGATTCCCACAATTGTGAGTTATTGGATGAATTGGGTGGAGCTGCAATATTTTCTAAGATGGATTTAAGGGCGGGCTACCACAAAATTTGGATGTTTCCAGTTGATATTCCTAAAACTGCTTTTTGGACACATGAAGGCTACTACAAATTTTTAGTCAAACCTTTTGGTTTATCTAACGCCCCTTCTACATTTCAAGCCATTATGAATACTATCTTTTGGCTATATTTGAGGAACTTTATCATTGTTTTTTTTTAATGGTATTCTCATTTATTGCCGATCAATGGAAGACCATTTAGTTCATTTAGAATATGTTTTTCACTGTTTGTGTAAACATACATTTTTCCTCAAGAAATCTAAGTGTTCTTTTGGCTAAGATAAAATTGAGTATCTAAGCCTTATTGTGTTGGCTGGGACAGTAGGCCCTGAATTAGATAAGCTCAAAGCGATTATAGCATAGCCTCAACCTATTAATGTGAAGCAGTTGAGAGGTTTTTTAGGCATAATGGGCTATTATCACATATTTGTTAAAGATTATGCTAAAATTGCATCCCCTCATACTAATCTGCTCAAGAAGGAACAATTTTCATGGGATTCTATAGCTCAAATTGCTTTTGAATAGTTATAACAGGTGTTGATCACAACATCAGTTTTGGCTTTGCTTGGTTATGCAAAGACATTTATTGTTGAAATAGATGCCTCATGATCAGGCATGGGGGCTGTTTTGCACCAAGACAATCCCCATAGCTTATTCTAGCAAGAAATTCACATTGAAGTTGCAAAAGGCAAGTACCTATGTCAGGGAATTAGTAGCTATTGTGGAAGCGGTTAGAAAATGGTGTCAATATCTTTTTGGGATGTCATTTCATTATTAGAACCGACCATAAAAGTCTCAAGGAGTTATTAACACATGTTATACAGAAATAACTTTTAGGCTATGTCTATGAAATTCAATATAAGCTGGGGGTAGAAAACTACGTAACAGACTCATTGCCAAGGATGTTTTTCTGAGGAGTCATTATTGTTAGAACTAACAATTCCCTCTTTTGATTTTTTTTTTTTTTACTGTTTTGAAATCGACACTTTCTAAAGATGCTCATTGGTTAACTCCGGTAGAGCAAGTGCAAAGAAGTGATTCTATTCCTTGGCCATTGGTTTACAAGGATGACTTGTAGTTAGGCTCTCAAATTTTCTTATTAGCCAATTCCATTGTTATTCTAATTTTGTTAATGGGATTTCATTGTACCCCAACTGATGGTCATTTGGTGGTGTTAGAGACATACAAACGACTATCCCTTTCATTTTTTTGGAAAGGAAGGCTGATGTTATAGAATTTATTAAAAAAAAAAGGTCATGTCTGTCAGCAGGTGAAGTATTTGACTTTAGCTTCACAGGGTTTACTACAACCATCATCGATGCCATAGAAGGTGTTTGAAGATATGTCCATGGATTTCATTACCGTTCTACCAATTTGTCATGGGTTTTAGTTTATTCTGGTCATTACTGACCGTTTAACTAACTATTGCCATTTTGGGATTTGAGGTGCTGATTACACAACTGTCTCAGTTGTTAAACTGTTTGTAGACATTTTAGTCAAGCTTCATTGGCATTCTACGCTCTATCATTTGTGATAGAGATCGTGTCTTTGTTAGGAAGTTTTGGAATGAGTTGTTTAAACTTAGTGGAACTAAGCTACAGATGAGTTATGCTTACCATCCATAGACTGATCGCTAGTCGGAGGTCGTCAACAAGTGTTTAGAACATTACTTGCATTCTTTTGTTATGTATGTTCCTAAAGATTGGCCAAATTTTTTACCATGGGCTCAATTTTCATTTAATACTAGCTTTCATGGTAGTACAGGTTTAACTCCATTTCAGGCTTTATATGGACAAGAACCATCTCATATTCCAAATTATGTTAGAGGATTGAGTTCTATTGAGGCTATAGATGTTGAGTTAACATCTAGAGATGAGATTTTCAAAATTTTAAGGACCAATTTACTTAAAGCTCAATAGGCTATGAAATCTATAGCTAATAGTAATCGGGTCGAAAAGGATTTTCGCATTGGGGACTATGTGTATGTTAAGTTGTAACCTTATAGGCAATCATTAGTTGCGAGTAAACCATCTCAGAAATTGGCTTCAAGATATTATGGACCTTTTTAGATTTTGGAGAAATTTGGCTCAGTAGCCTACACATTAAAGCTGCCTAAAGAGTCACAAATTCACCTTGTTTTTCATGTTTCTTTACTGAGGAAATCACAAGACATACATGATGAGATAGTTCAACTACCTACGGAAGCTTTAGGTAATTACCCAATTGTGAGACCTTTACCTATTTTGTCTGAATATTCTATTTGGAGAAGAGGAAAGATCATTCCACAAATTTTAGTTCAGTGAGAATCTTTCGTACCAGAGGATGCTGTTTGGATCGATCTAGAGGAGTTTTAAACTGATTATCTAACTTTTGACCTTGGGGATAAGGTTTAAATTTTAAAGGGGAAGGATTTGATAAGCATACAAGAATCACATACAAGCCCAGACATTTGGAACAACATGTTTAGTAGAATCCTAAATTTAATCAGTTACAACACATAGCCAGTACAGCTCATTCATAGATTCAAAAACAATAAACTCAGTCACGATATCATAGATCTAATAGATAGATACTATAAATAGATGGAGGAAGCATGAAAGGAGTCACCTTGGTACATTAGACTTGAATTCATTCTTGAGTTTTCAGGAGCTATTGGTAGCACAAAGCCAGTAAGTCGATCATCCTTTTTGCCTCACAAAAAACAAAATACAAAAAACAACTAGTTTACTTCTTTAGTTTACAAACTTAAACACAAACTTTTTCCTTAAAAAAAAAAACCCTAATCGTTATCATTGAGTTGTAGAGTAATAAGTTCAAGAAGCAAACATGCAAAGGAAGAACACATTACTCGAAGAGCTATGAAGCCTGATTTTTACTCTTTTGCTTACAAGAGAGTTTCTCCTTATGGAGAGTTCAAACGACAGTCAAAATCTAGGGTTTTATTTTGGATACAAGGGACAGACTAGTGATGGGTGTTCACCCTGTATTGTAATAAGGATGGTCTTTTGTCTGAGAGTCTTTAACTGTTTGTCGAATTTAAACTCTTTTTGAAAACTAATACTGTGTTGTTATTTTTCAATAAAGTGATGGGGCCACGTTTTGTTCCTTCTTTTGAGTAATAGATTTAGGACTTAACTGGCTTATAATACTAAGTCTAACATAAATTTATATTTCTAGTTCTATATGTTGATGATATTGTATTTGTTACTAATGAAAATAATATTGGTATCAACCATCTGAAGGCTGTAAAGAAAGTTTTAAGGTATCTTCAAGGAATAAAAGATTTCATGCTTAGGTATAGTAAATCTAATCAATTATAGTTTATTAGATATTTGGATTCAGTCTTTATTGAATGCATTGATAGTAGAAAATCTAAGTTTAGTTATATGTTCTTGTTAGCAAAAGAAGCAATCTTAAGAAATGTACCAAACAATCTGTCATTACTACATCTACTAATGAAATAAAATTTGTAGTTTGTTTTAAGGCTAAAATTCATGCATTATGGCTACAGAACCTTAATTCAGGATTTAAGGTTATCGATACCATTATTAAGTCACTAAAAGTTTATGATGATAATTTGGCAGCAATTTTTATCTCCATAAATGATAAATACCTTAGAAGTGCTAAACATATGGGGTTGAAACATTTTTTACCATGAAGTAAAAGATTTAGAAACAAAGAGTGTGTACAGAATATATCCAAACAAAGAGTGTGTATAGAATATAAAGTTCCTTTAACTAAAGGCTTACAACCAAAGACATTTAAAGCATATGTTTAAAAGAATGGTTCTTGGTTGTATTGATGATTGATTTTATGATGTTTTAACACTCTTAAGCTCAATAAAATGTTATTCCCATATTGACATTTTCTTGTTGATTATGTTTGTGTACACCTAATTGTTATCGAACAAGAAATAATAGTCTAGATGAGACATTAATGTTTACCATTATGATATTTTATATCCCTTGAGACTTCACTTAAGGAATTGCTTGTAGTATACGGAAGAGTATGCAATGCTATAGTGTATGACCCTCATAACCCACGTTGTTTGATTTATTAGGTTAAGGTAACTTATGAATGTATTAAGAGATTTGTTTATTTATGCATGCTTAATGTCTAACTATTAATATAATGGATATAAACTATCAAGCCAAGGGTGAGAATGTTAGAATGTGGCCCGAAAGTTAAGGGATACTTTCCAATCTAGTCCTATTTAGTTAAGTTGCCTATTTAATACTCAATACAAATCTCAGCCATTAAAACTGGTATTTGATGGACGTATTAGATTAAAACAATAGATATATAAATTGTTCATCCTTCTACCTATTAGGATTACAAAGAGAAAGCATAAAAACATATCACGGCATGAAAGGCTATTCCATCAAAATTCTTTATAACGAAAGGCAAGGTCAAGAGGGAGAAACCAATTTCTTTAAAAGAAATTAATCAATCTCTTCAATGCATGACGTCTTTTGCATTAGGTATGCAATATCAACAATTAACATATGTGGCAAATTAATTTATTCAAGATCCTAACTTTATAGTGTTTCACAAAGGAAAAGTTAAATCTCTTTTTCGTAAAGTCTATATCTTACAAACATAACTCTTAGCATATAACATTACATTTCCATAAATTAAAATATTACAACTTTTCCCACATGATATTGGATATAATATATAATATAATTTAAAGGATAACATAGTGCCAACACATAATATATAATGAAATAATAGCATATATATATACAATGTTATAATTAATTTATCAACGTACATCATTAAAGTGTTAATTATGGCAATCTTCTAAAAAAATTTAATATTTCCTTTCATATTGTATCTACAAAAATAAATTCATACATAGTGTGAGATTTTTATTATCTTTGTTATTATAGTATCTTTTCAATATTACTATTTACTTTTTTGGTGTTATTTTTTCTTTTAGTGATATATTTATATTGTCAATTTTTTATATATAAATTAAATTATATATTTAATTTTCAAAAACTTTTCTATTATTATATCTTGTTGTTCTAATTTTCTATTATTATACCTTTTCATTTTAACTATCGTAGCTTTTTATTTCAAGTGTCACCTATTTGAAAATTTTTAATGGTTAACCATTGTGCCATTTTCTTCCAATCACCTCTTTAAAAAATTCAAGTAATTGTTGTAGTTCACCAATAAGTATATCATACTTTTTAATTTTAACCATTTTACCTTTTGGTTTTAACCATTTTAAAAATGTTTTTTTTATTCATTCTAATTTTCTATTATTATACATTTTTATTCTAATTATTGTTCTTTTTTTATTTCAAGTGACACCTATTTGAATATTTCTAATAGTTTTCTTTTCTTTTTCGATGGAGCAATTTTTTTAATAGTTAATCATTGTACAATTTGGTTTCAAGCACCTCTTAAAAAATTTCTAATAGTTATTGTAGTAAATGAGCAAGCATATCACACTTTTTTATTTTAACTATCGTACGTTTTGTTTTAACCATTTCAAAAATATTGCCTTTTCAAAATTTCTAATAATTGTTAAATAGTTGTCTTGCATTTATTTATAAACTATAAATATTTATCTATGCATTACGCAGGCTCGGAGTTAGTTGATATGAATTTAATAAGAATTTGTTGAGTTATATGATAGGGCTTAGTGGTGAAACAAAATCCAAGTGTCTTTGTGATTTGGACTAAACCTATTTGTGAATTATGCTGTGAATCAACTTTAGTTTATAATAGTAGTTAATCATAGTTTTAGTGGATCAATATGAACGTCACTTGTTTTTTACAACTAGATAATAGGAAAAGGGTACTTGTCGAGTTTCTTAGGTAAAAACAACTCTATATTGAATTCATTACTACTATCATGGTTGTCAAACTCGTGATTCTACATAAAATCGCCATAAGGTAAGTAAAATTAGAACATTGAATCGAAATATAGAAACATAAGTTTCTACGACCTTTGTGAAATAGCTTTCAAATACTAGAGAGTTACTTATATTACTCTTAAAAAATGTAAAATAGATAATAAACATATTTTTTTTTCTTTTATTCCTAGATGATGTCTATGATTTTTCTTTGTATACTAAGGTGTTTTGTTTAATACTAAAGACACTAATAATATTCTATTATAATCAATAATCAGTAACATAAAAATAAAAAATAGTCATTTAACTTCTACTTCAACATGTACTCATATAATTTTAAAACTTATGACAAAAATTGGGTCAATAAAATTTATTATAAGGACTTGACTAGAGCTAGAATTTTTATGCCTTTGCCATCATCAATTAAACAAAATTCAAGATGAAAAATAAAGAAAGAAGAAAATAGGGAAAAAATTCTTTCACGTGTTTTGCTTCAATATTTTGGACAGAATGGAATGGAAGAAGAAAAAAAGTAGTCCTAACATAAGTGCTTTAGTAATGAGCTTACAACTAACTTTTATTTATTTATTTCGGTTGAAGATCATAATGCACCGAACTTAATGATAAATATTTAACAGCCAGACATGACTTTTAATTAAATAGTTAACACAAACTGTAATAAAAATAATTTAAAAGGAAAACTATCAACCATCCAACAAATGAAAAGACATTACAAAAAGAAACATATACTTTACCTTAATACACCAAATCTTTTTCACAGTCTTTTTTTGTTCAATTCACTAATCACTCGTGATCCTCATCTAGACAGTTTCTGTTATGCTACAATAGCTAGCTATGTCATCTTCTACCACAGACTCTTAACACTCCACCACGTGGGCGTCTGACTCCCATGGGAGGTCCCACCTCCTCCGACTGTCCTCCTACCCTGGCCATCCACCTCGATTGCGCAACTAATCGTTGTGGCCCCTCTATGCTAGTTAGAGAGACAGCTGCTCTAAAGTTAGAGTACTGGCGCGCCAACCGAGGCTACTCGAAGCCCGTTGTCGTTGACATCGCGTGGAGCACAACCTTTTTAACAAGTCTTTTGACTAAATAAATCAGGCCATGGAGACAGAGACAGACTGTTTCAAGAAATGGTTTATAGCATGACATGGATGGACAGCCGATTGACCGATAACGAGAAAGAGAAGGGAATCGCATATTTCATTAACAGATTTTGATCTTGATGGTGATTTGCACTGTTACACAATAAACAAGCATCCAAACATTCCAATCCAGCTGTGGATTTGTGGGCATGTGGCAAAATGGTAGAATCATTAGTAATGGACATAAATTTACAAGTGAACCAGTTTACCGGTAAAGTCGCGATTCATATCCGAGTTTGTCCTAAATTGAGTTTATAAGCAATTTAATTAGGAGATGCCTACTAGAAATGTAAACTTGTACGATTCTACGATTTATATCGTGATCTTGACAACATTGACTATGATGACAAATATGCTTGCCTATTGTGTCAACCATAGTTAAGATTTGCCTAAAGATTTAAAAATTTTAAAACACCGTCAAATTGAATCACTATCACATGAAGCACTCAACCCGACACACACATTACAATTACCAAAAATTTACCGTGTTAGTCAAGTTGTTTATTTTCTTATGTAGGTTAAGGTTGGAGTCAAGGTTTTAGTTAACCAACCTTGAGTGTACTATACCTTTGTGGGTCTCGACACTTGGCTTTCTATTAGTAGATTCCCATAGTTCACTATCTAGTTCTAGTCCTTATTATCCTATTCCATCCGTGAGTCCAACAATCATTATTACTTCATTCTTAATTAAGTCAAAACTCGGTACGATTACTCAAGGTTGAAATACAAGTTTACAGAAGGTTTGATTGGGTTTTACAAGTTTGGGACTGGGCTTTTGATTTTTGGGTACAATAGCAAACAACCCCTAATAAGGCATAGCTCGTAGGAAAGACCATAGGGTTCTCGGGGGTTTGGACAAAGGTGACCATGGGCTTTTGGCATGGCCCATGATAGAGATCAAATTAGCTTCGATTTGGAGCATGGGAGATTACGAGCTTAAGCACAACCTAGACTAGAGGTAGTATCTACCTAGGGAAGGCAGGTAAAAGCTAGGACACGACCCCTAGAGGGGATATTGGTGGCGTCTATAACCAAATGGTGTTGCCAAGATGCTAATCCCACTTAAATTAGTAAGAAAGAATATGTTTTATGAGCTAGTTGGTGTTGAACTTTTGTTAATCCCATTTAAATTAGTATTAAGTATAGATTAGGGTTTTGGAGAATCTTATCTTATGATATTAAGGAGGGTTTTAGAATATCGTGGAGTAGGGGAATGATGCAAATCAAAAGCCTATAGGACTTATTACTTGAGAAAAGGCGAAAGGTTTACAAAATTTAATGAGTAAGATCCTCTTGGGCACTCCAAATGAAGATAAGTAGATTTATCTAAATGCATATGGGATTCACACAAGTCTTAAAGTGGGTCAAAGTCATATATTTCAAGTGTAAAATGAACTAAACACATTTGAAAATTATGAAGAAAATGGTTTGGAAGACCCCATCAATAAAGTCAATGCATAATATTTAGGAGAAGACTTAATCAATAATTTATTAATGTTGTCAAAAACCATACCAGACCTATTGGTTCTAACTAATGAACTATTTTTTTATTAAACTAGCCTTACCCAAATTATATGGCCGATTCAACCGTGACCCAGTTGACCTGGTCGGGTCATCTAGGTTTATATGAACTTCTAAAAAAAAAAAAGAAAGCAAAAGTTGTTAAAAGAAATGTCGTAAAAACAAAATACTCATTAAACACACTACAAACCAAACCCAAATACAGCTACTGCACTACCTCGATCACCCATTAGACGCCAAAACAACTCCGATAGAATAATCCCAATAGCTCGATCACACTTCCACCTTTGGATTGAAATCCATACTCGACAAGTCACACCACTAAATCGTACTGCTCACCAAGCTACTCATCCCACACTAACTTTGCTTTGTTGTTCAACCCATGAATCAGATCTAAGTTTGCATGCCCATGACTAGTGAACCTTGATTGTAACTTGTGATCTTTGATTGATCCTATCTATTAGATTATAAAGCTCGAACTTTGAAAAGGGAAAAAAGTGAATTGTGAATCTTAAAAGATGAAGAGGATAATAGTGGGTAAGATGGGGAAAGAAACGAGAACAGAGATGATGGGTACCTATCAAACCCCAAAAGGGAGCCTAGAAGGATCAATCTGTAGTAATCCTATCAAGCATGCATCTAAGATATGAAAACTGTTTTGCAAGTCAAAGTTTCACAAAACTCTGCTTATATATGCTATACAAGTTTTAATTCATAAAAACATTTTAATAACTGAGGAAATATAGATTTCCATAGTCCAGCAAAACCATAAAAAAAAAAATCAGTATCTCCCATCAAATAGTAAAATGAGATAGACACTTATATATTACAAACTTTTAAACAATGTAGAACTAATCCAAAACTAAGCTTAACTTATACATTACAAAATCTCAAACTTAAACTCTAAACATGTGGATTACATACTGTAAACCCCAGTAATCTCAGTAGTTAAGAAAAACCCGGGAGTTGAAAAGCAAAACCCTAATCCAGTCCAGTTTAAGTCTAGTGAGAGAAGCCTAGGAACCCTAAATCCGGCTTTCCTTCGGTTTCATAATAAAAGAAGTTTTATAAAGTAAATGAATATGAATTATCGTTCTAAAGTATATTTTAGACCTTTGAAAGTTTTAAATTCGGGAATTTTTCAATTTCGGGCCTTCCCGAGCTCAATTACGGAAAAGCGTGCCCCGGGACCACGGACTCAGAAAAATATTTCGGAATATTCATTAGAATCGTAATTTTATAAGGATTCCAAAAATATCAATTTTATAATTTTTCGGGCTATAAAAATTACAGTTATAGCCTTTTCCCGTGTTTTCGTTACAACCGGTAAAGTAGATGTCTTATCTACTATTCACAAGTACAACCTACACTATACACTACCCATACCCTATTCTGACATCCTTACAACTACTCATTACAATTTTCTTTTCCTAAATAATTATTATATTTATTACATTTTAATTACTTAAATTACAAAATTTCAAATTTCAACACACACACACACTCCCCCTTCCCCCTATGGCCGGCGCCCCATTCCCCTTTCCCCCTCTCATTTATTTTGTTTTCATTATTTTATTCAATTACATACCCTAATCTATTCATATATAAACACCTTTTTCTCTCTCTCTCCTCATTTTTCACTTGTTCCAAATTTTGCCAAAGTAAAAACCTCTCTTCTCTCCCTATTACCTTGCCGTGAGCCCCCCCTTCCACACTCACACACACAACTCATTTCCACTTCATTTCTACTTCTAATCTCCATTGGCATGTAGATTTCAAGCTTCATTCTTACCAAATCTTGCAATGGCAAAGCTATTTCTTGTGTGTTTTCCCATTTAATCCCAATGAGCATATGCTAGGGACATGAAAACACTTAAACAAGAATATCAAGCCATCATAAGAAGTGGATCTAGTGTTTAGAAGGGTTTTTGTTGAGATACTATCTTGTTCATGCATGTAAAGTAGAGATCTTGCATATATGTTTATGTTCATACCATGAAACTTATGATTCATGCATTATATTTAGTAGATCTAGTGTTTAGGCATTCATATCTTCATCTACATGTATGTTCCTATAGTTATTTTGATTTTAATGCATTTATGATCATAAAAATGTAGCCTTGACTATGTATAAATATGATAGATGGTAGATCTTCATGTATAGAAGGCAAGAAATTTGAAAAAGAAAAAGTTTTGTTAGAAATGCCTTGTTGGAAATTCGGATGATTTTGGAACCCTACCTTAAACACCACCTAAACCACTTTGAAACTCATATTTTTCATAAAAAAAAAATGGAAGGTATAGGTAATAGATACCCTTAAGGAATGATTTTCATGAGTTTAGGCATGAGAAAAAAGTTAAAACAAGTAGTGGAGTTAGAATGAAAAATATTGATATATGGATTGATAGTCAAATTCGTAATTTAGAATCATGCCTACATGAACACCTAGTATTTAAGTTTAAATTGGATGTTTTATGAGTTAAATGAAGTCCTTAGACAATAGATATAATGAGACTTCAATTTTTAATGCATTAAACAAGTTTTCTCCTAAAGAAAATGCAGAGAATGAAATTTACAAATTCGGATTTTTGTGAGTAGCTTATTTAAATACATATTTACCCAATGAAAAATGAGGATTTTTATGCATAAATGAAGGTCATGATTAGTATAGATATGGAGAACTCATTTTTATTTAGACAACAAGTAAATTCCAAGAATAAAATCATAAAAACCCTAGGAAATGTAAAGTTAGAAAGAATAGTTCTCATAAGTGATCATTATGGAATTCTTAATAAGTAAGAGCTCATAAGAGTCCATCATTAAAGATCATCAAAACCATGCATATATTGAGCTCATTACATGATATTCATATTAGGAATTCATTCATATATTATCCATACATGAATCATCAACTGGGAACATTTTTATCACATGCGAAACAACTTTTCGGAAAAAGGGAAGTTACGGAATAGATCTGATCCTATTGTTCCGTGACCTTAATGTTTTCAAAACTTGAAAATAATATTAGAAATAGATAGATATGTCTAATTAGATAGAGATTGATATAAAATTTGCGAAATTCCTAGTTAAAATGACCAAGTTATGGCCGTTTGAAGTTGGAACTTCCGCAAATTGCGCGAATTCCGAATTCATCTAGTTTAGATGTATAGCTTGGAATAGTTTAATGATGAGATTCTTATTAGGATTATTCTTATTTGGTAGGTGATCCCGAGCAAGACGATACCTTACCACCCGACTACTATTACTAAAAGACCGACGAACCATGGCCGAGTAAGTACTACTTCCACTCTCAATTAATGTTTGTGATTGTATTGTTAATGGCATTAGTGGTGTAGGCAAAGATAAAAATGGATATGTATGATGGGGTATGTGGGGATTATATATTTGTCTATTGTTGATGTGTTGATAAACTCAGAAAATTGATATAATTTTCATCTTTGAATTGATACTTATTTGTGTTAATCATTATAAAAGCAAAGGAATTAATATTTAGTTTCGTGTCATTTGTTTGGAATCAGGTCAGGAATGAAATGGAAAGTAGCAACAAGGAAACATGAAGAATTGTGTGAATTGGCAGTGTGAAACACCACGAACACCGGTGAATTTGGGCCAAAACACAGCCGGCGTTGAGAGAGATCAAAGCATACGCCAGCAAATTAGAAGGCAACGCCGCCGGCGTTACAGGCGGCGTTGAAACATCACAGAGCCTAAGTATTTAACGCTGGATCCAACACCGCCGGCGTTTGAGGATGGACACAGTACATGAATTTGAATGCAACGTCGGAAAATTGATGAGTACGCTGCCGACGTTCAAAGGCGGCGTTGAACACCATCAGTTTACAAATCCTTAACGCTTGATTGAACACCGCCGGCATTGGATATGAAACCGTCGGCGTTGGAAGCAGAAGTTACACGACAGTTACACGAAAAGCATGTATTTTTACATGCTTTGAGGATAGAGAAAGGGGACTTACGTTATGTTTTTCATTTTGAATTTCTCCAGATAGTTTTAGAGAGAGATAGAGGTAGAAAATCAAGATGTACTTGGATCTTCATCAAATTTGTTCTATTTGTTTGTAGATTGAGTAGAATTTGCTAACAAGGATCTTAATTACACTTTGTACGGTTTGTTTTCTCGAATTACTGGTAATTTCTTCTTCACTTGCTTTGTTATTTACATTTCATGATGAATATTATCATAATTGTTATTAGTATCTTGTTAGATCGAGTAGAAATGGTTATTAGCTAAATTTGAACGGTGGGAAATGGTGAAATCCTTGATTTTCTGAAGTAATTGTTGAGCTAGTGTTATTGGGTTGTAAGAATGATGCAAATCCTTGTTAAATTCAAACTAAAAACTTAAAATTCGGATGAATTCAAGTTTGAATGAAATTGGGTATCTTGGCAAAGACTTTAATTTTGTTTGAATTTATATTTGGATGAAAAAATTCAAGTATGCGATGGCAAGGGAGTTTTTAATCCTAGTAGAGTCTATCATTTCTGTTCAAACATTGTTTTAAACATGAGTTTTAAAGAAGAAATTCTGTAATCTCTTGATTTAGGACAATTAGTCAACTTAGATTTGGGAAACTCTTAGTTGCACATATTGAATCTATCAAAATGCTCAGTCGTGGAAGCTATGGAGTGTTTTAGATAGAAAAAGGTTTTCAAATTCGTTTTTAGAAATTGTCAATCTTGGTAGACTCACCTGGATATGCATGAATTCTAACAATTTTAATAACTCGAGTTCAACATGATTGGAGAAAATCGGATTTTATCTAAATCCCACTAACCTAACTTGTTAAGACTTGTGTGAGTAGAATTAGTAAATACTAGATATGCATAGTGTAGATATTATAGTAATTATTTATATAAAGAATTTGATTTCTATTGGCCTAAATATTGAAATGAACTAATCATGTTTAGTAATTAACTTTCCTCGTGGGATCGATACTCATTCATCACTTTATTACTTGATCAACCCAGTACACTTGCTGGAGAATTGGTTTTAAATATAAACATTTCAAGCGGATCAAGTTTTTTGGCGCGTTGCCGGGGAAAGATTAATATTAAACAATTTTAGTTCTGTTAGTAATTTAGGCTCATTTTACGTTTGGTTTGTTGTCTGTGTTCTTTTAGTTGTATGCACAGGAGTAGAAGTAGGGAACTTCTACCCCTCAATCTTGAGATTGAACGTACACTACGTTCATTAAGAAAAGTGAACAGACAAAGGGAACAAGGACAAACAGAAAGAATGGCAGAAGGTGAAAACAACAATATTCAAATCCAAGCCCCTGCCAAGGCATTAAGGGATTACACAGTACCAACTGTGTCTGGAAATCCCATTAGAAGACCAGCAGTTCAAGCCAACAACTTTGAAATCAAGCCAGGACTAATTCAGATGGTAAAAGCTCATCAATTTGGAGGATATCCAAATGAGACACCTGATGATCATCTTGCTAAATTCCTTAGTATTGCAACACCATCAAGATGAATGGTGTTACAGATGAGGCAATACGGTTGCAGCTATTTCCTTTTTCATTAAGGGACAAGGCTTTGGCTTGGTTCAATTCATTACCCCAGGAGTCCATCACTAATTAGACAGATTTGTCAAACAAGTTTTTGAGGAGATTTTTCCCACCGCTAGGACAGCTAGGTTGAGGAATGAGATCACCAACTTTACAAAATTTCATGGTGAATCCTTGTATGAAGGATGGGAAAGATACAAGGAAGCTATCAGGAAATGTCCTCATCATGGACTACCTGATAATCTCCTCATTGAGATATTCTATCTGAGTTTGGATGAAACTTTGAGATCACTTGTAGACGCTGCTGCAGGAGGAGCATTAATGGGTAAGAGCTATGATGAAGCTAGCTCGTTGATAGAAGAAATGGCTTCAAGTGCTCACAATTGGAGTTGTGAGAGGACTAAACTTAAGGTAGCAGCTGTGCAAGATAATGAGGCCATGTCTCAACTTACAAATCAGATTTCGGCTTTGGCAAATCAAGTAAGTAAGCTCACTACTTCAAGTTCTATTATTCCTAACCAAGTTTTGTGTTGTGAGATTTGTTCAGGTTCACATTCATTCCATGATTGTCCTCAAACACATTACCAACTCACTAGTGGTGAGCAAATGAATTATGTGGGGAATTTTCAAAGAGGAAATCAAGGACCTTATACAAACACTTACAATCCAGGATGGGCCAATCATCCGAATTTCTCATGGAGGAATGAGAATAATGTCTATCGACCGCCTGGATTTCAAAGACAAGGTCGATGATTCAAGGTCCAGTGATGAATGCTTTACCACCACCACCACCTCAACATCCACATCAGCAACAACAGAATCATTCTTCGGTTGAAGATCTGATGAAAACTTTCATGCAAGAAACTGAGACGTTGATTAATAATCAACAAGCCACTATTCGGGATCTTCAAGGGCAAATAAGTCAAATTTCTCAGCAGATAAGTAGTAGACCTTCAGGGTCACTACCCAGCAAGACTGAAGAGAATCCAAAAGGAGTGAATGCTATTACTCTTAGGAGTGGTAAGGAGGTGGAAAACCCAAATGGTTTGGTGGAAGAGAAAGAGGAGGTGCAGATAAGAGATAAAGGAAAAAGAAAGCTTGAGGAACCGATGTTAATTTCACCTAGTGTGAAGCCTTATGTTCCTCCAGTGCCTTTTCCAGGAAGGTTGAAGCAGCAGAAGTTGGATGAGCAATTTGCTAAGTTCTTAGATGTGTTTAAGAATTTACAGATCAATATTCCTTTCTTGGAGGCCATTCAAGAGATGCCCTCTTATGCTAAGTTCATTAAGGAATTGCTATCCAAGAAGAGGAGGATAGATGGAAATGAACCGGTTGTTTTAACAGGAGAGTGCTCAATGATACTTCAGCAAAATCAAGGCTTGCCTACAAAGCAAAAAGATCAGGGAAGTTTCACTGTACCTTGCACTATTGGTAATATTTATTTGATAAAGTGCTAATTGATTCTGGTGCAAGTATAAATTTAATGCCTTTCTCTATTTTCAGGAGACTAGGAATGGGAGAATGCAAGGAAACCCATGTGACCTTGCAATTGGCTGATCGGAGTATCAAATACCCTAAGGGTATTGTAGAAAATGTGCTAGTAAAGGTGGACAAATTCATATTTCCTGTGGACTTCATAGTCCTGGAAATGGAGGAAGATAGAGAGGTGCCCATGATCTTGGGGAGACCATTCTTGGCTACAGGTAAGGCTTTAATCGATGTTGAGCAAGGTAAGCTTACTCTACGTGTTATGGATGAACAGGTTACATTTAATGTATATGATGCTATGCATAAATTTGATGAGAAAAGAACCTGTTTTAATATTGATGTTATAGAGGAGCTTACAAATGAATTTTGGGAAGATGAAGTAGGAATTGAGACCGTGGAGTCGGTTTTGAGAGAGTTTGATGACTGGAGTGATGAGGAGAAAGAAGTAGATTGTGAGGAAGTGTCTGAAATTCGGGTTAGAATGTATGAGGAACTTGGAACAAGTGAGAAGAAACAGGTTCCTTCCTTGACACAGCCTCCAATTTAGAGTTAAAGCCATTACCTGATCACCTAAGGTATGCTTATTTGGGTCATGATGAAACTTTACCTGTAATTGTTTCATCGTTTTTGACAGAAAATCAGGAGGAGAAGTTGTTGAAAGTTTTAAGAGAACATAGAGAGGCAATAGGCTGGACGATTGCTGATATCAAAGGAATTAGTCCTTTGATTTGCACTCATAGAATCTTGATGGAAGAAGAGTGCAAGCCTACAGTGCAACCACAGAGGCGATTGAATCCTACCCTTAAGGAAGTAGTGAAAAAAGAGGTACTTAAGCTTTTAGATAGGAATGATCTACCCTATTTCAGATAGTAAGTGGGTTAGCCCTGTCCATGTAGTACCTAAGAAAGGTGGTATGACTGTAGTGAGGAATGAGGCGAATGAATTGATCCCTACTAGGACAGTGTCTGGGTGGAGAGTTTGCATTAGATTATAGGAAGCTAAATGATGCCACTAGAAAAGACCATTTCCCACTCCATTTATTGATCAAATGGTTGAAAAATTGTCAGGGCATTCATTTTATTGTTTTCTTGATGGGTATTCGGGATACAATCAAATCCCGATTGCCCCTGCTGATCAAGAAAAAACTACTTTTACTTGTCCTTATGGCACTTTTGCCTTTAGGAGAATGCCTTTTGGCCTTTGCAATGCACCGGCTACTTCCAAAGGTGCATGATGGCTATTTTTTCTGACATGCTTGAGAATTTTATTGAGATATTTATGGATGATTTTTCGGTTTTTGGAAAATCATTTGATGCTTGTCTAGAAAATTTAGCCAAAGTTTTACAAAGATGCAAAGAGACCAACTTGATTTTAAATTGGGAGAAGTGCCATTTTATGGTGCAAGAGGGAATCGTTTTAGGGCACAAAGTGTCAGAAAGAGGGATTGAAGTAGATAAAGCAAAGGTTGAAATCATAGAGAAACTACCCCCACCAACAAATGTCAAAGGAGTTAGAAGTTTCTTAGGACATGCGGGTTTTTATAGACGGTTCATTAAGGATTTCTCTAAGATTTCCCGACCTTTGTGTAATCTACTTGAGAAAGATGCTGTGTTTGTTTTTATGATAAATGTGTGCAGGCATTTGAACTTTTGAAGGAGAAGCTCGTCACTGCTCCGGTGATCATAGCACCAGATTGGGAGCTTCCTTTTGAGCTGATGTGTGATGCCAGTGATTATGCTGTGGGAGCAGTATTGGGACAAAGGCGAGGTAAGATTTTTCATACTATCTACTATGCAAGTAGAACTTTGAATGAGGCACAAAGGAATTATGCAACTACTGAGAAGGAGTTGCTAGCTGTGATTTTTGCTTGTGATAAATTCCGGCCTTATTTAATCGGTTCTAAGGTGATAGTATACACTGATCATGCTGCTCTTAGATATTTATTTGCTAAGTCTGATGCTAAGCCTAGGTTAATCCGTTGGATATTACTATTGCAAGAGTTTGATTTAGAAATTAAAGATAAAAAAGGAGCTGATAATGTGGTAGCTGATCACTTATCACGTTTGCAAAATGATGAATCAAACTTGCCTATTAATGAAAAATTTCCTGATGAGCAGTTGCATGCAATAGATATCCAAGGATTACCATGGTATGCGATATAGTTAATTATTTGGTCAGTGGAATTATACCATATGGTTTGTCTTTTCAACAGAGAAAAAATTTTTACATGATGTAAAGTTTTATTTTTGGGACGAACCATATCTTTTTAAAACATGTGCTGATCAAATAATTAGACGATGTGTACCCGAGATTGAGCAAATGAGTATAATTGAACATTGTCATGCTAGAGAGGCAGGAGGTCATTTTGGAGTTGAAAGGACTGCAGCTAAAGTACTATCTTGTGGATTTTATTGGCCCAAGTTATTTCATGATTGTAAAAATTTCATCAAAGTGTGTGCTCAATGTCAAAGATCAGGCAACATTTCTAGAAAACACGATTACCATTAAACAACATTCTGGTGATTGAACTTTTTGATGTATGGGGAATTGACTTCATGGGTCCATTTCCATCATCTTTTTCAAATAAATACATACTTGTAGCAGTGGATTATGTATCTAAATGGGTTGAAGCTATTGCTTTGCAAACCAATGATGCTCGAGTAGTAACAAAATTTTTGAAAAAGAATATTTTCACCAGATTTGGGGTACCAAGGGCAATTATAAGTGATGGGGGTACTCATTTTTGCAATAAACAATTTGACAAGCTTTTAGCTAAATATGGAGTTGTTCATAAAGTAGCTACCCCGTATCACCCCAAACAAGTGGTCAAGTTGAGATTTCCAATAGAGAAATTAAAAGGATTTTGGAAAAGACAATTAATGCATCACGTAAGGATTGGTCTTTAAAACTGGATGATGCATTATGGGCATATAGAACTGCTTTTAAAACACCTATTGGAATGTCTCCTTACAAGTTAGTTTATGGTAAATCGTGTCATTTGCCTGTTGAACTTGAGCATAAGGCTTATTGGGCTATAAAATTCCTCAATTTTGATGGAAAAGCTGCAGGGGAGACAAGAATGCTTCAATTAAATCAGTTGGATGAGTGGAGAAATGAAGCATATGAGAGTGCTCGAATTTATAAAGAGCGTACCAAACAGTGGCATGATAGAAACATTTTGAAAAAGAATTTTCACCAGGAGACAAAGTGTTGTTATACAATGCACGTCTCAAGTTGTTCCCAGGAAAGTTAAGATCAAGGTGGTCGGGACCTTTTGAAGTTATCCGTGTTTTCCCTTATGGTGCAATTGAGTTGAAAACCCAAGATAATCGAACTTTTAAAGTCAATGGACATTTACTCAAGCACTACTATGAGGGAGACATTAGAGAAAGTAGAACCACCTTCATCAGTGAAGGCAATAAGTGAAGCATTGGCAAGTCGGGCTAAGCGACTTTAAACTCTAAGCGCTGCATGGGAGGCAACCCATGGTTGTTGTTGTGCTTTGTGTGTATATATATATATATTATAATTGTGTGTGTGTTGTGTGTTAAGTTGTTTCAGGTACAGTCAAGTGAGTTGATGAAGTTGGTGTTTAGTATGTTGAAGAATTGTGAGAAAAATGGGAAGTCATATATCAGATGAGTCTTCCAACGCTGAAGTCTGGAGAAAGAACACCGGCAAAATTTTGGCAGTGTAGGAATTGAACACCGGCAAATGATGATTGAACGCCGCGGCGTTCGAAGTAGAGCTTGGAATGCAGAAGCATCAATCCTTAACACTGGCAAATACAAAGATCAACGCCACCAGCGTAAGTTTTATTTCACCGGCGTTCCTAAGAGCCCATCAAGGCCAGATTCAATTTTTCTAACACTGGCATTTGCTGTCAACAACGCCGCCGGCGTTGTTTAAATTTTAGCCGGCGTTTGGGTTATGTGCGCATTAAATGCTAATCCCAAGCATGTAAAGGGATTAAAATCCCTAGTCTTTCTCTTTCATTGCTTGCTCTAACATTGCTCCTACCGAAATCCTCTCTTTTTCTTTTGGTTTGTATTTCTCTATTGAATTTTAAATCAATCCATCATCAAGGCGCACATTAACACTCCTCAAGATCACAAGGTATGTTATTGTCATTATTTGATCTTTTTATCTTTTAAAATGTTCAAATCTATCGTTGATCCAATAATGTAGATATATGGTAGAGTATGTGCTCAATAGTCTGATGAGTTGTTGTTGGTTAGGCATTGTGATTTCGAGATTCATTCGCTTTATTATTAAATCAATGCATGGATTGATTGGGGGTTATTGATTAGGTTTGTAACGGTCTAAATTAGGGTTTGTGTAGACAAATTGGGGGTTTTTGATTTGTTGGGATTATGGAAATATGCAATCAAGTGTCAAGTTCATTTTTCATCTAAAAGTTTTGAATCAAAAACCATTTTCACTATTCATCGAGTTTTTGAAACAAAGCCCCAACGGTTACCCTACGCTGTGTACCTACACCGGCTATCAACGCCGGATAGCTACGCCGGCAATTTTTTGATTCATTTGCCGGCGTTCTTTAAAAGAGAGAGAGAGATAGAAAAATTGAAAACTTGGCAAACATTTGGTGTAATTTATGCTTCATTGTATTATCAATACCAATGCTAAGTTTACATCAAATAAAAAATTATCTGGTTTTATATGCACATATTAGTTGTTATTGTCCAATGTGCTATCTTGTGATATGTTTGGACTGTGCTATGTATGTGTTACAGATATGGCTCCAAAGAAGAAGCAAAGAACAGCTACCACTAGTTAAGTACGGAATGTATTGTCCAGTCAACTGTATGCACAAGAAAGAAAAGAGAGACTTATGAAAAAGGAGTTTCATAACAGTCATTTTTTGGACTGGCCTGTCTTAGAGGATTATGGAATGCATGATACATTACAAAATGTAGTTGAGGACAAGCGATGGTTCAAAGTTTTTGATATGAGAGAACCGGCTTACAAGAAGATCACAATTGAATTCCTTTCTACTATGAGATATGGTAGAGAGGATGATGATGATGAAGATGATGAAGGGGATACCCATATAATCTTTCAGATATATGGGGAAGTTAAAAAAGTGCCATTAAGGAAGATAGGAGTCTACTTTGGCTACTATCAGAATGAGGCTGAGAATTCTGCTCTTCCGACAACATGGCCTCCTGATGTCACCATGGAGCAATTCTGGTTTGAATTGATACATCCAAGAACTGATCCATTTGAGCCTTCAAAATCGATCAATTCTTCTTTTAAGAAGTTAGAGCACAAACTTCTTCATCATATTCTGGCTCATACTTTGACTTGTCGAAAGACAAGTCATAGTAAGTTAAGCACTTCAGATATGATATGTTTGTACAGCCTTATGAAGAGATATCCATTGGATTTGGGCTGTGAAGTGGCTAATTTTTTGCTGAGACAGGCTGAAGACACCAGGACCAATTATATCTTCTGTGGGGGATATATCACTCAGCTACTTAAAGGCATGGGGGTTTTCAAGGAATTGTCAAATGATATCAAAGTGGACAGTAAAAAGATATCTTCTGGGCCATTTAGAGCTTAGGGTTTGGTTAAGGTACCCAGGGGGGTACAAGATATTCAGGCGATTGCTATTATTGAGCCCCAATTTGACATTCCACAGGGAGACAGACCATCTTCATCCTCAGCTCCGCCCCCTCCTCAACCACAGGTTCCACCTTCCTCCTCTCAACCAGGGTCGACTTCATCTGGATATACCCTAGCTAGATTGGGATATGAACTGAGAGAATTGCAGGAGGATTTTCTGAGTGAAAAGAGAAAGAACAAGAAATTTCGACGCTCATTGATGTCAATGTTGGAATCTGCGTTTTCTTGTATTAATCCATCTGCAGGTGAAGCGATGAAGTATTCTACTTCTTCTGATGAAAGCGAGTCCAGCACTGAACCTGAAAGCTAGAGTTCCTGCTAGCTTTAACTTTTTGGGGAAAGTTTTATTTGAATCTTATTTCTGTACTTAAGCACCCAATTTTGGGTAGACTTCTTTTCTTAAACTCATTTGGTCTGTATATCTATGTGTTGTGTTATTATGTTTTTCTTTCTATCTTTGTCATGTATGTTTCTTTGATGAGAGACAGGTCTTTAAAGTAATCTCTGCAAATTCAAAACTCCATTGGGAAGGCTGAACAAGGAAAGGAAAACAGGGAAGTTCCACATGCTTTTATTTAGTTCTTTCGGCCTTTTATTTGTTAATTAAAACAAACAGTGAGGACACTATTCAATTTTAAGTGTGGGGAAAAAAGGAGATTAGGCTGAGATGAAAATGAAATATATTATGGTTTTAACTATATGTTGACTTGGCATGTTGTTTTGTAATTGTATGAATATCTAAGAAATATGAAGTCAATATATATAAGAATTCATAGGTTTCACACACTTGCATTTGGATGTCGACATATATAATGCATGTCCTCAAGAAGAAAATAAATTTGCAACATTCGGGCAAAATTTTTGTTAGGAAATCTGAAACATTAAACAAAAGAAATTTTTGACTTGTAAGATGCCGTGCTCACTAAACCATGTGATTGGCTTACTTAGTTAAAATTAAGTAGATAAATCTCTAATTAACAAACTTACCTTCTGTTTAACCTAGGAAATAAAACTTATATGAATGTCTGAGTCCTATTGTAACAAAATGATCAGGTTTACTTCTCAAATATTCTTTTAACGTTTAATTAATCTTTGTAACACTTGGTAGAAGAGGTAGATGAAGCTATTAACTTAGTGATCCGAGAATCAGAGTTAAAAATTGTGAAAAAGTGCATTAAGTAGTAAAAACAAATAGAGCCATTACTCAATTGATTCAAGTAATTGAGTCTGGAGTATTTACATTTAGAATAAGGTGAATGAGAGTTCTTTGGGGTCCCTTTAAAACCTGGTCACTTGGGTGATGAGCCCAGGATGTGCCGACTCAAGGATTTCACTCTAACTAAATGGTGTAATATGGCTAATGAGCTTGAAAAGATACGGGCTACGTCCAGAGGAAAAGTCAAGATGGAGGCAAAAACCTCCCCCTCTGCAATTGAAATGCACATATTAGTGAATTAAAAGACTTTGACTATGGAAAAATCTAGGGGAATGGTAGATACCACATGCTTATACCTTGTGTTGCTAAGAGTTAATTTGAGTTAAAAGGTTCATGAAGTTGAAATGATTATTTTTCATTTGTGGACTAATGAGACAGTGTTGAAAAGTTGTGGCTTAAGTTAAACATTGGGATTAAAGTTTGTTTGGTCTAGATTAGCTAATTAATTTCAATTCAAGTAAGCGAATCACATAAGTTAAGTTTGGTTAGAGCTACAGGCATTGTATTGCAAGTCATGAGAGTTGAGAAGTAAGTTTTGGATTAAAAAGTCAGATTTCAGTATTTAAATTGTTTTGCTTGAGGACAAGCAAAATGTGTGAAATGGAACTTAAGGAATATCGAAACCAGGTGTTAAGCTATTGATTGATTAGCTAGCATTTTATATTGATTGTCTGCGAATAATTGTTAGTCACCTAAAAGAATTGAATTAATATATATTTGACTTCAATTATAATTGGACTCATTCATATCATGACGGGGATGGAGCATTAGCATTGGTTGGTTTTTCGTGATCCATAAAACGAATATGTTGGTTAATCGTGATCCATAAAACGAATTATTATTCAGTTGACCGTGAGCTTAAACGGCATCATACCGCAGGATTCGTTAATCTGCTAACCCGGGATGGAGGGCGTAAGTCCATCCACATATGATTTCCGGCTGGTCATATGTTTGTTGAACTCATTTGTCTGATGCATACATTTGCGTGAATAATCACTTATGTGAATGAATTGTATTAATTGTGATACGGAAGTTCTTACTCACTAAGCTAGTTAGCTTACGCCCCCATAGCTTTTATTTGTTGCAGCACGAGTTCATTTGGCTTAGGCCGAGGCAAGCCACCGCTTAGGTACCGGAGATAGGAGTTTCTCATAGAAGTTTACTTCGCTTTTGTTTAGACTTCTGTTGGAAACTAAAGGACTCTGGACGACTGTAATGGACTTGATATTATTTTGCGGGGGAATGCCCCTTAGATTTTTTAAAGTATAATTATGTGTTTTGGTTTATTATCTATGGCTAATGAATGCCACATTAAACTTCTTAACTCCATCGATTGAGTATTCTATTATCGTAAAGGGACGTTTTACATCTATACAAGACTCCCGAAGGGCTAGGATAGAAATTCGAGAGTTTTTTATAGTATGTGGCGGGTTGTTACGTTTAGGATACCCTATGGGGCGTGACACATACTAAGTTAATCTTCTTATCTGCAAGATCTTTACTAAAGATGGTTGTGTGGGATCAGGATTAGATTGATTCTTGCTCCATTGTGGCCTTAGCCTTATGTAGGAAAATGTATTTTTGTAGCGATGGTTTAAGGGTTTAGCAAAGAAAGTGATAGAAGAGAATGAGGGGTTTCAGAAGAGGTTTCAAATAGGTTCCTATAGACAGTGCCACACATTGCATGAACTAATTCTTGCCAGTAGAATGACTCTTGGGAATATAGAAAAAGTGATTACAAAGGCATCGAAAGGTTGCCTGGCACAGCCACTTCGATGCTTAAGTCAGTCGTGGGTAAGAATAGCATGTATGTGATAAGATAAGAAAGACTTCTTTTTTCTTTCCCTTGGGAGAAGGGGTATTTATAACATTTAGGGTCATACCAAGGTAGAATACTTCCTAGCAACTAACCTGGTACTTGAGCTGGTGGGGATGCCTAAACTGAGGAATAAGGACTCCGCAGAACGTAGTCACGCTAATTATATGCGTCCCCTCCCCCCTCCTAGGTTGCAATCGGGGCTGGTTTAGGATGGGTTATATTAAACCTGAACCCAACTCAGTTCCCTATAAGATCACCAAAACCCTCCTACGACCCTATAGGTTTTATGTACAATACCCAAACCCGCCCCTCTGACCCGATTTTACCTTTACACTATTTTTTTCCTTTTTTTTATTCTTTTTATTACCATTTGTCTACTTGTCTTCATGATATATTCTTTTTTTCTTATTATTTTTAATTCTTTTCATTTGACAATCAACCTCCACATTAAAAAAAAAAAAAGTAAGCTAACAACCAATTTTTTATGTATGGCAATCAATTTATAACATAACAAAGTAGAATTTATTTTACTTCAGGACTGACATAGATACATAAACACTAATATTGCCTCTACTTTTTAATCATAAGAAAGCATAACATTCTTAATTGGATAAAAACATAATTTATAAAATCATAAAGCTATAAAAATAATAAAAAAAAAGTCATATCCAAGTTTTGATGTTATAAAATTGTATTTTATTTTTTGTAATTTTAATGGGTCGGGTCGACCCTATGGGGTTATAACTACGGCCTAAACCCGACCTGTGACCTATGGAATCTCAAAAGTTTTTCCCAAACCCATCCCATAACCCTATAAGGTTTTTAGCAAGTTAGGTACCTTAAATCCACCCCCTCCCCCAACCCTGGTAACAGGGTTTAACATGAGTACTTGCTTAACTTGGAGATTGTGAGGTTGTAAGGCCGTGCTCACTTGGTAACTGTGAATGAGCTCGGCTAACCTTTTCTAATGTGAGAGTTATTGGGGAGATCTCATGTCATTTCCCCTTATGGGACCTTAGGTCTTCCTACCTCTTCGAGAGGTTAGGGTGTCGTACGTAGTAGGCTCTTCTTAGGTTTGTTAGTATTCTTAGGCCTTGAGGCTCATAAGACTAAGTGGACCGATGGCTATATCCTAATGTCAACAATAAATTTTCAATACTTACAAAAGCCTTTGTAAAAAGAAAAATTTGAAAACGAAACCAAAATCCTGTTTTTCCATAAATGTCGAGACATAAGCATAAATCTTGGTTTTTACAAATTAGAATTCTTTTCTTGAAAATATATAAAAAAATCAATGATTTGGTAAATAAGGTTCAAAATAGAAATTAAACTAAAATTTACAAAGAATAAAATAAAGTATAACAACTTTATTTTAAGATTGAATTTTTCATTATAATCTTAAGAAGTAAATTTTACTATAAAGTCTTCAAGGCTATTTTCATGAGCCTAAGTTTTTTTTTTTTTTTAAATTGTTGCAAAGGCTATTGTAATCCCTTAAATTTTGCACAACCTAAATATGATCATTACCAATAATATAATATAGAATTTTGAAGAACTTTGAGAAAAAGTCGCAAAGAACGTTCTCGATTCTTCGCGATTTAAGAATATTAAAGTGGAAACGAATTTGATTAAAGTAAGGAGACAGAATCTCACCAATAAAAAGTTCCAAGACACAAATTATAACTTCCATAACCTTAGAGTTGGACAATCAAGAATCGATTGTTACTGTAAACCTCAAGATTTTTCTAACCTTAAATTCATTAATTAGAAAATAAATTCTACACATATTAGATGATATAATAGTTATATCGAAGTCTCTAGTATTTTAAACCTTAAATAACATTGGAAAATTTACAAATCATCAATCAAGATAAATAATTCTTAGGCAATAAAAAAAAGATTTTGTAACTCGATTTGAAACTCTAAGTAATCATAATTAGCCTTAGATTTCAAGTGCAATAGAAGATGATTAATTTTTAGAACCCATCAGTTATAAAAACGATAGTTTAAAGTTAAATCGCTAAGACTACAAAGTACGTGTTGGGATTAAAAACAGATCAATATCTAAGAATCTAGACCTCAATTAAAATTTTCGATTTTACCTATGGACTAGTTAGAAAATTTTTAGTCTATAGAGACAAAAATCCTAAATTAGCCTATTGGGCCTAGAAACTCTAATCACGTAGGACAAAACCCTAAAAATACTCAATTACGTAGACTTTAAACTTTAGTTTTCAACTTAAGGATAATCTAATATTAATATAGAGGCCTTAGATGAATTTTAGAAGATTCTTTCTTAAACTAATTGATACATTTACATATGTATTACTCAATATTATATGATATAGCTTATATCTTAGCCTTTTAATGATGATAAGCTTTTCAAATAATATCAACATGTGTGAATTCCTTCTTCAAGATCCTAGAACCATCCATAACAAGAAAGAGAAAGGCACCACTTGTCTTGATGATATCTTATAGAATCCATTCTCCAGCATGGTGAAAATGACATCTTCTCTAATGGGAGATTTTAGCTAAATCTAGACATTAGATGAATGAAAGGGACATGTAACAAACTTGAATTTTCTCTCATGCCCACTTAAAAACCATGAGCCTCCTCAATGCATCAAGAACAAGAGTTTTAGATATTTGAACATAGCCATCATACCATAAATGCATTTACGCATATTCATTTAATACTTTCACACACACATAAGCCCCTCCATTTAATGTGTTCACACTTAGCTTAAAATTTGTTCACTTCAACAAACCATGCATCATCTAAATGCATTGAATGTAATTCTTAAAATTCTTCCATCATGAATTCAATAATTAGAAATTTAAATCCACAAAGTAGACTGTAAGATATAGATAAATAATATATAATGAATGGTATATATGTAATAAAATTTTGTTAAGAGGGTAATTTTGTACTTGAACAGATGATTTTGGACCTAAGGAAGTTCCGTGCGAATGAACGAACAAATTTGACTTAGGTCGGCATCTAAGCTGCCAGCTTTGACTTCAAAGCCGCCGGCCTAAATATAATGGACAAGGCCTAAGCTTTGGCATTGGAGTTTCAAAATGTGCAAAGGAAATTGGACTTATGCTGGTAAGATGGCTGCTAACGTATCTAGGAAGGCCATTGGCGTATCGTGTAGGCCGCCGACGTATTGGCCAGCTTACAATAGCTTTTTTCCAAAGCCAACCCCCTCTATAAATTGACCCTAGACCCTACGAATTTGTCACAACTCTTCCTTAGACAAACTTAACGTATGTGGGTCTAATTTTGGTCTATTCCAATTCTTTTCTTTAGTTAGATTAGTCTAATCCTAGTTTTATATATGTTTGAAGGAGATCTAGGAGCGAAACCCTAAATCAGATTTGCAGGATTTTGGTTTCAAATCAAAGTAAAGGTAAGACTTGTATCCTAGTCTTGCGATATTTAGGATTGACAGATTATAAGAAAGCAATTACAACAATAGTATATTATTGGTGACAGGAGGATTGATTGAATGGATTAGGGTTTCCTTTGCGAATAGGATTTGCAAGATCTAAGTAAGTATGAATCCGTTCTTCATCTGTGGATTTAAATTTATGAATTTTCATAGTTGATTTGCTCATAGAGGATTTTATATATGTGTGTATGTGTTATGAAGGGAATTTGTGGAATTGTTAAGAACTTTGGAGAATTTGTGAAAAAAGGTTTCTGTGAAGTGCAAATGGGATAACAAGTGTGTTGATCTTCGATTAGATTTATGGAATTAGGATTAGGGTTTGATATTGTTATTACAATTGAATTTGATTTCAACATATGTTGTTAAATAGGAGTATTATGATATTAGGGTTCCTACTCTGTTAATAGCAACTGTTCGAGAGATTTGGATTGAAAGCAAATCCAGGTACGACCTTATCATGCCTGTATGTTTGTGCTTGTAGGATTAGTTATTAAATATGACTAATTTATATTCGACTTTAATTGAATCATGTGTGGTTGTGTGTGGCTGCGGTTAGTATAGAACTCATGGTAGAGTGAAACCATAGTGGAGGGTGATACTAACATTGGCAACCTGATGATCCTTGTGACGCGTTGTCCCGAGTGGAGCCGCACCTGGAGATGATTCCGGTATATTATGAGTTGTTACCAGCTTAATTGTGAAACACATCTATATATGTATAATGCTTTTATAATATGGTTTTTCATTAGGTCCATGAGTTACTTCGAGTTTAGGATTAGTGATCAATAGTCCTAAATTGTGTTAGTTGCAGGCTAATGAAAAAGATAATTAATTTGTGCTTGTTGCATTAGGATATAAAATGTATGTGATATTATGATTTGCATGTTCATGTGCATGTATTTTTGGTTTGGCGTACTAGGCGTTTTTCGCTCAATCCTTATTTTTCCCACAAGCACAAGTGAAGATTCTATGATTTATGACTTGATGGGCTATGACATATTTGTCGATGATGGGGAGAGTGATAGCAGTTATGACCACCTGCTGATAAGTGAGATTAGTTATTAGGAATTTGAGAAGAAGAAACATATGTTGATTTAGTTAGTTTCTTTTGCAGACATTTTATATGTAAGGATTTATCATTTCTATTTTAGATTGGATTTTTAAGTTATGCTAGTTAATATTGAGAACAACTTATTTTGATATGAAAAATTTTTAAAAGTTACTGTTTATGTGAGTGATTGATGATATTTGAAATACATATTTGTGGTTTTAAAAATCTATAGGCTTAGCATGTCTGTTCTTCTAAGGACACGTGGCGGGCTGATAACGCCTTTAGGTTAGGGCATTACATAGACAATAGAAAAATAGATAAGTAGATAATATGCACTAAATCACTTGTAGAATATTCCCTAATATATTCTATAAGGGGTAAGTAATTCTCTCATTAGTAAAAGATACGAAAGACAAGATTACATGTAAAAGAATCATAACTCAATAATAAAAACGCTAGATCTCAAAAATCAAGGAGAAATAAGATGATGATAATTTTTAGAGTCTATTGATCGGTAAAGGGAAATTTTGAGATAAATTACTTGATATGAAATATACGCAACATAACTAAAATCATATAAAAATTATAATTTAGAGTTCAAATAAAAATTCTAAATATGCAAACATGAAATTCAAAATTTTCGAAATATATTGAGTCTACTATCTTAATATATCCTATTGGGCCTAGAAACCTTAAAAACAGAGCGAAAACCCTAAAAAATATTCAATCACATAAACTTTAATAAAAAATTTTAACTTGAGATTTATCAAAGAAAAATATAGAACCCTTAGACATAATTTAGAAGATGTTTTCTTAAACAAACTTATGCATTCATACACGTAGTACCCAATGTTTTACGTTATAGCCTAGATATTCACTTTTTAATGATCATAAGTCTTTCAAATAATGTCAACATGTACTCAAATTCTCTTAGAAGTCTTGAAACATCCTCATCAAGGAGAAAGAGAGGGAGCTCCACATGACTAGGGTCTTTTAATAGCATGTTTAGTATATAGGAATGTACCAGAATGGAATCATGATTTCGGTTTCCATTCCCTTCTTCCAATGTTTGGAAGCGATTATAGAAGCCAAAATCGTGATACCTTAGAGTCAACGATTCGGGCTTTTAGAAGGAATTTGATTCCATCTTCTCAAAAGCGGAATCGTGATTCCATTCCATCCATATATATGGTTTTTTTTAATTAAAATTTTATCCCATACATATTTATTATCTACATTTAATATGAAGGGTATTTTTGATAAATCTTATTAAATAATCACTCCACTCCATGCCATTCCTTGCATGTATCCAAAAATAGGAATAGATTCGTCATTTCCTTATTCAATCCATTTCATTCCATTCCTACATGATAAGTGTCTAAAGGACCTTATTATTCACATTGTTTTGATAGTATATTATATTGATTTCATGTGAATTATTAAAGAAAAAGGATGCTTATATGGGTTAAAATCTTATTTTTAAGGACAAAGGATCTTAATGAAGGTATTTGGATGATTCAATGAAGATATTGATGAAGAAATAGGAATTTGGAATATTTACAACATACATGGCTTTCAACACAAGTTGTGTAGAACACTGGTGTTGGAGATAAAAAATGACCAGCGAACATTTTTAAAGTACACAAAGAGATACACAAGCCATGTAAGATGCTCGTGTAGATAATAAAAAATGGGCAAAAGTGTTTTTCAATGAAAGCCGGTGGTGTAAATTTCAAAGCCATCGGCGTACTAGGCAACCTTCTTTGTCCAGTCACGATTTTTCACCAATTTTCATCCTACACGGCCTTGAACACAGGCTGGTAGGATGGTCGTGCAGAAGACAAATTTTCCTTTTCCTATAAATAGCGGCCTTAACTCATCTTTTTCATATCATATCCAAATGCTTCTTCCTTTTTACGAACCTTAGAGATAAAAATAGGTATTTGAGAGTGAAGAAACGCAATGGCTTATTAGAGATCACAAGACTTCATTTTTAAGGATTGTAATCATACCTTTTTACTATTTTTCCTTATTCTATCATTGTATTTCTTATTCTATGGAAAAATAGATCTTTTTACCCTAAATCTTGAGAAACCTAACCCTAATGTAGAGAATGGATTGCTTTGCTAATGGAAGTTTGTATTTCTTGAACCCATTCGTGTGCTTTTATTGTTCTTTGAATTAATATGTGCACTATTATATTCATTTTTTTATTCTTGTTGATTTAATCGATGGATTGATTGATGAGATAGATCTTATATGAATAGTGAAGTTTGAATGTGACTCTAGTCATAGATTGCATGAACTTTCTACATCAAGATTTATTCTTTCTAAGGAATCATGAACTCTAATGCAATTTTGTATGCATCTAATGATGAAAGACATTACCTTTAGACATATAGGGTTTGAATTCAATCATTTTGAAAGAGAGATTGATAAAACTAGGGATTCCTACAGTTCAAGAACCTAAATAACCATTAATAAATGTCTTGTAAGGAATTGGAAATAGGGTTAGTAGTGAATCAAAATTAGGGATAGTTTTGTGATCTAGTATTATTAGAAGCGTTGACACTCACTTTTGCTAGGGTTTAGTAATTAATGAGTTACATAGATATTAGGATCATTGTATTAGATAAGCTAAATAGTAGAATTAGGATGAGTACTAGTAGTTATAGGTCTTAGTGGAACAACCCCTGTGCTTACGTCGGTACTACAATCGATAGGTACGCTTTCCTAAAATTAGTCGCATGGTAAGGTAAGGGTTTTAATTAATTTGATTGATTGTGATTGGAAAATCCCACTCACTACAATTCCGATCTATTCCATTCCAAACAACTCCAGCGTACAAACATGACATAAGATCCTAAAAATCTACAAGTAATGATTAATGGAAATGGCAATTCTTCTAAATCTTAACAAAATCCATGCTTAAGAGAGTGAAAGGGACTTAAAACAAACTTAAACTCTCTCTTTCTCTCTCCATCTAAACCGTAAGCATCATGGGCAAGATAAAAGCCTTATATTTTTATTTTAACAAGTCATCATGAGCATTTATTGCCTAACATTTGGCACTAATAGAATCATTCCATCTAAGCTTGAATTTGTCCACACATGAACCACAAATTCTCCTTTTTCTCCCAAGAAAACTGTAAACCCCGGTATTCTAAGTAGTTAAGAAACCTTAGGAATTGGAAGCGAAACCCTAATCCGGTCCAGTTTGAGTCTAGTGAAAGGAGCTTAGGAACCCTAAATCCGGCTTTTCTTCGGTTTCATAATAAAAGAAGTTTTATAAAGTAAATGAAGTTGAATTATTGTTCTAAAGTATATTTTAGACCTTTGAAAGTTTTAAATTCGGGAATTTTTCAATTCCGGGCCTTCCGGAGCTCAAATACGAAAAAGCGTGCCCCGGGCCACGATTTTAGAAAATGTTTCGGAATATTCATTAGAACCGTAATTTTATAAGGATTCAAAAAATATAAAATTTATAATTTTTCGAATTATAAAAATTACAGTTATAGCTTTTCTCGTGTTTTCATTACAACCGGTAAAGTAAATGTCTTGTCTACTATTTACAAGTACAACCTACACAACACACTACCTATACCCTATTCTTACATCCTTACAACTACTCATTCAATTTTCTTTTCCAATGAATTTTTTCTCTTAATCAATTATCACATTTATTAATTTTAATTAACTAAATTACAAAAATCAAAATTTCAAAACATACACACACACACACATAAGAAGTGGCCCGCGCCCGCGCCCCCCCACCCCCTCCCTCCCCCCTGTTTTTCCCTCAATTCAAATTATTTTTACTCATTTTATTAACTAAAACCCTAATTCATTTCATATAAATATATTTTTCTCTCTCTCTCTCTTCATTTTTACTTGTTTCAAGTTTTACAAAAGAGAAAAACTCTCTCTTTCTCCTCCCTTGTGCCGTGAGCTTCCCCTCCCCCACTCTCACATTTCCAACTTGCTTTCTCCTCTTTTCTACTCCAAGACTCCATTGGTATGTTGATTTAAGCTTTGATTCTTCCTAATCTTGTAATAGCAAACCTATATCTTGTGTATTTTCTCATTTATCCCAATGAGCTCATGTTAGGGACATGAAAACACATGAACAAGAATATCAAGCCATCACAAGACATGGATCTAGTGTTTAGATGAGTTTTGTTAAGATATCATCTTGTTCATGCATGTAAAGTAGAGATCTTGTATATATATTGATGTTCATGCCATGAGATATATGATTCATGCATTATAGTTAGTAGATCTAAAGTTTAGACACCCACATTTTCATTTACATGTATGATCATAGAGTTATTTTGATTTCCATGCATTGATGATCATAAAAATGTAGTCTTGTATATGTATAGAGATGTTAGATAGTAGATCTTCATATATAGGAGGCAAGAACATTGAAAAATAAAAGGTTTTGTAGGAAATGGTTTGTTGTAAATTCGGATGGAATGATTTTCATAAGCTTAGATGAGTTTAGGCATGATAAAAATGTAAAAACAAGAAGTAAAGTTAGAATGAAAAATATTGATTTATGGATGTGTAGTCAAATTCGTAATTTCGGGTGATGCCCATATAAGCACTTAGTATCTAAGCTTAGATGGCATGTTTTATGAGCTAAATGAAGTCTTTAGATAATAGATATATTGGAGCCTCAATTTTTGATGCATTAAACAAGTTTTCTCATAAGGAAATTGCAAGAAAATGAAAATCTCAAAATTCGGATTTTTCTAAGTAGCCCATTCAAACACATATTTACTCAATGAAAAATGTGGATTTTTATGCATAAATGAGGGTCATGACTAATATGGATGTTGGGAACTCATTTTTTTAATTGGTGATAAATAAATTCTAAGGATAAAATCATAAAAACATTAGGGGATGTAAGATTGGTAATAATGACTTGTTATAAGGAATCATTAAGGAATTTCCTAATAATTAGGAATTCATAAGAGTCCATCATCAAAGATCATCAAAACCATGCATATATAGAGTTCATTACATGATATTCATGTTAGGAATTCATTCATATGCCATTCATGCATGAATCATCAACTAGGAACATTTTTATCAAAAGCGAAACAATTTTTCGAAATTGAGAAAGTGAGAGAATAGAACTGATCCCACTGTTCTGTGACCTTAATGTTTTCAAAACTTAAAATTAATATTATAAATAGATAGATCTTTCGAAGTAGATAGAGATTGATATAAAATTTGCGAAATTCCAAGTTAAAATGACCAAGTTATGGCCATTTTAAGTCAGAGCTTCCGCAAATAGCGAGAATTTCGAATTCATCTAGTCTAGATGCATAGTTTGAATTAGTTACATGATGAGAATCTCATTAGGATTATTCTTACCTGGTAGGTGATCCGAGCAAGACGACACCTTACTGCCGATTATTACTACTAGAAAGACCGGAGTCCAATGGCCAAATGAGTTTTACTTTCACTCTCAATTAATGATTGTGATTGCAATGTAGTAGCATAGAGGAATAAGCAAAGATAAAAATGGATATACATGATGGGGTATATGGGAATTGTATATTTGTCTGCTGTTGTTGTGCGGAATGGAACTTAACAAATATCGAAACCGGGTGTTAAGCTATTGACTAATTAGCTAGTATCTTATATTGAATGTCTGCTAATACTTGTTGGTCACCTAAAAGAATTGAACTAATGTATATTCGACTTCAATTATAAATGGGATTCATTCATATCACGAAGGGGATGGAGCATTAGCATTGGTTAGTTTTTCGTGATCCATAAAACGAATATGTGGTTAATCGTGATCCATAAAACGAATATGTGGTTAATCGTGATCCATAAAATGAATTTGTTGGTTAATCGTGATCCATAAAACGAATTATTGTTTAGTTGACCGTAAGCTTAAACGGCGTCGTACCGCATGATTCGTTAATCTGCTAACCTGGGATGGAGGGCGCAAGTCCATCCACATATAATTTCCGGCTGGTCATATGTTTGCTGAACTCATTTGTTTGATGCATACACTTGCTTGAATAATCACTTGTTTGAATGAATTGTACTTAATTGTGGTGTGGAAGTTCTTACTCACTAAGCTAGTTAGCTTACGCCCCATAGTTTTTACTTATTGCAGCACGAGTTTATCTGGCTTAGACCGAGGCAAGTCACAGCACAGGTACCAGAGATAGGAGTTTCCCATAGAAGTTTACTTCATTCTTTTTGTATAGATTTCCGTTGGAAACTAAAGGACTCTGGATGGCTGTAATGGACTTGATATTATTTTGCGGGAGAATGCCCCTTAGATTTTGTAAAGTATAATTATGTGTTTTTGCTTATTATCTATGGCTAATGAATGCCACATTAAACTTCTTAACTCCATTGGTTGAGTATTCTATTGTCGTAAAGGAATGCTTTACATGTATATAAGACTCCCGAAGAGCTCGGTTAGGGAATTCGAGAGTCCTATTTAGTATGTGGCAGGCTGTTACGTTTAGGATACCCTATGGGGCGTGACAAAAACCATGAGAACCAAATCTACATTGAATCTCACACATCACATCATAATATTGACCCAACCTTCACATGATCTAGGCATTAAATGACAATCATGCATAAGAGACAAGTATTGTTTCATACTCCTTAAAACTTATCATGCATTCCCCATACCCACAAGCACATCAACGATAACAATCTTCAACATGATACTTCCATCTAATACATAACATGAAGTAAAGACTAGTACAAATGTCATTTTCAAAGGAAAACCCTAGAATTCTCACAAGTTGTTGTGATTTTACATGAATCAAATGAACAAACATCGACATCAACCATTTCTACAATATCTTTGCAATTAATGTCTTTTATGAACCAAAGGACAAGTGAACCCTAAGAAACCCTCAAAGATTGCCGTGAATTCATCCCATTCCCATAATAAAATATATCAACATCATCAACACATCACTATCATTTTAAAATAGAACTCATATGCGCATGAAAGTTCACATTTCTTGCCATAAGCTTTCCTTTTCCCAAACACAAACCACAACTTCCAATTCGAGCATCAAACATATCATTATCTACTCTTTCTAATATTATCTAAAACCCTAGAAACTATTCAAGTAAATTCTAACTTCAAGAGTCAAGCATCTAATGTAAGGAACTATCCAATTCAAATTAGATTTCTAATAGAATCAAACTCATTCTATCTTATTCTTTATAATTGGGTTTCAGTCACCTTTGTAGTAGTGGAATATCAACTCCAATTTCTACTAAATCAAGGTAATCTCTACACTATCTAAGAGTTATATTATGTCCATGCCTAAATTTCAAGAAAACTCAGCTTAGAATATTGATATAGGCATCATAAAGGTTAGGTCATTTCTAAGAATTATCGAAAACCACTATCAATTCTTCCCTAATCAAGGTAATTCCTATTTTACTCTAATTATACAATATTTCTATTAATGAATTTCATGAAAAACTAACAAAAACATGTTAAGACCCTCACATATAGGATTCGGCCACTACAATAGGTAAATTATATCATGTGTTTATAATAGAAACCTGTGTATGACATGGTTCATGAAGTTGAATTAGTCATTTGAAGAAGATATGAACATGTATGTCCATTTATGTAGATTTCAGCCATATTAGAGTTTATGCATACCCTAGGATATGTTCAAGTAATTTCACATGCATACAATGTAGTTTTCATGAGTATAAATGAGATTGAAGAATAAACAAGTTAGAGAACCCTAACTATCTAAACCTAGTATTTTGTGGCTCTATTATGTAACTAAGGAAAAACCATGTTTAAATTGATGAATAACATATACTTAACTTAATGAAGATTTAGGATGGTTAATCATGTGAGTGAATTAAAGAATGAACTCATATATACATATGTATGTCACAACATGTATATATAATTAGGGTTTCTAGAACAAAGTTTATATAATTCAAGTACATGTTTGATAAGATGATGATATAGCTTAGAGTGAAAAGACTAACCCAACAGCCACTTATAGGAATCATGGGTCACTTGGACCAATAACCCAAGCTAAAGCTAAGGGTTAGTTGAATTTAACTCAATGAATCCTTATAAATGATTCGAACAATGATGAATTGGAATATCTTAAAGGATATATGTGTAAACCCCTGAATTTTTCACAATTCTTAGAAAATAATCCTAAAAGTCTGACACAAAAACCGAAACCCTGAAAATCGATCCAAGTTAAAACGACATTCTAAATAAGGTCAAATATGAAAATTACCCTTGAGAAAAAGACAACCCTCAAAATAAAATAGAAAATCCAAACAATCAATTGATTCAACATCCGTACACCAATCAAATCATCTATCTGATTCCTAACACTCAAATCAAGATGATATATCCAAATAACGCTCTACAACAAAATACTAAGACCTTAAATCTTCGGTGAACTTTAAAATCAAAACCCTAGACTCGGTTAAATGATCCCGAGAACCGAAAAATATTAAATAATCACAAATAAAATAAAATAAACCATAAAGATTGAAACAAAAATATAATACGGATAAAACCCCAAAATTTTATGATCTTACAAATAACTCAACAAGCTAGATGTCACGCCCGAAGGTACCCTAAACATGGCAGTCCGTCGCATATAATATTAAAGCTAATAAATGATAACCTTAGTCACACAGGAGCTTCGATATCACATGCAAGACGTACTTCCAAGATAATAGAAGACTCACAAGGGTATTACCTTTAAGTAGATAATAAAAACTAGCAAGAACTTATATAATTAAACATAAGATTTCCATAATAATGTCTTTACATTATCTTAGGGGCATTCCCCTGCTTTAGAAGTCTTTCCAAAATAATAATCACTATAACATAAGCCTACTATAGAGATTTTCTTAGAAGCCTATGTTCAAAACTTAAATACATAAAGCTTCTCCCAAAAACTCCTAGTAGCTTATACTCGAACCTGGCATACGGGGCTCCTAGGGACCAACCAAAGGTAATTGTACTGTAACAAAAAGCTATAAGGGTATAAGCAAGACTAGCTTAGTGAGATAATTCCATCTATAAGACATTTCCATAATTCATACAAGTATTTTAAATCAAATATATGAGAATGCATCAATCATATGATTAATCAAAATACACATGATTAACCCAAAATCAAGTGTAGCATGGATTTTACGCCCTCCATGTCAAGAGTTGGGAGGTTACAGGCCCATACGACCATTATTATTTACAAATTTACCGGCTCCTGCTTGCCCTGTAGACTTTCCGGCTCCTACTAGCCCATGTAGACTTCCGGCTTCTACTAGCCACCACTACCATTTCCTCGTTTCCCACACGAAGAATAGTAGTGAAAAAAATGTGACTCATAAGTATGATATGCATGAATTGATTTCAATATAAATTTAACCAAGTAATTTTTAGTTTAAGTTGAAGGTGATCAACACAATTCCCATCATATCCATACAAGAATCACAATTTATATATCAAATAATCTTTCGATATTTCTTAACACATATTCACTCAATCATAATTCCAAGTCACACAACAATTATTCATTTTATTTTTTTCTTAATTGCTAGTGCTACTACTTACAAGTACAAAACAAGGAAATGTAACTTAAGTCAAGAATTAACTCACTCAATGTTGGTAGATCCTAATCGAAGTAATCCTCCGGAAAAGTGATCTTAGGTCCTTCTCCACCTAAACAAGATGAAATACTCAAAATGATTCTTTCATGAAGTTTCTTTTCTTGAAGATCTTAAACTTTTCTTAAAATCGCGGTAAAATCGTATAAGAGGAAATTCTAACTTGAAATGGCCATAACTTGCTCATTTTAACTCGGAATTTAGTAAATAATATACCGTTTTCTACTTATTCGAAAAGATCTACACATTTCTAAACTTATTTTCATAAAACTAAGTCATTTGGTCCCGAAAAAGGGAGCGACCAGATTTACCACGAATTTACCAAAAACTTGAATTCTTCCTTTTATCAAAAACTCACTTGAAGAGATAGATTTTCCAAATATTTTATAAGCTTTTTGAAAGGTATAAACATATATGTAGTGACTCATAACAATGTATGTAGTAAATGAAGTTGTCTCAATTTATGAAAAAAGTAAAGTCTTGAAAGATTTTGAACTTAAGAATTTTTGAAATGTTCATTTTACTTTGAAAAGATTTTGAGTTATTTGAAATGAGTATTTCTTTCTCTAAATTTAATTGCTTGTAATTGCTTTATATTTCTAAAGAATGATTTTTTTTTTATTTTCTAAGCTTAGATTCCAACAAGTTTTACAATCAATAACAATTTCATAAAAGAGTATCTTTGTTTCTTGTGATCATTTCAAAAGAATTTCTAGCACTTAATGAAAAGTAAATTTTTATAACACCTTTTATTTGTTTAAGAAAAATCATTTCTAGTCATGTTTATGAGCTTTTAAGAAACTTATCCTCTACATATATTTCTTAGAAAAGAATTTTTAGTCTAAGAAAACATTTCTTCATTTATTTTGTTGAGACAAAATCATTATGTTCATGCATAAATATGAATCATAAAATTATGAAAATATAAAAGAACATAATAACTTGAAAGAATAAGCAATTAAGAAATAAATCAGTATTGGGACCTTAGCTTCATCAAGACCCCGGGACTAAGAAAAGACTAGTCCCTAAAAGAAAAGAAAATGTTTTGACTTGATGAGGACAAGTCTAAAACTAAAAAGACTAGTCTTAAAAACAACTTGAAATTAAATAAATTGCAAGGAAATAAATAAATTGCAAGAAAAGTAAATAAATTGCAAGACAATGAGCTTATATGCTCTATATAATATATATAGCTATGTAGATATTTAGATAGTTATAAACATGAAAACAACATAAGGAGTTTAGATTATGAACAAAAACAAAGTATGAACCTATTGTTGCCTTTTTAACCTTTATGGTTTAGAAAACACACACTAAGCTCATACTAAGTAGATGAACATATGAAAATCTTGAAGAATTATTACCTAAAAGAAAGAAACTAGAGAGAACTTCTTGTAAGAGACTTCTTGAAGAAATTTGAGAGAGATTTAAGTATAGTAACTTTAGTGTAGAAGAGGTGTGAAAGAAGTGGAAGTATGAGGGGATATTTATAGGAAAATGTAGGAGGTAATTTGTGTTATTTAAATAAAGTAAAAATAAAACAATTTAGATAGAAAAGGGGAGGGGGCGACGCTATTCTTGGGGAAATGGGGAAGAGAAAATTTTTTTTTTTGTCTTTTGATTAATTAAAAATAAGATATGAAAGATGTGAAGTTGTATTGGAAATGAAAATGTGTAAGAAAGGTGCATAGGTTGTAAGAGTTGTATAGAAAAAGTAGAGATAGATAAATAGTGTAGCATAGTAGTAAATAGTGTAATGTAAAGTAGACATACAATTAAATACCGGTAGTAAGAAAATACGTATAATTGCGATATCTGATATTTTTAGTTATCGAAAAATTATGAAGTTGATATTTTTGGAAATCTTATATTTTTACGCGTCTAATGGTGTATTCAGAATATTTTACCATTCCAAGCTCCGTGACACGATTTTGAAGAACTGTGTCTAATCGGGTTCAAAACAAGTTTCGGTTTTATTAAATTGATCTTTTTAGGCTTCCTTGAATAATTACGAACTATTCTACTCACTAAACTTTTTCTTACTTTCTTAGGGTTTCTTAAAAGGTGATGCCGGACTTAAGCGGTTACTGTAAACTAGGGTTTTGTTAACTCTGGAAATCCGATTGACTTCCAATTAGGGTTTGAGCTTTAATTTGAATCAAAAATTTCGAGGGTTTACACCAGAAGTCAAATCGAAACCCTAAAAGTCAACAAATCCTACAACAAACCCTAGTGTTTAAGATTTGGCAATCACCCGCTCTTAAACCCTAAACAACGGAACGGAAATAATTGTTGATAATAGTTTGTAATAATATAGAAAAGCTTAAAACTATCATATTCGCAAATTTCTAGTGTCTTTTGGATCCGAATGAGATCAATTTTTGAAAATCGTGCCCTGGTACGATGGCAAAAATATTATGACAATACCAATAGAATTGTGAAAATACAAGTTTTCCAAAAATATCAGTTTTAAAATTTTCGGTAACTAAAAATTATAGATATCGCATTTATACACGTATTTTTATTACTACTAGTATTTTAATTGTCTAGTCTACTATTCATAGTACTTTTCTACTGTTCATTACAATTCATCGATCTCTTTTTTCTTTCTACCTATACACCTATTTTCTTACTCTTTACTTTTCCAATACATATCCAATCAAATCATATCTTACACATTACTTACTTTTCTTACAAAATTACAAAATAAATAATTTCTCCCCCTCTCTCTTCCCTATGGCCGGCGCTACTCCTTCTCTCATCTCAATTATTTTTCTTTTTCAATTTATTTTATTACATCTAATTTCCCTCCATCTTCAAATGTAAATACCCTATCTCCCTCTACTTCTTTTAAACATTCATTTCATATAACAAAACTCTCCTAAAATCACTCCACAAATCCTCTCTCTAAAATTTCTCTCTGCCAAGACTCTCTTCCAAAAATTCTTCACAAAATCCTCCTCTATACACAAACTATCCACCATATACTCAACCACAAAATACCCATTCATCTATCATCTTCACACCATAAAAACACTTTAGGTTAACTTCTTCCAACCATTTAGTTTACCCATATCATGTAACTTAATATGACCATGGTATTGTTTTGAAACTTAGATGAGTAGTAAAAGCAACAACATTTTCATTTTTTTTTTTTTTTTTGCACATACCAAGAAATTTCGATTTTGTTGTTCTGTTATTACGATTATATATGTTGTTATTATTGTTAATATTATTGCTATTATGTTTCTAATCTAACTCTATATGTATATTACTAAATACATGTATATCTATATATTTTAGAGCCTAATGTTCACTAACTTTTACTAACTTACTTTTATTATTCTTAATGCTTCTATTATTGCTTTTTCTTTTTCTTTTTATTTTTGGGACTAGTCTATCCTTAGTCTCGGGATGCCTTGATAAAGCTAAGGCTTCTAATACTTGACTGAGTTACCTTGATAATATTGGAAAGAACTTGAAAGATTAGGATTTTTGTTTGCTTATTGTGGAGTTTACTTGTAATCGCTTAATCTATAATGTGACAGATTAATCGCCTTTTGAAGTTGTTTATGGATTTAATCATAATTCTCCATTAGATTTGCTTCATAAAGCTCCTATGATTGAAGATAGTCAAAGTAGGTTGGAACATGCTTGCCAAATCCAATAACTCCATCAAAAGGTGTATGATTGTCTGGAACGTCAAAGTGATAGGGTGAAAGAAAGGAGAGATATGGGGAGATGAAGAGTTAAGTTTACACTTGGTGACTTAGTTTAGGTTCACCTTAGCAAAGATATATTCCAGAGGTGTAGAGGTCAAAAATTGGCACCCCAGGCCAATGGACCATTCATGATTATTGAGAGGATCAATGATAATGCTTATAAGGTTGAATTATCGAATAATTTTAGAGGGGTTTCATCAACATTCAATGCGGTGGACTTGTTACCATACACTCCGAATGAGTTTGATCCAGATTTGAGAGCAAATCTTCATGAGCCCAGGGGAGATGATAAGAATCATGGGTCACTTGGACCAATAACTAGAGCTAGAGCTAAGGGCTTGTTGAATTGAGCTCAAAGGATCCTTGCAAATGATTCGAACAATGATAAATTGGAATATCTCAAAGGATATATGATACACTTTAGAGTAGGATGTTATTTAAAGTGCATAAGTATTGAAAATCTATCATCAAAGGAGATCATGCCTGCTGTAACACCCATGATCCAACCCATGATTGCGTCTATATTCGAACATCAAGCATCAGAGGAGATCATGCCCACTATCACACCAGTGATCCAGGCTGTGATGAGCATCACACCCGTAATCAAGGGCGTTATCACGTTATCATCAAATAATTTGGAAACTTGAGGAGATAACAGACCTCATCATGACCATGACACTAATAGTAACTAGCCATATCATTCCTATGATTGTTTGAAGATAGAAGAAGAAGTTTGATCCGAGGGGATGGCAGGCATGATCAATAAGGGGATCCCCCACCCTATTTACGTGTTTTTAAAATACTAGTTTCCTACTTTATTTGTTTATCTTGTAGTTTTCCATATTTACCCTTATCCGACCTGGAGAAGTATATAAAGATTATTAGTGATATGTTTAGTAGTTTTTGGTTGCTTGTTTTACCCTCATTAAACTTTGTAATGTCCTTGTGACAAATTGACTTCTTGAATAAGATTAAGTTTTCTATTCAAGATTGCTCTTCGTTGTTCCTTGTCATCATGCATAATATCGATTGATTAGAACTAGTTCAATTTTATCTTTGGTGTGCCATATCCAAGGATTAACCATTCATATCTTTTAATTTTTTGTTTCATAAATCATAAAAATCCAAAAACATGTTATAAACCTTAAATCACAATTAAAAGCACTAGATCCACAAATTGCTCAGACTCTCCCATCCATATTAACCGCTCACATAAATATAAGTATGGTTGTTAGCATTTATAGAACATTAGGTTACAAAGTTTATATTAATGTAAGTCATAGAAATCTTCATTAATATGATCAAGTTAATTAAAGATATACACTTAGATTGAAATCAAGAGAAGCAAAATGAAAATGAATTATAACATAGGTTTTGACAAGTGATGATCAGGGGACTTAAAATGAGTTAAATCACTAAACTTAATGATAGATAAATAAAACAAAGTAGTAGACTTAAAATGAGGATTAAAAATATAGAAGAATAATAATTGGAATCATAAAGACACCTTTCGGACCCCTAGCGTGACATGGGTGAAAATATACAAAAAAAATTGTTAAACTAAATAATTGAAAACTACATTTAATAAGCTTTCCAATGTATATTCATATGCTAAAAATGAAGTTAAAATGAGTATAATAGGCCTAAATTAAGATTACACAATTAAAATCAGTATTTGGAATCATTTATGATGCTTTTCTTAAGAAAGTTTAGTTACCCGAACTTTGTAAGAAAATTTATAGAAAATAAACTCTACAAGCTTCGAAACAATTAATTAAATGATAAAGTGAGTTAGGAACAAAAAAATAGTGTTGAGAATACTAAAACTCAAAATTTAGGGCACAAAGGCACAATAAGATTTATTACATAAATATGAGTATAATAATAAGTACGTGTTATCTCATTTTATAGGAGAAACATATCAATTCTTGGAATTTCCAATAGACTATTATGATAATTACGCAAGGATGATGGGTGAGTAACTTTAACTTCATCACACTATTTGTGCTTGTAATATAGTTGCATATGCAATAATATATTAATATTGTTATGCATGTGGGGTCAAGTACATTACACGATGCTTGGTGTGTGTTTGGTTACCAAAACATCATATTAAAAGCAATAATTACTTTGTATTATAATTAATTAATGAAACATGTTAGAGTTTGTTTGTGAATTGTATGGTCACTTAGAACCTAACTTAATATTATTTAACTATATATTGAAATGGTTATGCATTGCACAAACTTGCATTACTTGCATTAAAGGTATGGCAGCCGCTACGTGTTAGTATTTTAGTTTTCTAATAAGGTTTGGTTTTTCTAGATGAAATATTCCTAGTTCTACGCAAGTTTACCTTTGTTCCATTCGGTGGGAAGTAACTAGCAAATGAAGGAACACTGCTCATGGTATCAACATGAAATTGCTAACACTTAGTGGAGTTTCTTTGTTCTAAGTAGGGTTAAGATGTTGAGATGTTAAAGTTAAAGTGATTGGTGTAGTTTATTGGGATATTCCCTTCTTGGTTCTCTGATTCTCCTGGGTGGGTGGATCATTGAGGCGTTATTCCTAGCTATGTTCCTTCAACCCTGATGAGAGGGCATAAATCTCGATCCTCTTTGGATTCTAAGTTATCCAAGCTTGTACTTGTGCATATGGTTAATTGTCGCATTATATATGCTTGCTAATTATGCTTACTTATTATTACTTGATGTGTGATCCTGTTAGGTTATCTAACTAAATCGTGGTATTGCTCACACCCTTATAGTTTTTGTACAAGAGTAGTTCTTACTGAGATTGAGATAGGAATGTGTGAAGACTACTTCATTAAAAATTTCTTGAAGCTAGAAATTTAGGTCGTGTATAAAATAAACTTAGAATACAAATTAGAATAATTTTATTATCATTTAAGATTGTGCATTTTATAGGTTAAAACCCAATTTTACTATTTGGTAAGAGATACCGATTCTCTGCAATCTTGGTAAAAGGTAGAAAATCAGATTTCATAGTTAAGTTTCAATAATAGTATTATATATATATATATACAATTAATGTATGAGAAGTTAATAAATATGCGAAGTCTTGTAATCGCTTATTTGCTAGATAGTTCTTCTATTGTGGGTGCACATGTGATATGATAAGTTCAAGATAGTCCTACTAAACCTCTATTAGGGTTGTGATAGCTATTTACTGCAAATTCTATTCGTGAGCAACATCATTAGGATTGTGTATGTGATATGAGCTATAGAGTTTTAATTATGTTTAAATGTGGAAATAATATATATACTTGCCTTAGAGAGTCTATAAAAGATGAAACTTGCAAAAGTGTAAAAAAAAATGAACTTGAATGCAAGTCTGGGCATAATCTAACCCTAGGGATTTTGAGACCTAAATGATCTTAAACATTTAAAATAACCTTGGAAATGAATAGAGCATCCAAAATAGATAAAAATCGACTATTCATATGTGAATGAAGCTTAAATGAGTTAGTTATCACTAATTAAGGTTTAAATTTAGTAACTGAGAAATCTACTGTGAATAGAGTTGTAGAGTTAGAAAAATTGAGCAAGACTAATATAAAATACCCATTCTGTTTTTCTAGGTAAAGAGGATTTCAAGGCCCTGCTTTTGGAAGACTATTTTGATTAGAAGAACTACGAATGGCTGAATGAGTTTGCTTCTTTGCTTTACGTATTCTTGTATGTGTTTGTAGAATAAGAAAACTAGAATATAGGAAAAAGATAAAAATGGATTTGCATGTGGATCATCATCGGTTCATACTTGCATTTCATGGAGCTTAATAAATGAAATATAAGTATATTGGAACTTGAATTATTAATTAATATTTTTGTTCCATTATCCTATTGAATGTTGTGTGAATCTTAATGGTCACCTATAAAAATGCAAAATAACTCAGTTGGGAGTTACATTAATAAATTGCTCATACATGACACAATGTCGATTCACATTTAGTTTGCTAATGCTCTCATGCGTGGGATCGGATGGGCAAGGTACCTTGCTCCAGGATGAGGACGTACTTCGTTTGAGGAATAAGGCCTCATGGAGGAGTCACGCCAAATCAATTGCTTTGGGCAAGAAGCCGGAGACTAGTAGTGGTGGTTGGTAGAAACGGAGAAGTCTACTAAAATTGACGGCTAATAGGAGCTTGAAAGTCTACTAAATTTGTGGTCATAAGGGCCTAATCTTTTAAAGCATTCCTTAACCCTTGATATAGAGGGCATAAATCCATTCTACATATGATTTTTGCATAGTAATATGTATTTGTTAATCATATAAATGTTACATTGCATATGCTTGATTAACAATGATTATACTCTATGTATAGGTACGTTATTGCAGGAACTTACTCACTAAGCAAGTTGTGTTTATACCCCTGTAGATTTCTTTTGACATAGGAGTATCTCTGGTTGTATCCTAAGGGGATCTCTCCTAAGGTGAGAACTGTCATGATCGAAGGAGCTTTCAAAGGAAGTTTACAAGATGATTTTGGGAGTAAACTTCATAGAAATCTCCTTACATAGTTCTCCTTTTGGAATAAAGTTTTTACTTTTAAAAAAGAGACATGATGGTCTGTAATTTTTAAGACATTGACGGGGATATGCCTCTATGAGTTGTAAGACTTTGATCCTTTGAAGTTATATATTTATGTTTAGAAATTCTTGTATACTACTTATTGCTATCTTCTTATATTGCATAACTCCACCAGCATCTCCTATTGTCATGTAAGTACGCCTTGCATTAATATCAAAACTTTTTGCGTGACTAAGATAGTCATTCTTAAGCTTTAATATTATGTATGGGACTGCTACGTTTATGGTACCCTTTTGAGACATGACACTTATGCTATTATAAGAACATACGATAAGACTGAGAATTTAAAAACTAAAATACTTTTATTATACAATTATTATGAGGATTTAGGTAATAAAATAAAATTCTTGCAATCAAGATCTTTTATGCAAAAAACATACATATAAGTGGAAAAAAAATGTGTATGTTATCAAAAATTAAGCTTTCAAAATTTACATGCATGTATATATGAAGTTAAATTGAAACTAACTAATTGACACAAATATTATAGATAGATAATGTATAAAAATGATCTTAATGTTGTGTTTCTTGAGAAAAAATTAGAGAGAGAATCATTTGAAAGAAATGAACAAAATTAATAATTACGCTTTTAAATGTGTAAAACAACATTTTTTCCTACTTAAATATAAAGATGATATCATTATTATGCAAGTGATCTCTTTTAATTGAATATAAACAAAATAAAAACACTCAAATATTGTAGATGAAAATGGAAAATGAACAAATTGTTGTTACACAAACCATTGCAATAAAGAGCACATTATGAAAAAAGATAGATAATTACAATTTAGCAAATAATAAGATTTTTCCCCTCCTCCTCCTCCTCCTCCTAAGGTTTGTTTCTTTAAGAAAACCTAAGGGCGGCAGCCATCATTGGTCGTTTGACTTAACTATATTAGTGCAATTGCAAATTTTACTACATGACTCTTTAATAAAAGGATATTTTGATTCAAATATAAAGGTTTGAATCAATTTGCCATCGACAAAGAGGACATTTTTATTCATATCTAAAGGTTTACAACAAGTTATTTAGCCACAAATGAAAAGTAGTATCAAGGCATTTTAGATTTAGGTTTTTTTTGTCATTTCTTTTTGTTTTATATTTGTTTGTCATCCCATTATGGGATCTTTTCTTGCCAGTGCTAGATTTCAATTCGCGATTATGCTGGAATTTTTTTTGGGCTATTGTAACCCATTTTTATTTAAAAAATGTATCCATATTCGGATTAGATCTTTAGATCCCCGTTTCTTTCAATGTATTTTTCAGTATTATAGGTGCTTGTACTTCAGTGTGCTTCAATGAATGAAATTTAGTTCTAGCAAAAAAAAAAGACCTGAAAGAGATAATTGCAATTTGATAATAAAGAGGACCATAGATTAATTTGGAGATGGAGAGATAGGGAAAGAAAGTGAGAAAGAAAGGAAAAAAATTGAAAGAAATTAGGTAAATAGTAAGTGAAATAAATGGAGATAGAAAAAGTAACCATAAACATATAATTAAGAAAGAATGAGTTCAAATAATTTACTATTTTGTTGTTGTTTAAAAAGTAATTTCTATGATATTTCACTTGTAAAGGAGTAGACACAATTGATTGTAGTGATAGAGAAGAAATGATATTACCATGAATTTGATTTAGATGCCTTTATGCTGCACTAACTTATTTCGAGAGGATGAAGACGATAGAAACTGTATATTATGTCATTACTCATTAGCAAGGTTGTTGATAAGTGTCCTAAGACTTTAATAATTGTGATTTATTGATATATTTATATGATATTTTGTTGTTCTATTCAAGAAAAGGGTACTTATTTGATAAATTATTCATTTAGGATAAATGAGAAACAAGTGAGCTTTTAGAGGATTTACAATGAAACAAGCAAGAATTGTGAATTTTAAAGTTATCAATGCAATATCAAAAGTACACTAGAGGAATACATGACTAGTGCATAATTTTTGCAAGAATAAGAAGAAAAATCTCTTATTAAAGAGTACACTTGTAATCCCTAATTTTACGTAACCTGATTTTAACAAAAACTAAAAATGTAATATATAATTATATAGAATATTTGGAACAAGTAATAAAAATCACTCCAAATTTTTCTCGATTTAAAAATGTTAAGGTGTGAATGAAATTGATTATAATTAGAAAGATTAAAATTGTTACTAATAAAAATTTTTTCGAAATTCAAACTGTAACAAATATGATCTCAAATAATTTATAAACAATGATAAACTAATTGTTAATATAAATTCCTGAGTTTTTTTTTTTTTACTTAAGCTCAATACTTAGAAAATAAATCTATGTTTATTATATAATGACATAATAGCGTTCAAACTATTTTTAATCCGTTAACAATATTAAGTAGTACTAGATAAAAATATGTTGTTATTAACAAATTAGTATAAATAACTTCTATACAGTAAAACATGATGTTTGGTAAATGATTCAATAGTCCAACAATAAATCATAATTTTAAATCACAATAACAGATGATTAATTTTTTTAGAACCTACAAGTTATAAAACTATAGACTAAAGATAAATCACTAAATTACAAAAGATACGAAGATTAAAAATAGATTGATATCTAAGAATCTAGATCTTTAAAAAAAAACTTAAATTTCACTAATATTCTAATTAAAAGATTAACAGAATTTAGAAATTAAAATCATGAATTGTCAACGTCACCATTAATAATTTTTATAACTAGAAATGAACAAATTGGCAAATGTGAAACTAATATCAAATATATGATTCAAAAAAAATTTAATAGATCTATAAATTATAATAAACTTATTCATAGCTTGAAAAACCCGAATAAAAATTTGTTTGGTCTTAATAGATACCAAAAACGAGATTTTGTATCTTGAACTGATAATTCAAGATATAACTAGAAGTAGTCCTAAATTTCAAACTCGATAAAATATAATCTAGTAATAGAACTTGTTGGTATAAAACGATAATCCAAAGATGAACTATTAAGATTATAAATACGTAATAGATACTAACACCGATCAATAATTACTAATCTAGATCTAAAATGAAAAATTCAAACCCGCTATGATACTTGTTAGGAATCCTGAATTCATTAAGACTTGGTTCCTAATTTAATTTATTGAACTTGAAAAATTCAATCGCATAAGTTAAAATACTAAAAATAATTAATTGTGTAAACTTGAAACTAGAAACTTATACATATAAACTTAGAGTTTTGTAGTAACTTAGGAAAACTCTATTTTGATAAAACTTGTACATAACGGTTATAAATATACGTTTATAAATTAATAGTGTTAAATGATTTTAATTAGCTATTAATCAAATAATAAGCAAATAAATAAATAAATAAGAGAAACCGAACATGCAATGTGAATTACGCTAGAGCAAGGAAAATCACGGATTGAAGAGGAACTCGTTGCTGCAGAATAAAAGAAAATTCTTGTCCATCCCTTGCACATTCAATCACAAACAGAGGAGAATGTTTTCATGCAAGAAGTAAGAGAAATCAGCTGCAAAGGATCACGTACAACAGCAATTGAAATTTCGGCAGCAGGCATGTGAATTCACGTCAAAATTGCACCAAATTAAGATCCCAACTCCAAATGAAAATGACATATAATCCAATACAAAAACTCCACATGTGATCGACATTTAATGCTAAGAATTTCAACTCAAATATGCAACCAAAACAACTTCATTGGCCTAGAGAATTCACCAAAGAGCGGTTGCAAAAAAGGAAATTCAAACAGAAAATTGCAACATCCTTCAGGAAAAATTGCAGCTCTGTTTTGTAAAAATATAGGCTAGCTTGAGTTAAAAATTTTGACCAAATAAACACCAATTAAGAGCCTCTATATGGACACTTCAAATACCAAAAATTAATAAGAACCAAGTGAAGAAAGTTGTCTAAAAATGTCAACAAAATCTGCAGCAGAAAATTTGATTTTTGACCTCTGTTCCACACGATTTTGAACCCTCTGTTTTACGATTGGATCCAATTTTTGTGCAACTTGAGCTCAAATTTACACCTATGAATGACCTTAGTAAACTAGCAAACAAACATAATTAATGCCCCTTGAAATCAATCACAAATTTTGTACAAATGAAGCAAAAATCGTCATTCAACAACCAAAAATGTAGTGAATTTCCCAGCTGTAAATTGCAAGTTTTTCAAGCTCAAAACACTCTCTTTAGCCTTTAACTAAGCCTAACGTTTAGTACATATATATATATATATATATATATATCCTTAAGTTTAACACAAAACAACTCATATTCCCCACAAAACAAGTTGAAATTATAGCTAGAAGAGAAGTTGCGACCAGCTCTCTTCACCTTAGATATTCCTACTTAAACAACCTTTGAGGAGCTCTAAAGCAAATATAAACCTTATCTTATTTCCTATATCCTATCCAAGCATCAACCACATCCAAATACATCAATTCCTCTTTCAACAACATCAAAAACCAAGATAAATAGCCTTGGTTTACCATAGATTTAAGTTAGAACCTAAGCTCAACAAAGTAAGAAAAAAATAGATATATAGTTAGTTTATAGATAAATTTCCTTAGTTACTCATCTTCTTACTATCCTATTTAGATCATTTTTCATCAAGAAGAAGGAGCTAGACCCCATCTATCATCCAATCAAGGTAAGGATCACATTAAGTTCAAATATTCATTATGTTGATCTAATAATTTGTCTTAGAAATTTATCGGAATTGATCTAATAGTATATTGATGATATTTAGACTATTTAGGATATAAATACATCAAACTTGAAGATTTTTAAGTGTAGAAATTTAAACCTTAGAAAGGAAAAACCAAAACCATACCTAAATTATAACAAACTAAATTGAACTTTAAATTAATTATGTAAATCATTGGAAAGAATGAATAAATTGTATTTATGTTTTGTTATAAGCCAAAAAAACGACCCCAGTAATGAAAGAACACGAAAAAATCTATGAAATCGACTATTTATTTGTTAAAAACGGATAAGAAACGGATTAGACATCATAAAAACAAAATTTGAAATATTGTAATTTCACGTGCCACAGAGCTGTTCGCATGTTTTTCATCATCTTGAAGATCTTTTTGATAAAAATAACACCACTAATGGATTTTACTCGGAAAATACTATGAAAACGACTATTTATTTCATCAAAAAGGACTAGAAATGAGTTAGATATGATAAAACAAGTTTCACTATAGTTATTATGATTCACTTGAAACCTATGCATGTATTTCATAAATTTAAAAATTGTACAAATCTCTTTCTTAAAAATAATTCACTAATAGAAAGTACTCGAAGAGTATACTAAATCGCCTATTTATACAGCGAAATCGATTTAAAACAAATAAGAAATCGCAAACTAGAAATTCACTCAGTTTTCACTCTTAATAAACCAATATAAATGATACTATTATTCCTTAATATGATTTTGATTATTATTATTATTACTACTGATGTAGTATTCAGTATTATTGATATTTTCATCAAGAATCATTAGGATTGTGAATACTGTTATTATTTACGTTAATGTCACTATATTTATGTTATCACAAATATTATTATTTTTGTCACTAATATTATTATTTACTAATAGTATAAAACTTGTTGTTTATTATTATACTTGTATTTATTACTAATATTGATATTAACATTTCAAAACTAATATTACTGATAATATTATATTATTAAACTTAGCTTGTTTTGCAATAAAAATAAAAGTGAAGTATAATAAAAATTTGATATATCTAAACTCCATAAACATACGATTTTAGTAAAATAATTTTGAAAGATATAGATACTAGAACATACCCTTAAATAAATAAAAATATTAATTTAAGAGACAAATATGGTTAACCGGCAAAGAATTAATAAATAAAAATTTTCTACTAAAAAAGTAGTAGGACTTAAGGAAAAGACAAACCCCTTAAATAAAAATACAGATAGTAATTAAGATCAATAAAATCAAAATGAAACAAATAACAAAACAATATTCTTTTTTAAAGGGATTAAAACCTTAAAAAGCTTTATACAAATAATAGAAACCTTATCAAATACCAATACGGAATAGTTAGCACCTATAAGAATTCAATTAAATTATTGAACGGTGCAATAATTAATATAACGAGCTTAGTCTAATATACGGTGATCGAGATAAGCGCCTTTAATTTTAGGAAGACTTCTCTTACAGAAACAATCCAATAATGAATCTTTGTTATTCCTTTCATAGGAAAATAGATCTATTCTCGAACTTCCGATAGCTTATACAACAACTTAGCAAGGACCATAGGTGAGTTACTTGACTTTATCACATTTTTGTGCTTATAGTATAGTTACATCTGGAATAATATATATTCAATTGATATGCATGCGGGATTGGGAATAATGCATGATGTGTGGTGTATGATTGAATGCCAAATTATCATAATATAAGTGATAATCCTATTGTATGATAAATAATGTATGAAATATGTTGATGATTATCTGTAAATGGTGTGATCGCCTTAAACTTGATTAACAACTACTTGTACTATAAATGAAATGGACATACATCGCATGATTTGCATAAACTGAATTTGAAGATGAGGCAGCCTACTACGTGTTAGTATTTCGATTCTCTGGTAATGCTTGGTTTTTCTAGGCAAGAGGCTATTAGTTCTATGCAAGATTACCTTTGTTCTGTCAGTTCCATGGGAACTAATTGGAAATGAAAGATGCCGCCCATGGTATCATTGTGAAATGACTAACACTCAGTAGAGTTTCTAAGACTTAAAATAGGAATTGAGTGCCTAAAGTATAAGAGATAACTACGATAAGGATTGTGGCTTTCCTGTATACTTAGTTTCTCCTGAGTAGGTAGGCCATAGTATCGAGTTCCTTCAACCTCGATGAGAGAGCGTAAATCTTCATCCTGCTTTGGATTCTAGATCATCTAAGCTTGTAATATACATATGGTTGATTATTGCATTACATATGATTGATAATTATACTTGGTTGTTGTTGGTTGATGTGTGGTTTGGTCAGGTTATCTCACTGAGCCCGTGGTTCGCTCACCCCCCAACAGTTTTTGTGCAAGATTAATATTAGTTGGGATTTGGCTAAGAATGTGTAAAGAGACCTTTTCTAATGAACCCTATTGAAGATACAGATATAGGATGTGTAAACTTAGAAAGTAAATTAGATAAATTTTGAATTTTGAAGTTGTAGTTTGAAACTCACTTTCACCATTTGGTAGGGGATACTGATTCTCTACGATCTTGGTAGAAATTAGAAAATTGGATTCCATAGTTGAAATCCAGTAATATAATATATTATTTATATGATAAATATTGATAAAATAATAGAGTCTTGTACACTCTGACTTACAAGACGACTCTCATGTTACGGGTGCACACGTGATATGATAGCTTTAGATAAATCCTACTAGGCCCCATATTGTGGCGTGACAACACTACCAAGGTATAGGTCATGAACTACATCTAGTGTACAAATAAAGATCGTCGATCTTTTGAGGACGTTGCAATTGTACACGACCAAGATACATGGGTCGTGTACATTCAAAATGTATGTGTATATAGATATATACATCCTTTTTTGTTCCTTTTGGAGCAGCAGCGACACTTTCCATAAGAAACCCTAGAAGAAACAAGAGCTTTCGAGTAAAACGCCAAGGAATAACTGAAGATCATAAGGCTTACCTTGAAGGGGTTGTACTTATGATTTTTAACCATTTTTCCTTTTTTATCATTGCAGTTTACATCTAATGGAGAAATAGTTTGTCTACCCTAAGTTTTGAGAAACCTTAACCCTTATGTAGAAACTCAATTGTTTATTTGATGGATCTTTTTACTTCTTTGAATCTATTCATGTAAACCCCTATTTTTTAGGGTAGTTTCAAGCTTAAACCCTAAACCTGAAAATCAATCGGAAATCCTAAGTCAACAAATCCTCAGGAAATCCTAACAGTTTAGATCTGGCAAATCTGTGTTCTTAAATCGAGAAGTCGAAATATGAGTGAAGAATGTAGATTGGCCCGTAATAATATTAGGATGCTTAAAAATATCCGATTGGTAAATTTTTGGCATATTTCAAACCCAATCGGATACAGACTTTGAAAAGAGTATCCCGGGGCTCGAGATACCAAGAATATACTATTAGTATTATTAGACTCGTAATTTTATAGGATTTCCAAGTATCAGCTATATAATTTTTTGTTTATAAAAATTACAGTTATAGCCTTTTATCGTATTTTTATTACTACCAGTAATTTAATTGTCTAATTTACTT